>JAPEIY010000028.1:25959894-25975764 GCA_026122135.1 Cathorops aguadulce | reverse complement strand
CGCCAGGTCATCACAGGGCTGACACATAGACACAGACAACCATTCACACTCACATTCATACCTACGGTCAATTTAGAATCACCAGTTAACCTAACCTGCATGTCTTTGGACTGCGGGGGAAACTGGAGCGCACGGAGGAAACCAGGATGGACATGGGGAGACCATGCAAACTCCGCACAGAAAGGCCCTCGCCAGCCATGGGGCTCGAACCCGGACCTTCTTGCTGTGAGGCGACTGCGCTAACCACTACACCACTGTGCTGCCCATTGAAAATAGTACAAAGACAAAATACCAAATGTTGAAACTGATAAATGTTATTGTTTTTTTGACAAATATATGCTCATTTTGAATTTGATGTCAGCAACATGTTTCAAAAAAGTTGGGACAGGGGCACCGAAAGACTGAAAAAGTTGTGTACTGCTTAAAAAAAAAACTCATCTGGTTAATTGGCAACAGGTCAGTAAGATGATTAGGTCTAAAAAGAGCATCCCAGAGAGGTGGAGCCTCTCAGAAGTAAAGATAGGGGGTTCACCGCTCTCTGAAAGACTGCATGGGCAAACAGTGCAACAACTTAAGAATAACGTAACATTCTCAATGTAAAATTGCAAAGAATTTGTGGATCACATCATCTATGGTCCATAGTATCATTTAAAGATTTATAGAATCTGGAGAAATCTCTGTATGCAAGAGACAAGTCTGAAAACTGACATGGATGCCTGTGATCTTCAGGCTCTCAGGAGACACTGCATTAAAAGCAGACACGATTCTGTAGTGGAAATCACTGTAAGGGCTCAGGAACACTTCAGAAAACCATCATCTGTGAAAACAGTTCATTACTGCATCCACAAATGCAAGTTAAAACTAGATATAAACAATATCTATAAACACCATCATCTCTGGGCCCGAGCTCTTTTATGATGGACTGAGGTGAGGTGGAAAATTGTCCTGAGATCTGACAAATCAAAAGTAGAAATTCTTTTTAGAAATCATAGACACCATGTCCTCCAGGCTAAAGAGTTGAGGGACCATCCAGCTTGTTATCAGTTTACAGTTCAAAGCAAGCATCTGTGATGGTATGAGGGTGCATTAGTACACATTATATGGGTAGCTTGTACATCTGGGAATGCATCATTAATGGTGAATAAATATATATTTTATATATATATATATTTTTTTTCCCCCAGAGCAATATGCTGCCATTCAAACAATCTTTTTCAGGGAAGGCCTTTCTTCTTTCACCAAGAAGAATGCCAAACCACTTCTTGCACATATTAAAACTGCATGGCTCCATAGTAAGAGTCTGGGTGCTAAACTGGCCTGCCTGCAATCCAGACCTGTCTCCCATTGAAAACATTTGATGCATTAGGCCACTCATTTTATATTATCTGGTTGACGGATCCACCGAAGTGCTGAGAAAAGTGCCACTTGAAAAAAAAAAATTCAACTTTTTTTTATTTTCCCTCCACCAATTTCTCAAAAGATGATGTGAAAATTTTATTTAATCGAAGTTAAACGTTAAATCGTATCTTTATCATGACCATTTGATACCTCGCGATACAACTTGCCATTTTTTTGGTCACTTTATTGACCCCACTGTATTCGTGTCTCGTGTCTTGCGTCTCGAGAGTTCCCAAAGTGCATTGCGAATAATGGCGGCGTCCAGGAAGCGTGTTCATGCCATGTGAGAAGAATCGAATAACAAATCACAATGACTTCATTCGTGCAGGTTCGTTTAAATGGGGGACAAGCTGCATTTAAGCAATCTGCCGAAAGAGAAACTGTCTGCGAGTTTATTATGCGCGTGGCAGACTGTGCTCTGGCCGATATCCTGACCGTTAGAGTCGGCAACGATGGTCATCGAGCAGATTCGACACAAGCCGACCTACAGATGCCCGTGACAGTTATAGTGGACGAATTTGGCTACAAATTTTTTACAGCAGACATAAGGACCGATCCAGTTGCGACAGATAAAAAAAAAGTGACAGTTGCCCATCAGCATTCGATGTCCTCATGAATGTCCAATGAAAGTATACATCCTTGCCTGCAAAAAGGTATGACGAATGGTAAATTAATAATAATTTTTTAATTATAAAAATGTTATAATTTTATTATAATAAATAAATGCATTATTATTATTTTTTCCTCCGACATTTTTTTTTTCATTTAAAGAAAATATTTTTTTTCAATCTTGTAGCCTTATTTTTTTTCTTCTTTCACGCTACATCACACAATTTGACCTGAAAATCCGTCAGCCAGAAAATAAAAAAATGAGTGGCCTCATGAGATGTCAGAGTTGGGGCTTCATCTGTTTGGATTTGATGATGATTCAAGTAGCAAAGATGACGGAGACAAAACCGGCGATGTAAATAATACATGCAAAGTGAGTGTATTATCGTCCAGCGCTTTCGTGTTGTTTACTTGTGTGTGTGTGAATAAATAACATTATCCGTGTACCACACAAACACAGGAACACCTAATTTAAAAGTATCATCTCTCTTATTTCTTATCCTGGCAACAGTCAACGTGTAAATTGCCGATTTTCTTGGTCTTTTTCTCGGCTCTGCTTTGGTCCTTGGCTTCGAGGGCCTCAATGGATGCGGCACTTCGCCTTCTGCAGAGGAGACAAACACGGCTGGCTCCTTTAGTGACGCTGACGCAGATGGAGACGGTGTTGCTTTGGGCATTCTGACAGATGGAACTGCGTCTTTTTTCAGATCAAGTTGCCTCGCGAAGCCCATTTCCCACTGCAAATAGTTCTCAAAGTCATCGGGCCTTGTGAAGTGAGCACCGCAAATAATGCTGTAGTCTGTAGCATATAGCCAATTTTTCTGGGTGCCTCGCACGAAGCGCTCCCATTTCTCTCTCATTGTCCGGTCTTTGGGAAAACGATGAATACTAATCCCATCAAGATTGGTGTTGCACCAGGTCATTTTCTCATAAACAAACCAGCGCTGACATAAGATTGAGAAGGAGGCGTCCCGCACGTGACGTCACGAAAATCAGTGTTTGCCGGGAAATCCAAATGCCAAGTTTTTTCAGTGGCAGACCAATTCGTCTCAAATGGCTTGATTTCAACTGAATTTTTCTGGTATTACGCAAGGTAAAAAAAATTGCACAAAATGCAAAATGTGACAGATATCTGACCAAAGTTTAATATAAAATAGGAGAATTACATTGATCTTGCTCCTGAATTTACCGGTGATACGCACTTTAAAACACACGCATGCACACTGCCTCCTTTTTAGTACTATTCTTAATAAATGCATAGATCCACACACATTCACACATATCTTGTGCAGACTCATGCCAGTTTTTACGGTTATCTTACTTACTGTCAAGCCAACTAGCTAATTGATATTGATTACAGGTTCACTCAATAAATATGAGAAAGTACATTAAATTAAAAAATAAATTGACTGAAATAAACAGATGTGCACAGACATACCTTGACTCGAGGATGTATAACTGAATGCTTTGTCTTTTTTGTGTTAAAAAACACACTATGATATGCCATCTATCTAATCACAACCATGACCACTACACCCAGTATTTTATTTCTGTGGTCATACTGTGTGTACAGTATGTGTCTGTACTGTATATGTCTGTGTGCAAGCATGAATCTGGGAAGTTATGATCCATGAACGACCTAGGCAAATAAATCAGACCCCTACAGTGCTACTTTATAAAGTACATTTGGTGTTATATTGTCCCCATGACACTCTGCAGGCCACATTAGTGTATAGGATGGAATTGATTCATATTGTAGGCTGTGGGTTAGCCTTTTAATCTTGCCTAATAAAAAGCTCAGAAAGACTGTAGAAGGAAATGCACAGGGAGCTATGAGATGCAACAGAACCAGCTAGTGTGTAGCTGAAGTTGGTTAGCATTATATTCTTTTATTTTTAAGGGATTCACATGTCTGCCTAAACCTCTGATTATTTAGTCTATTAAACAAAACTGCAAAGTTGCACTGCAAAAATAAGGCTGTCTTAAACAGATTGACTCTAACGTGCCCCTTAAAATAACTGAGCTTTAAAGCGGCTAGAGGTAATGAGATTATATATATAATAAAAGCTGTGTGTGTGTGTGTGTGTGTTGATTTTCATTCGTTCATCTTTAGTAATTGTTTATTCTGGTCATAGCTGTGGTGGATCCAGAACCTATCTTGGGAACACTGGGTGTGAGGTGTGAATACACCCTGGACAGGACACCAGTTCAACAGAGAACACTATACAAGTACACATTTATACTGTACCTAGGGGCAATTTAACACAACCAGTCCACATACAGTACTGGCATGTCTTTGGGAGGTGGGAGACACAGAAGGAAAACGTGAAACTGAAATGTTGCTGCTTTGGAGTCGTACCTCCCAGGGCTCTCTGTGGAGCTCCATTGTGGCGACTGCGTGGCCCGGTAGGGCTGCCATTCAGCTCCAGACGACTTATCTTCCCTGGAGGGGGGCCACTCAGATCGGGGCTGTTAGCATTGCGGCGCTCTGGACTCTCCCGCAAATGTGGGCTCTCTCCTCCTCCACGCTCCATCCCCCTCCACAATGCAGGGGGAACACCGGCCAGGGAGTACGGACCTGACAGAGGGACAGAGATGGTCATATAGATGGATAACCAGTACATATGCTATAAAGAGTGTTCTAAGTATCCATGCTAGGTGTATTTTCAGTTCAGTTAATGGGTGGGTTTCCCAAAAGCCTCTTAATGTTAAGAGCATCTTAATTAGGAGAGATAGTGTTCACTGTGATGCTCGCTCTACCATTTAACGATGATCTTTGTGCTAAGATGCTTTTGGGAAACCTACCCCAGCTCAGTTCAGTTCACACTGTGCTTTGTGCATGACTGTTTTAACAACGTTGCCAAAGCAAATTAATATCAAAGTTATAGACAAACAATAACAACAAATAAAGGAATAAAAAAAACAATAATGAATAAAACAAACACTAAATATGAATAGACATTAATTCAATTAACAGATGCATTACAGAAGGATATGCAGTATTGAATTAATTTATAAGAAGACATAGCTATATACAATATTATAATTGGACTGGATTAGATTAAAGGTGATTTGTGTTTCTTATATGATGGAAAGTGGGTATGAACATAGCTGCCAGCCGCGCACTTCCTTCATGTTTCCTGAAAACACGGCTCAGTTTGTGCTCAGTGCTCGGAGAGGAGACGTTTGGGATGATGGCTGTGAATTTGCTGTAATATTTCTGTCTGATGTGGTTATATTTTGGACAGATCAGAATGATGTGTCTCTCTTTCTACTTCCTATAGGTCACAGCGTATGCAGAGTCTTTGTTCTTTGGGTTTATAGATTTTAGTGTGTCTACCTTTTTTCTATTTCTAAACTGTGATCCCCCATGCTGTATTTAGTCAGAATTTGTCTTTCTTTCAGCTTCTTGTTTGTCAGGTATTCAACTAATTAGATTTGTCTGTTTAATGTTCAGTACGTGTTTAGCTTGGTTTGGGATTTAATTCATTTGTCCACTGTTCAGTGTACATGTTCTTTAAATTGATTTCAAATGTATTCAGTCTGAATTTTGGGCTGTTTGAGTGTGTGTTTAGTGTGTTTGTTGGTCTTTGGCTGAGGTTGGTGAATTGTGTTGGTATAAGGATCAGGCTCAGTCATCCAGGTCATTTTGATTGTGTATTAGTCGTACATCAAACTGATGCCACTTGAACAGGTGCTGAGACAAGTCCAGTTGCTTATTAGATATCAAATTCCTAAATGCTTGAGCTATTGCCTTCAGCATGCTAGATAATGCTTTCACACACAATGGACCATACTCTGGTCATGCAAATTCTGCAACAATCTTCAGTCATTCATTTTCAGGAAACGCTTTATTCTGGCCAGGGGTTGTGGTTGATCCAGATTCTATCCTGGGAACACTGGGTGGATTTATGAGGAATTACATCCAGGTGGCTGCACTAAAAAACAGTGTCCTATAGCCCACATCACCTTTCCTTAGGAGCTTATCACGGCAATCAGCAAACAGACGGGCTATGCATCTCGTTCTGCACCAGCGTCTACAGGAAACGTAAACTATGCTTTGTGTGCATATGTGTGTTCGGGGAATGTAGCACAGGCAAAAATGTCAGTTAGATCTCCCTGGCAATTAGTTGTATCAGTAAGTGTGTGTGTGTGCGTGTGTGTGTTGTAAGTGGAGATTTTATTTTTTTTGTATAGCTCCACGAGGACTATTAATGATTTAATAAAATTCAACAAGAGAGTGATATTTTTCATTTGTCTCTGTTGCTGTTTTGGTCAATATTTCCTTCTATCCATAATATACTTACAGATTACCAATTCTAGTGATTACATATTCATGCACACATGTGTGCTCCATTGGGCTAACTTCCAATGGCTCTTGTTTGTCAGCCAAACCTTTAATATTGGCAATATCCATCAGGATGAATGCCAGGCAGGGAGGCTCACCTGCCAAGTGTGAAAAAAAGAGTATTCACACACTACTAGCGAAGTGGAAGAAGAGGAGCACAATTTACATTTCACTCCCGTCACAGAAATGTTTCAAAAGGTGGGAAAGTTATTTAAAGAAATGGAGTTGGAGAATATCATATAAGTGTATCAAATGACTATTGTCACTGGCGACAGGTCTGTGTGTTTTGCCATCATTTACAGAAATTATCAGATACTTCAATATGGCCTGATTTCCATTAGTGAAACATTTTTAACAGAAGAGACTTGTGTAAAAAAAAAAAAGTGACAATGTTTATTCACTTACGTAGAGCTAATATAAAGCAGCCTATTTTAAAAATCTATCTTTTAAAGTCAGTTATATGTAAGTTAACACTGAAGTAGAGACATACAAAGAAAAGCTTAGACCTTCCTGTGTTTTGTGGGCTTTAAATTTGAGTGTACATTTTTACATATTGGATGCCTGCTTTTTATCCTCCTCCTCGTCACGTCCTTACTTCCTTGTTCTTGCAGCATAACAAGAGCAAAACCCACGAATGCAATACAAATGAAATTGGTGGAGAATTACGAGCTGGGAATAAATGTTCAAAATGAATAATAAATTAAAACCATTAACCTCAGAGTCATTAAAACTCCAACTAGGGCTGCGAAGCAAGGGGCTAAATTCATTGTGGTTTAATGAGTGCAGAAAAAAGGAGGAACACTACACTTAAACACTGTTTGAATGGAAAGAAATTATTCTGGAGACTGCTGAAAGACTGATGAGTTACACAGTACTTTCTCAAACTGGTCTTAAAGAAGACTAGAAACAAAAAAAGCTACTGCTCAGTGATCAAATTGGACTCAGTGCAATGGACAGCAGCCACATTAGAAGGACACACCATTTAAATTCATTGAAAGGACCTAAATCAGGAGAAATGAAAGAATTAAAATGGGAAACAAATGGAAATGTCTTAAGCATAAGCAGGAGTCAAACCAGCTGAGCAAATATACAAAAAAAAAAAAAATCTCTGATGTTGAATTAACAACTGCAGTGTGTGTATTCCAGCTGGACAGAAATTGACACTGTACATCTTAAATCAGCACTATAGTTGTCAATTCTACATTGGAGATTATACGTTGTGCCAATCACTCTTTGTTAGCGAGAAGACATTTGCTTAATAACTACAAGTTGCTCTTCTGGACCCTACTGAAGAACCACTCAACCACTTACTGAAATCTGTCACCCATAAGAGTGGTGCAAAACTGGCCTCAGTTAAGTGTTAAAGGAAAACCTTCACCAACACTAAGGAAAGCCATAGATCTGCTCCTTTGTTGCCATACTTCTTAGACTCCAGATCCCACAGGGGCCATAAAAACCTTAATAAACACTTAACAAAACAAAGCTCAGAATCTTTAACAGGATTTAGCAGAAGAAATAAAAACACAATGTTGTGCATGATGAGAAGGCGTGGATGAGAAGAATCAGTACGTCATGCAGCAGATTTATTTTGATGAAAGGTTCCCTTCTGAATATTTCATATATCTCTCTTTTTGCATCTTTACATCTTCATCATCACATCACCCTAGACATCTCAAATCCTTCTACCCATTGCCCTCCTTGGTGTCTCAGTGTCTTTCATCTACTTTACAGCTGA
Source organism: Cathorops aguadulce (assembly GCA_026122135.1). NCBI lineage: Eukaryota > Metazoa > Chordata > Actinopteri > Siluriformes > Ariidae > Cathorops > Cathorops aguadulce. The sequence goes on along the minus strand of JAPEIY010000028.1, from coordinate 25,967,674 downwards.
TTTGAGATACTGATCCCGTTGATTTTTCTGTACCTTTGCAGTACAGCACAGGTTCTGACCTGTCTGGGTCTAATGACGCTACCACTGATCACAATCAAGAAATAGTCTGCATCTCAGTTTCCATCTGTGTGCCTATTTCTCTTTCTCTGACTCTCTATCATGCTCTACTTGTCCTCCTACCCCCTCTTCCTGAGCTACAAATATTTGACGGAGGAGATAAGTTGGATCCAAAATGATACTAGAGAAGTCATTCCATTTGAGAGATTTTAATGTTCAGTGTTATAATGTTTTCTTAAATACTGTAAAAAAAAAAAGTGTTGGTGTCATAAGCCATTCTTTAAATATTGTAAGCATATAGTCATGGCAAAGAAATCAGAAGTCAGAAATCAGATTGGCTTAGGTCAAATACAACTGGCTGTATAAAATTAAAATCATATGGTTTCGATGTAAGTCGAGAAGATATACATATGTGTGTTGTTCTGTGTATACCATCTATTAGGTTAAAATTGCACCTCAGTTGAAAACATAGGAATGTTGTGCAACTGTTATCATGATGCAATAATTGTGTGAATTTATGGGTCATGCTAAAAGCACGTATCTTCCTGATATCAGCACAATATACTACACATCAAGACACTCATGCAGATTAATGAATGCACAAGCAGATGAAAAGATTCTCTCAGTAAGATAACCAGAATAAACCCATATCCATCTGAAGGAAATTTTAAGTAGTGTGATGTTTTTTGATCAGTGTTCAAAGTGTGTGGAAGATGAAAGATTTCATCAATGCTGCCTGTTTAAACACAACAGATCACACTAACTTACACACACACACACACACACATATATATATATATATATATATATATATATATACCCCCACACTTCAGACTCAATGCAAGCTACAAGCATCTGGTATGTTTAATACATGGAACAGGGCTCATGTCCTGAGAGACCATGATTTCCAAACTCCAACGATTGTACCGCAGAGGTCAGTTCCTACGCCTCTCACTCTCGTTTTACGGCTCCTGCTCACTTGTGCTCTAGCTGTCCTCTTTTCTCTTTCACTCTCTCTCTCTCTCCTCTGCCACAGAGAATGGCCTCTGCCACACACAGGAAATGCAGGACAGCATAAGCGCCACACTATTGAACTCATTGTACAGTAATACTATCCATGTAAACAAGTGAGAGATGGCATCTGTGTAATCAATAGAGAAAAAGAGACAAAAAGGGAATATCTGAGGTAAACAGTACTTAAAAGCATGATAATTGATGATGCAAATTGAACAAAGTGAATCAAACGACAAAAGTGAATACACATTCAAACAGTTCCAAATTCCTCAACACCATAAAACCATATGGTGATGTGACAGTATTGATAAACCCAGCTTTTCTCTGGTTCCTAATAATGACCCTAATAAATGATGATATAAACCTGGGTTCGTCCATGTTGCACTATTAGCCCATATCTACTATATGGTGACAATATGCTAAGTCGTTAACCTCACTGGCCAGAGAACAGTTGTGAGAGAGTCATTTATTGCAGGGTTATTAAAATATGGGCCCAGTTGAAACACTGATAAAGGATGAGTGGAGGGTCAGAGGGACATCTATGAAGGCCCCTACAGAGTCTCTTCTGTACAGGTGTGTGTTGGGAAGGAGAGGAAAGACAGATAACGACTTATCAGCTATGCATTTAATAGCAGATCACAGCATAACCAGCAGAGACAATTAAACAGAATTTCCTCATAACAAGGCAAGCAATATGGAGGCCAAAACTAAAAAAAACAAAACAGGACATGCCCAATACCAGAGCAATATGTACACACATGCAACTGCAAGAAGGGTGAGAAATAGGGAAGATGTTTGAAGACGTCCCTTAATCTGTGCTTTCGATCAGTATGACAAAGAGCAATAAATAATCAGGATAAGGAAGAATAGAAGAAAGACTTGACTTGGTGACATGTGTAAATGTGCCACGTGGTGAGGAAGCAGACTTGATGGATGAGCAATGGAGGGAACGCAACAAACCTTCTTGAGACCTCATTCCACTTGCTCGTAAACATCTCATTAGGTAGTAAAAAGCAAAGAGTTGGAGGTAGGACTTTATTATGCTCTCTCATCAATTGCAAGCGTGTGTATACACAGGCAAATATAGGCAAAAACATATGTCACACCCACACACCTATAGGCCTACACTAACCACAGAACAGTCTTACTGCTCTGACACTTCCAGGGACCACACACTGACTCACAGCAGTAAGTCTTACAGTTGTCACATATGGTAGACAAGGCAGACAAGTACATGGAGCAGGGCTGTAAAATACTCACGCTTAGATATTTCTCCTATAACAGAATGCAGTAATACTGCATTCATACTGTGGCTCTGGCTACATATTGGTACTATATAAACAGGAGACTATATAAACAACCACAGTGAAATCCACAGAACTGACAAAGATTAGGCCTCCTGAAATGACTATCAACCTTTGTATATTTAACACCAGCTTCCCTTACATCATAATGGACTCGACTGGAAAAGCAGAGCTGTTATTTACTAATTCTCTGTCTTAATAATAATAACCAAAGCAAATACTTATGAAATGTGATCGAGTATTAAGTGTATGATCTGCACCATTGGGCAGAGTGATCATTTAACAATAAGCATAAAACCTTCAAACAACATGGGAAAGAAAAAAGAAAAAGTTAATGACACAAAACTAATGAAATGAGTTTCTGTAGTTCAGGTTTGAAAGCAAAACGAAGTGAGAGGCAATTTGCAAGAAATGAAAATGCTTGACTGGAACTCAGTAACACTTGAGGTCTTGAAATAAAAAAAAAATCGATATGCAATAGTAGCCTATAGGGCTGTCTAGGGCCCTCAAAAAATTTGCCTTTTCTAAATTTGTTCCTCACCACCAGAATATTGTCTGAGGTGACTAAACACACACACACACACACACGAGTTGCGACTTCACTGTGGATTCATACTAAAAATTCACAGCATGGCGTCGTTTCAAATAGTATAACAAAAATATTGCGCAAAAATCCCCTCAATGTGTGCAGGTACTATTTTTGACGCATTATTTAGCCATGTAGTGTGTGTGGTTATAGTGTCTCAGGAATTGCTGTCTGCAGGTCAGACAAGCCGAGCAGAGGAAATCCTAAGACATACTTTTTGTTTTCCCTTATTCAGCAAAGGAAAAAGTCAGAGAGAGAGAGGTGCATAGTTTATGCGGATGAATATTGGACGCACCAGCGCCACTTCAAAATAGACAGCGATAAAATCCTCAGCGCCACACACTGCTTCAGGGCAACTCTCTACTAAACATCCCTGTCTTTCACAAGCATGGGAAAAGCACAAGTGGCTTCTAAAATATAATTCATATTTCATAAACATTTATTGTATACATAAACCACATGCAACTCGATACTGAATCCTGCGCACTGCCCCATATGCTTCTGCTTTTTTCATTTGCGTGTTTACTCCAGAGTTTGTGGCACTAATACGAGTCAAACTGCCTATTGCATTTTGGTTCTATTTACATTTTAGAAATAACCCTTTCCACCATGGAGGGATAGATTAGTGTTTTCATAAGTCACCCTATAGAGTTCCTTTATATATATATATATATATATATATATGGTTTATCTCTTCTTCCCCGACTTCAAGAAAAAGTGATATTTCAAAGTTAGTGGGTTTTACCAATAAAAATATGTGTATGAATGAATGAATGAATGAATGAATATGTTACTGGTATAAGCTATATATGTGCTTTTTTAGTCGCCTACGATAAAAAAAATACGTCATTACTGGAAACGTGTTCAAAATAAAGTCCTATCAGAGAATAATGATGAACAAGATTAATAAGCAAGATGTAATTTTCATGGCATAAAATAAACCCACTAGTAATTTACATCAGGTAAACTTGTACGGAATTAAAGCTGTATTTGATTAGTTGTGAACGTGTCCAAAAAAAAAGACTTGCAGACAAAATACATCACACTCCTGTGGACGTGTGTGTTAATGTGTGTATTAATATGTTATAGTTACTGGTATTCATGATGCATTAAAACTGTTCCTTAAATAAGTTTCAGTCAGAGGGATGATGAGAAAACACGCCAAAATATAAATGATGATGTAGAAGGCGATGCAAAAAAAAACTATTAAAATAGTCCAGATAGGCCTACTGCAGTGTGTAAGCAAAAAAAAAAAATTAAATGAAGTAAATAAAACTTCATTTAAATTTTTATATATATATATATTTATATATAAAAAAAGAAAAGAAAGAAAGAAAGAAAGACCCATAACTTCGCCTCTTTCTAAATTGTGAATATATGTCTGGGTAAAATATTCACACACACACACACACACACACAGAGGTTGGTTTGGATGGTGCAGAGTTTGGCTGTGCGCGGTGCGGTTATTCTCTACAGGGCAGAAGGTCAGTGGTGGCTGTATAAACCAAAACGCTTCTGTCTTTCTGTTTCTTTCTCTTATATTGGATATTCGTATCTTTCAAAAGTTACAGTGAAACTATAAAAGAAAACAAACTTTACATTTTTAGATTTATACGACTAATATTGTTGGACATGGTTGGACAGCTAAGCTGTAACACTCGGCGTCTCCAAAGTGCGACAGGCTGTCGAGTTCAACTCATTTGTTAGTGAGTTTTGTGCAGCTGTAATCATCTGTAACTCATGATTTCTAATGAGAAAAAAAACAGACCTCCACAACCTCGAACACCATTCTGTTACACGATTAAATTTGTTAATCCAAATAATAATGATAATAATAATAATAATAGTAGTAGTAGTAGTAGTAGAGTCTGCTGAAACATCAGTGAAATTCATTATTTTCTCTTCTTCTTCTTCCTCTTCTTCTTAGCGGTAGGAGTAGTAGTGCTGAAATTTCTTCCTATTATTATTATTATTAATAATAATAATAATAATAATAATAATAATAATAATAATAATAATAATAAATTAATGGAATTAATTATTTTAAAAATTAATTAATCATTCCGTCTATAATCACCTTAATTTTTCCCCCTTTACTTTATACCTTGAGATATGAAATTATAACTTATTTCTTAAACTGGGCATTTAAATATCAGTGATATTTTAATATATCAATATACTTTAATAATAATAATGTCTATCTGGGGTGTTTTGTACACACTGGTTTAAGTGATAGAGCGAGCCTGGGAAATTAAACTTCAGCTTGTACTGTAGACGTCAGCTTTGACACTACGAGCCTGCTCGACTTAATATTTTAACAGATGTTAAATTATAATGTAACAGGAACTCTTATAACAGCCGGTAGCCGTTGTGAGTGTTAATGTTCACTAATATTAGAAGATTAACAGTAACTGAGTCCAAAGGTTCTATAGGAGTTGCATGCCTGTGCTGCAATACAAAATCCGGGTACTTATCATCATTTAAAATGATCTTTAGTAGTTTGAATTGGGATAAATGAACATATTGCAGAGTATTGCCATATACTGAGCTTGCAGTTAGGCTCATGAATGCCGATCACTTGTTGTAGAAATAAGAGTGGACAGCAAAATGAACTTCCATGAAGCTGAAAGCGGCTAATGTGCACTTATACAGTACGAGCAGATGGACATAGGACGAGCAGATGGAGACTGTAGGACATTGTAGGTGTTAATTTAGCAGCAGCAGCAGCAGCAACAACAACAACAACAACAACAACAAGTGTTGGTTTAAAATGTAACACTTTGGACATTATGGATATTGAAGACAGAGGACAAAAACAGTATGGGGCTAAAGCCTGGAGGAAATGGACAAAAGAGGATAAGTATGCTATGGAGATGAACTTACTGCTCACGGCGTGTTGGTATCGGGGCTGGCCGTTGAGAGGGCTCTGTCCATTGAGTAAAAGTAGTGAATCCAGGGCTGGGCTTCTTGCTGCCTCGTGGCTGGCTGGAATCGGCTTGTTGGTGATATCGGTGAGCTGAAATCGGCTCGGTGATATCGGCGGTTTGACACTTGTGCTCTGTGTGAACGCAGGGCTGGAAGCCAGAGTCTAAAGCGAGGAGGCAGTAAGGATGAGTGGAGACAGAGCACAGTGAGAGAGAGAGAGAGAGAGAGAGAGAGAGAGAGAAGGTGTGTGTGTGTGTGTGTGTGTGTGTGAGAGAGAGAGAGTGTGTGAGAGAGAGAGAGTAGAAACGGAGATCCGACCAGAAAAGCGATACAAGTTCCCCGTAACGGAAGTGTGATCTTTTTTGTCCGGCGCGAGCACGAGCAACCGTGCAGCTCGCGAGCGCAAAATGCGAGGAGACAGCGCGCGATACAAACCGACCAAAAAAAAAAAAGTCCTTCTGGAGAGCGTGCGGGAACACGGAAGGAACAATAACAAAGATAAGGACTTGCGGTTGTCGATTCGCTACTCAAAAGCGATCTAGCATAGCAGAAGTCTCTTCTTCGACATTAAAAGCTCGAGGTTGGCCGCGTGCCGCGTGTGAGTGTGTGTCACTTTCAATCTCTCCCCGTGCCAGCGCGCGCTGACTGACAGAGCGCGCGCGCGAGAGAGAGAGAGAGAGAGAGAGAGAGGTGGTGATGGTGGTGGTGATGGGGGAGGGGGGGAGGGAGTCAGATCCAGTTTATTAATCCCATCCATTCCTTCTTGGCAATACAATTCCATACAGTTAAACCGTGAACATTTTATTTGGTCTTTTTTTTTTTTTTTAATGTTCGCACCATAACTGAACCGGGACACTTGAACAGCCTTTCACTATCTGAGATTAATATGTCTTTGGTTATTGAGTGCAAACATTAAGCGTCCGTCTGCATGCAAAAGCTGATATATAACTCAGGACCTACCTAATCAGAGTCTGGTAATACTTTCCCCCCGACAGGTTAAGGAGTAATTGGCCTTATGCAATCGGCTGTTAATATGACTTAAATCCGAGGATGATCAACTGCATGTGTTGCGCTCTATCGCCTCGCATTCACATCACAGTTAATACAAAACCATAATACCCGTCTTTATTTATTTATTTATTTATTTACCATGGGCACTGGGTAACGTTAAAAAATCCAGTTTATATTTCGAGTATATTATGAAACAACATCATGTACCAAAATTGACATGAAATATCGACCCGATATCGTTCTGACGCATCTTAAAACATTAATTATAACTTCAGCGTATCCGGAATAGGAGACTCAAAGCGTTTTCAGCTCAAAACAAAATTAGATCCCGCACTTTAAGCGCATCCTGTATAGAATAAGTGCTCCTCTGATCAACTCACAACATCCAGCACAGTCGTGCAAGGCGACCTTACCTTCTTCAAAAGTGACTCAGATCCGCTCAGTCATTTCGCAGAGCTGCCCAGCTGTGCGTGCTGAGAGGTGGAAGAAGCGGACTGTGCTGAGTCTCATTCTCCAGCATCATCCCACACTACTGCCTATCCGATGATTATAGGTTATTATAAGGCGATAATAATAGGTAGTCTATGTCCACCATATGAAGACTACAAAGTATTTAGCAGCACAGAGTGGTACAATGAAAGTACTGTAGTTGTGCTGACACTATTCCCGTCAGTTCTCACTACAGGTGCCTCACTATTATTGACGGAGAATTTGCATGAATGAGCGATTGGGTTGGCGTGCGAGTGCGCGTCTCAGTTCACTGGAGAGATTTTTTTTTCCTTCTATTACTGGGAATACCGAGTAATCCCAACGCGATATTCTTGGGGATCCTGCAGAGAACACACACACACACACACACACACACACACACACACACACACAC
>JAPEIY010000028.1:24294415-24306731 GCA_026122135.1 Cathorops aguadulce | reverse complement strand
CCCCCCCCCCCCCCCCCCCACCCTTGAATTTTGTTGGTTGCGATATGACACTGGTCTAAGAGGACATGACCTTTATCTTGGTTTTAAATTTTTTTTTCCCTCCTCACAAAAACCTGCCATTTTAACAGGGGTGTGTAAACTTTTTATATCCACTATACAGAGAACTGTTTTGTGTAACATGGTATTTTCTCTAGCAATAAATAAGGGTGTACAGACTGTAACCCAAGCTATCCGTCCTACAGAAACTGTTCAACCATCTTCTCCATTAGTTTGTGTGGATTCTGAAAAGATTTGGGGGGGAGAAATGGAAGTCAACTCAAGAACCATAAGTGAGTTGTTAGCACTTGTATATAATGCTTAAGTAAACAAGATCAATCTTTTCAACTGTGTTAGTGTAACAGTTTGGACAGCCTGGAAAACATTGTTTTTGTGTATTAGTTTTATTGGTAATATTGCCCATGATGAAAAATGGTCAGAAGAAATCAGACAAGTATCAAAAGGTATAATTTAAGCTACAGTCATGAAATGAATAGTAATAAATAAGTTTCAGTTGTTACTTTTACCAAAACAAGCCAATAAACATTTTGTTGTTCACATGGATCCTAAAGCACCCTGAATATCCTCCGACACACTGAGCTATTTTTCTTTACATTATGTAGACATTCATCCTGAATATGAAATAACAGCTTCAAGCACATGAAGGTGGACATGTAAACTGGATGTTAATACAAGTTAACACATTGAGGTATCGTGTGTTTTTGAAGGAATTCTAGTTCAAGCTATTAAGTATGGTGCTGTAGTGTACATCAAACAGGCAAAAAAACAACTAGATTTTTCAAAGGACAAAATAATGATTGCATTGACAGGAAATCTTAATTACAGATTCACTTTACATGACAACTGATTAATCATGTTGAAAAACTTCCCCATAATGAAGCAAGTTTGCTTTATAAAACCTCTCCTGAAACACATTTAAAAATAATCTGTTTAGTATTGTACAGAAGAAATATAAAATCACGAGTTAAGAGTACTTGCATTATAAATATATTGGACTAAATCCCTATAATTAATTTATAAAACTGAGTAGATAGTATTTAGCTGATGCCCTTTGTGAGGTGGCAGTGTACTGCCTTAGATGTTAATCTTTCTGGAGGGAACCATAATACTCCGTGAGAACCTTCCACGCCTTGGGTGCCATGAAACCATCCGGAGGATTCTCGCCATCGCGAGCCAGTTTCCTCATTTTGGTTCCAGAGATGAACTCAAAGTCAGAATGTCTGAAAAAGATCAGCGTGCAATGGGTTTACTAATCCGTTTCCATTAAGTGTGAAGTCCATTTCTGAAATTCAGGTTTTTAAATCTATTGATTAAAAGGAAAAAAAAAAAGTCAAACCTGTCTTTGTCATAGAAGTCCATTGCCTTCTTCACTTTATTATAAGCAGCAACTCTGAACGGAATGATTTCGACAGACATGAGGCCTGGTGCCATGGTCAGCACTTTGCCACCATGTGTGGGCTCATATAGGTCCTGTTTAGTCACTGGATGAGGCATGCCTGCTGGGTCACGGCCCACAATGTAAAAGTTAGATCCAGCGATCATTCTGGCCCTGCAGTGCCATTGTACCTGTAGGGATACACATTCACACGCATGAACGGTCTTTGGCTGAGATCAGAGAGTGTAATCAGACTCTTAAGCAGGTGTCCAATAAATCCTGTCTTGGCATTCGCCATAGTGATCTCACTTCTGTGGGACCAGCATACATCATGGGCGAGGGGAAGATGGCTACAATGGTGCTGGCAGGATTTAGCACACCATCCTCAAGATAAGCAGCATGCTGCTTCATGCGCCATTCCAGCGGCACATCATCCTCTTTGGTCCAGCCTCCCAGTGGGTGCAACAGCAGCACAGGTTTCTTGTAGCCACGCTCGAGTAGCTTCTTCCTGGTATCCTGCATGAGGAGTGCATGGCCATTGTGCACCGGGTTGCGCAGCTGGAAGGCAAAGACTGCATCTGCGAGAAAGGGAGATCATGTTGATCACCACAATTATTCAACGGCACTGTAACATACATATCTGCGAGACACCTTCTGAGGACATCCTTAACCTCTTAATGTTTACTGCAAGATGGAAACAAAGGCTTGTAGTTTAGTGTACCAATAGGAAGTATTGTGTCACTGATAAGGTTGCAGCCCTTTCGTCCAAAAGTACAGCACATGAATAACCAACATGTTGAAAGTGAGAAGGTCTAGTGAATTTGCAGTGTCATTGTTCAAGCTGCTCCTGGATAATTTTGCCAGCCTGGTAGGACCAGCTATTATGTAGCTACAAAAGAAAAATCTATGTATAGAAAATTCTATTTGTAAAGGGAATCTCCTATTACCATTAAGACTGCTTAATTTGAATGCACAGAAATGTTCACGTAATCTCTGGCATTCAAATACCTGAAAATTCCATGTGCAATGGGCTGTACATAAATGAAGAACAGAACCTTGTGAGTGAGTGTCATGACTTCCTGGCTCAAGGCCGCCACAACATAAAGAGGGGGAGACCACACCGATGTATATAAAAAAAAAAAGTTTAAAAAAATAATTGTACAAAAGTCAGTGAATGTAAAACAAAGCAAAACTGTATATATCAGCATAATGGAATGTAGTGTAAACTAGGCTTAGCCGTTGCACTGTGCAACAGCAAGCGTATCCCCCGTACACCCTGTCATTTTGAAGGGAAACAGACAAAACCCCACCCAGACAAAACATTTTTGCACAAAAAAAAAAGCCCATCAGAGTTGAGAATTTCAAGATATCATCAGCGTTTTCGATAGGCGTTGAGCCCTAACCCATATAACTGTGCTGTGAAAGTTTGAACGAAATCCAATGTGAATTGCAAGTTGTAGAGCATTTACAAGTAAGTGTCTGCAGACGCGGTGGCGGCAGCGGTGGTGGACGCACAACCGACGCAAATCCATAGTATCCTCCTACGCCGTACGGGGGATACAATGAAGCTCAGATGAAAGAAGAAACTCCGGTTTCTCTGGTACTCCAGGCTCCATTAACAGGAAAGAAAAACAAGTGATGCAAACCAGGAACATGCAGACAATTCGGACAAGCTGATGTGTCTGCTTGCCTGTCAGTCATCTAGTATTGCATGAGCCTTCAGGAGGTCTTGCCTTAATAGAGACATACATGTGGTGTTTTTTTTTTTTTAATAACTGAAAGGATGGGCTGTTTTCAGTTGACGTGACAAAATCATTGACTATATATTTTGTAAATGTATTCCTTAGTCCTTTTTGAATGTGATGCAGCTGTAGTGAAGACCCATTATAACAATGTTGTGCATTTTGAATATCATCATCATATCATACCACAAATCACTGACACATCATTTTAGGTCATTCTAGATCATTTTACACACGGGGGCAGCCATAAAAAATTGCCAAAAGGTTAGAGAAGCAGTTTTGGGCTCAAAGGGTCACCGCTTCAGTTCCCTGGAGCAGCAGGAAATAGTGATGGGGAATGATGGGGAATGAACAGTGCTTTTCCCGCTTGAACAAGGCAACTAATCCCTAACTGCTCTGTGGGCGCTATAGCAAAGTTGCCCACTGCTCTGGGTATGTGTATGTGCTCATTGCTCACTTGTGTGTGCGTGCATGTGTTCACTGCTTCAGATGGGTTCAATGCAGAGGAGGAATTTTGCTGTGCTCTAGTGTATATGTGACAAAAAAAGGCTTCATCTTCATATTACTAAGATTCTCACTCAAGTAGCATAAAGTGTTTACAGTGTTATCCATCACTACTAATCACTAACCTCGGTAGCTTTGCCAATTTGTATCACCTGTCAGTAACAGCGCTGAAAACCTGAGTTCGGAGCAGACTCCAAACATGGCCACTCTGGACTACACTTCCCAAGAGCCACAGCATCCCCCCCGTCACCGGAATTCTAATCACTTCACCTGCAACCTATTACCCCGCAATCACCAACCCCATATAAGCTCAGCAGTCACAAGCAATTCTTGCAAAGTATCATTCTCTGTCCCGTACCTGACTTTACCAAGCCTCCTATTTATCTTCTGACTTCCTGTTATCAACCTCTGTTCTGATCTAATTCAACTTCGTCTTCTCATCTGCCCTACGCTGCGCTGTTCGCCGATCGATCAACCCATGCCTGTTTCCTGACTACAGTTTCTAACTCACGGTTTGGCTTTGTCTGCAGTTTGTGTCACACCCACTCTCCTCTGCAATTGCATCCATAAGTGCCTGTGATCTGACAGGATACTTTGCCATCATGGATGCAGCAGAAGAAGTTAAGCAGACTGCAATCTACGCACAGGGCCATCTGTTAGGAGAGCACCAGCAGATGATTAGCAATCTAAAGACCAGGATGTCGCAGCTTGCTGCTGTGGTGTCACAGGCTGTCCTCACATGCCCCTCATCACCTGCTGGTATGCCTCGTAGCATTCCTCTGCCTGAAAAGTTATCTGGGGAGGTTTCCAATTGCAAGGCATTCCTTCTCCAATGATCACTATGTTTCTCTGCTCTCACTGCAGTCACAAACACAAGATCTCCCAATTCATCAGTCTCCTCACCGGTAAGGCTCTTCAGTGGGTTAGCACTGTCTGGATGCATGAGGTGAACATATTACATCCTATGACCATTTTCTGAAGTTGTTCATGAGTGTTTGATCATCAGCCTGAGGGTATAGAGGTCAGAGAGAGCCTGCTGACAATCCGACAGGGAGAATGGAGCATCGCAGAATATGCACTGGATATGCACCTTGGCAGTGGCTGGAACGAGCCAGCCTTGAAAGCTACATTTAGACAAGGTCTGCATCCAGAAGTGCTCAGCAAGCAAGCACACCACGACAAACATTTCTCACTGGATTCTCTCCTTGATCTGGCCATCTGCTTGTATCACTTCCTCCACAAACAACCCTCACTGCAACTACCTCCAACCTCCTCTCCCAGCATAAACTTTGGAACTCCCATGGAGATCTCCCACACACAACTGCAGAGGTCAGAAAGGGAGAGAAGAAGAAAGGAGGGTCTATGTTTGTACTGAAGAGAGAGACTGATCATCAGATCTCTGTGCTCTACTCGGTCCCCACGGGATCATCAGCCAAGCAAGGCTTCCAGCCCTGTTAACCTGGAGAGTCCAGAAATGTCTCACAGCTCACAATCTTTCCAAGTACCAGTGTTATTAAAGCTACGACCCATGTACTTTCTGCCTTCATTGACTCAGGGGCCGAGGGAAACTTCATAAACGGTGCTATTATACAAAAGTATCAACTCTCCACCCACGCCCTTCTGAGACCAATCAAACTGAAAGCTATTGACAGAGGCCCTGTAGGGGAAGGACTGGTCTCAACTCGAACAACTCCCCTCAATATTCAAGTAGGAGCCATCCACTCAGAACAGATAACTCCTTGTCACCCTGACTTCAAATCACGGCATCGTCCTAGGATACCCATGGCTCCAACTACATGACCCTCCTGTCTGCAAAACTGCCTGAAACTTCCACAGATCACACACACACTTCCACCTCGGTAGAGAGCCCTCAGCCTGATTCCCTCAACAACGTCCCAACCTGTTATCTGGATCTAAAGGAGGTATTCAGTAAGGGGAAAGCCTGTGGTCTACCTTTGCATTGCTCCTATGACTGTGCTATTGACCTCCTCCCAGGTACAACTCCTCCGCGTAACTGCATCTACTCTTTGTCATTAGCAGAACAAGCTGTGATGGAGGAGTAGGTGCAAGAAGCTCTGCAGCAGAGGTACATCCAACACTCTACATCTCCAGCCTCAGCTGGATTTTTCTTTGTGGAAAAGAAAGGAGGGGGCCTCTGGCCATGTATAGATTGTCAAGGCCTGAACCAGATCACTGTAAAGTATCCTTATCGACTTCCATTGGTTCTATCAGCTATAGAGCAACTCGGATCGGGCAAAATATTCTCCAAACTTGACCTTTGTAGCGCTTACAACTTGGTCAGGATGCCTGAGAGGAGTACAGGATACATGATACATGATGAGTGGAAGACCACTTTTAGCACCACCGTGGGTCACTTTGAATATTTGGTCATGCTTTCTTGCGTGCCCATTGTCTTCCAGTGCCTCATCAATGATGTGCTCAGGGAAATGTTGGGGAGGTATGTAAATGCCTATATCAATGACATCCTGATGTACTCCCCAGATGAAAGCACCCATCACAAGCATGTCAGATCTGTTCTCTCTCACCTGCTCCACCACCACCTATATGTTAAAGCTGAGAAATGTGAGTTTCAGGTCCGCCAGATCTCGTTCCTGGGATACGTTATCAGCTTGGAGGGAGTGAGTATGGATCAAACCAAGGTCGCTGCTGTAACATCTTGGTCCACTCCCACTTCCATCAAGGACCTTCGATGCTTTCTGGGGTTCGTCAACTTCTACTGCCGCTTCATCCGTGGCTTCAGCTCTGTCACGGCTCCTCTCACTAGTCTTCTGAAGAAGGGACCCTGTCTCCTCCACTGGAGTCCAGCAGCCAATCAAGCTTTCAGCAAGCTGAAAGAAGCTTTCACCACAGCCCCTATGCTTCAACACCCTGATCCTTCTAAACCATTTGTTGTGGAGGCAGCTGCATCAGAAACGGGAGTTGGAGGGGTTCTATCACAGTGCCTTGGAGAATGACCTAAGTTACATCCCATCACTTTCTACTCAAAGAAACTCACACCCACCGAGCGAAACTATGATATCGGGAATCGAGAACTCTTGGATGTCAAGCTGGCCCTGGAGGAGTGGAAGCACTGGCTGGAGGGCGCAGCACACCCATTCACAATCCTGACAGACCACAAGAACCTGGAATATCTGAGGACAGCTAAACGATTAAACCTGCATCAGACCAGATTGGCACTGTTCTTCACCAGATTCCAGTTTACCATTTCTTATTCTCCAGGTTCCAGAAACATCAAAGCAGACGCTCTCTCCAGAATTCACACTTCCACACCTCAACCATCAGAACCTAACACAATCCTTCCACCTGAATGCTTTCTGCAAGCTGTCACCTGGGAGGTCAACAAAGAAATCAGACAACTCACAAGTCCACCAGAAAACTGCCTTCCAGGTCTTTTGCACGTCCCACCTAGACTTGGAGGCAAACTGATCACCTGGGCACACTTTTCTCCTGCCACCAGACATCCTGGCAGCCAACGCACATACCAGCTCTTTCAACACAAGTATTGGTGGGAAAACATGATAGTTGACATTAACCACTACGTCTCATCTTGCTCTGCCTGTGCCCAAGCCAAGATCCCAAGAGTTCCTCCTGCTGGCAAATTGTCTTCTCCTAGTACCCCAATGACCCTCGCCGCACATCACCCTTGACTTTCTCATCGACCTCCCACAGTCTCAAGGTTATCTTGGTCATAATTGACAGGTTCTCCAAAACCCTCAGACTCATCCCACTACCAGATCTTCCTACAGCATTCAAAACTGCCGAACTACTGTTTAACCATGTGTTCTATTATTATGGGATACCAGAGGACATCGTCAGTGACCGGGGTCCCCAATTCATTTCATGACTCTGTGGTCAAGGTTCATGGACATTCTGGGAGTATCTGTTAAGCTCACTTCCAGATATCATCCTCAGTCCAACGGCCAGGCAGAGTGGGCGAATCAAGAAGTCAGCTGCTTTCTTTGCATCTACTGCATGCTGAACCCAAAAGAGTGGGCATGTTTCCTTCTTTGGGCCGAGTATGCACAAAATTCTCTCAAACATTTTGCCATTCAATTAACCCCGTTTCAGTGCATATTCGGCCACCAACCCCCACTCTTCCCATGGGATGACACGCCCATGCAGATTCCAGCCCTTGACACATGGTTCCAGAAAAGTCAACAAGTCTGGAAAGAGGTACACAAGAGGATGGAGGTGGTGAATGTCAGGTATAAACACTACGCTGACAAGCACAGAAGCACCACTCCAGAATATACCCCAGGTGACCAAGTATGGGTGTCCACAAAAAACCTCAGCACTCCCAACTCTCGCAAGAAGTTACAGGCCAGTTTCATGGGCCCATTCAAGGTACTCCACAGAATAAGCGAGGTCTCATATAGACTCGAGCTTTCTCCTCACAGCAGAATGGCACACACCTTCCACCATGCCTCAAACCTGCTACCCAAGGGCCCCTAGGCTAGACAAACCCACCCAAGAAAACCCCTCCTTAGACATCAAAGACAAGCCCATTTACCAAGTGAACAAGATCCTCAACTCTTGCCGCAGACAGGGGCACCTGGAGTACTTGGTCGACTGGGAAGGTTATAGCCCAGAGGAATGCAGTTGGATCAGTTCCAAGGACATTTTAGACCCACTCCTTACTCAAGAATTCCACAGCCAGCATCCTGAAAAGCCTGCACCAAGAAGGAGACCATCGACCAAGGAAAGAGGTCGCTCTCAGTGGGAGCTCCTCAGGGGGAGTCTGTCAATAACAGTGCTGAAAACCTGAGTTTGGAGCAGCCTCCAAACATGGCCACTCCAGACTACACTTCCTAAGAGCCACAGTGCCCCCTGTCACCGGAATTCTAATCACTTCACCTGCAGCTTTACCCCACAATCACCAACCTCATATAAGCTCAGCAGTCACAAGAACTTCTCACGAAGTATTGTTCCGTCCTGTACCTGACTTTACCAAGCCTTCTGTTTATCTTCTGACTTCCTGTTATCGACCGCTGTTCCTGATCTCATTCAACTTCGTCTTCTCGTCTGCCCTACACTGCGCTGTTCGATTGACCCACGCCTGTTTCCTGACTACGACTTCTGACTCACGTTTTGGCTTTGTCTGCAGTTTGCATCACACCCGCTCTCCACTCCAATTGCATCTGTAAGTACCTGTGATCTGACATCACCAAATGTGAAGGGAAGGTTTATCTTGATAAAGTATCTCCACTCTTTAATAAGCAAGTCTGTTTCTTTTTGCACTTTTTGTAAAAAAAAAAAATGCTTGAAAAGCACTAAAAAGTTGTCAACTATTAACAGAGATATATGATACAGAAAAACTTTAATTCTGGAAGCGAAAGCATTTGTTTGTGGGTTATTTTGGTCTGTGGCAGCGGGGGTGTGGTTGAGTGCCAGTTTGTGAATGGAGAGCAAAGCTGGGGAAGGTGAGTGGCAAAGTGGAAGCACCTGTTGTTAACTAATGTGCTGTGTTTATGTGCTTGTGTGCAGTGATGGTGAGCAGATAAAAGGGGTAGAGAAGCAGAGACAGCTGTTTTCTGGCCGGAGTTATGACTGTTCCTTACATGTTGGTTGTGCATGTGTAGCAAATCTTTTAGTTACAGTATAGACCACTGGAAAGTGCATTTTTGTTTGGTTTCTTTTGTGAATAAAACCTGAAGGAGAATCTGAGTCCACCTGCTTGTCTGTTCAGTGTCCATCCCTGTCAGGGAACTGTTACATGGTCTTTTCTTGAAATGGTTGCATACTAATTTACCATGTAGTATCAGCATGGTGGTGCAGTATTTAGCACTGTGACCTCACAGCAAGAAGGTTCTGGGTTCGAACTTCATGGCTGACAGGGACCTTCCTTTGTGGAGTTTGCATGTTCTCCTCATGTCTGTGTGGGTTTCCTCCAGGTGCTCCAGTTTCCTTCCACAGTCCAAAGACATTTAGATTAGTTCAGTTGGCTACTCTAAATTGCCCTTAGGTGTCTGTGTGTACCCACCACCGGATGAGGTTTTGGGTCGCTCTGGTGTGCTATAATCACCCAAGAGAATTCATGGAATTCATAGTATAGTATTCGTGCCTCTACAACCCAAATAATATAGATATAAGTGGGGAAAATAATTATTTGATCCCCTGCTGATTTTGTATGTTTGCCTGGTTACAAAGAAATGAGCAGTCTATAATTTTATGGTACTTTTATTTTAGCAGATAGAGACAGAATATCAACAAAAAAGTCCAGAAAAAACACATTATATAAAGGTTATAAATTTATTTGTATTTGATCCCCTACAAACCAGCAAGAATTCTGGCTCCCACTGACTGGTTACTGTATGTGCCCATGAGGCACACAGATTAGTCTGTCACTTTAAGAAAGTACTTCTAATTTCTACTCATTATGGTTATAAAAGACACCTGTCAACAGAATCAACCTCTTTCAACCTCTCCGCCACCAGGGGCAAGACCAAATAATTTTCAAAGGACACCAGGGACAAGATTGTAGACCTGCACAAGGCTGGAATGGCCTACAAGACCATCAGCAAGAACCTTGGTGAGAAGGAGACAACTGTTAGTGCAATTATTAGAAAATGGAAGAAATACAAAATGACCATCAATCGCCCTTGACCTGGAGCTCCATGCAAGATCTCGCCTCGTGGGGTAAGGATGATCATGAGAAGGGTGAGGGATCAGCCCAGAACTACACGGGAGGAGCTTGTTAATGATCTCAAGGCAGCTGGGACCATATTCACCAAGAAAACCATTGGTAACATACTACGCCATAATGGATTGAAATCCTGCAATGCCCACAAAATCCCTCTGCTCAAGAAGGCACATGTGCAGGCCTGTCTGAATTTTGCCAGTGAGCACCTAAATGATTCAGAGAAGGCTTGGGAGAAGGTGATGTGGTCAGATTAGACCAAAATTGAACTCTTTGGCATCAACTCAACTCGTCATGTTTGGAGGGAGAGAAATGCTGAATACAATCCCAAGAACACCATCAAGTATGAAGGTGGAAGCATTATGCTTTGGGGCTGTTTCTCTGCTAAGGGTACAGGACAACTTCACCGCATTAAGGGGACGATGGATGGGGCCATGTACTGTAAAATCTTGGAAGAGAACCTCCTTCCCTCAGTCAGAGCACTGAAGATGGGTCGTGGATGGGGCTTCCAGCATGACAACAACCGGAAACATATGGCCAAGGCAACAAAGGAGTGGCTCAAGAAGAAGGACATTAAAGTCATGGAGTGGCCTAGCCAGTCTGCAGACCTTAATCCTATAGAAAATTTGTGGAGGGAGCTGAAACTTCGTGTTGCCAAGCGACAGCCTCGAAATCTTCAGAATTTGGAGAGGATCTGTAAAGAGGAGTGGACCAAAATCCCTCCTGAGATGTGTGCAAACCTGGTGACTAACTACAAGAAACGCCCGACTTCTGTGCTTGCCAACAAGGGTTTCTCCACCAAGTACTAAGTCATGTTTTGCTTAGGGACCAAATATTTATTTCACTTGATCAAATACAAATGAATTGATAACCTCTATATGTGTTTTTTTCCTGGACTTTTTTGTTGATATTCTGTCTATTTGTTAAAATAAAAGTGCCATAAAAATTACAGACCGCTCATTTCTTTGTAACCGGGCAAACGTACAAAATCAGCAGGGGATCAAATAATTATTTTCCCCACTGTCTGTGACATGATTTGTTTTTCAAGTGAAAAAGAGAAAGAAAAAAGAGAGAGAGAAAAGATAAATTCATTAACTGTGGTAATAAAGTAAGAATATGTTATTGTGTTTGTGCATCTATATGTGCATGGGGCTCAGGGTGTATATAAGTATGTGTATGTGTAGCTATATGTGCATGAATATGTAGGAGTAGTGTTAGCTCACAGGCAAATTTAGAAAGGAAATAATTGGTTTCTGTGTTGCAAAATGTATTCGGATTGTTTTTTTTTTTTTAAGGAAGCTGTCATTTTTTTCTTGTAATATGTGTTCTGTAATTAATTGAGTCCATAATGATGTACTGAGTTTATGTCTAGTTTTCCAATTCATGAATATTGTTTTCTTGGTGATAACAAGGGTGACTAAAACTAATTTTGAGTTATGATGCTGTTGGTCAAGAGTTAGATCTCTGAATAGGCAGAACTCTGGGGATAGTGGGATGGTGCAGTTCAGACCCAAAGATATGATGTAGGTGATATATTCCCAGAATTGATGAACTGGTGAACAGTGTCATGTGGCATGAGTATAGATGTGTGTGGTATCGAGTGAGCAGGGAAAACATATGTCAGAGGTACTGAAGCCCGTTTTGTGCATTTTATGTTGAGTGAGGTGTGTTCTGTGTATTAATTGTAGATATGGTCATTGTGGTCCCAGAAGTTGGCATCAGTAGAGATGGATAAGCCATCTTCCATCCATCCATCCATCCATCCATCCATCCATCCATCCATCCAAGGGCATCACCACCATTGAATGTGAAGAGGACGTGTCCATTTCACATTTCATAATTCTTCGTTTGGACCCCCCCCACACACACACACATTTAACATAAAATATTAGTTCACCCAGCACCGTTTCTATTGCTTCGTGAAAGAATCTATTCCACTTGATCGATAAGAGAATACACAGACCACTGAAAATCCACTCC
>JAPEIY010000028.1:23505063-23515990 GCA_026122135.1 Cathorops aguadulce | reverse complement strand
CGCCTCTGGAGAGGGTGTATAGTGTTAAGGGCCGAAACACCCCATGACCCAGAGGAACACTACTGATGATGCGTACCTATAAATTCATTCTCCTTCAAGTCCACCATTCACCTATAAGTCCACCAAGCATATGTGCTCACACAAGAATAAGAACACCTCATTCTGTGTTTTTGGAATCTGTCCATGGGTATGATCAGACCCTTTGAGGCTCACAAAGACACACAGGACAGTGAGGTGCATTGTAAGTTAGCATTGGTCTTGTAAATGATGAAAGATATTGGTTCAATCATTAGAATATAAACATTGTTCGGTTTAGCTGCTTTTAAATTTCATATCAATGAAAAAGATTTGTGAATGGCATATAAAAGGTCTACAGTTGCGATCAGAAGTTTACCTACACAGTTATGAATACCATCATGGATATGAATGTCATAGCAGAATTGGGCTTTCATAGATTTCTTTAAACTGTTCTTTTTCTGTGCCAGAATGATTGTACAACATACATGAATGATAGAAAAAAAAGAATCAGGTCCACAAGTTATAATTTATTTTGTTTTCCTGAAATTAACACAGGCTCAAAATTGTATACACACCCACTTAGATTATTGATTCAGTGGGTGCTGAAAGATCCAGAGTGTCTATTACTTGCCAAAGCCAAGGCCTCTTAACTTCATTAGTAATGATGATCGACTGCAGCTGGGAGCTTCTCTGTGCACAACATAAAATGGTTTGATTGAAACTCATTAGTTTGACCAACACACTGTGTAATGGGCAAGTCCAAGGAGCTCAGTGCAGATCTGAGAAAGATGTCAGTGCAGATCTGAGAAAGAGGATCATGGATTTACAGTACATACTCAGGAATGTCTCCCAGAGCTGTTTCTAAATAACTGCATGTTCCAACATCATCAGTTCAAACAACTGCATGCAAGTCCAAGTTATTGGGAAGTTGCAGCAACTCATGGCTGCAGTGGGTGGACAGAGACATAGAACACAGAGGCATAGAGAAAATAAAGTGCACTTTTATGAAGAATAAAGTAAGTGAGGAAAAAAAGAGAGGAAATCTTGCAGTGTCTTCAGTGAAGGATGAGAGCCCATGTTTGGTGCTCTGAAGTGCAGAGGTGAGGTGTAGAAGCTGGCTGAGCGTTTGGTTGCAGATGGACCATGAGGTGAGTGGTTCAGAGCTCCAAGGCTTCAAAGGTGTTGCCTGGAGCATGGAAGACAGACTCCAAGAGCTCTTGCAGTCTGTGAGAAGTTGTTGTCTTCAGTATCAACATCGTTGCCTATGAAAAGAGGGAGGCGATGTCAGCCACAATGATTTCATGAAGCTTAACTGATTTATTTTGGTTGTGGCACCTTTTTATACTCCCCATGGCCACACTGCTTCCTGTAGTCCGAAACAACTAAGCTGAAGTGGCACAGTCCCTACAGCATGATCAGAGCAGTAGTGTGAGGAGTGATGCAAAGATTAGGCAGGAATTTCTTTGAGCCACCATTACAGATCCCCCCCCCCCAGCTCCAAGCCTACCCTCTGTCCTGCCTTGGGACAGTGGGTGTCGCACCTTGAGAGGCCATCAGCATTCCTGTGCTGGGTCCCAGCTCTGTGTTGGACCTTGAAAGGGAATTCTTGGAGGAATAAAACCCAGCAGGTAATCTGTAGCCTAAGACATCCATTGGAGGATGCATGATCTGTGATTAAAGTGGTGACCAGTTAGGTAATACCTTCGTTCACTGATTTTCCATTTGATGGCCAAGTCTTCTCTCTCCACTGCCACATACTTCCTCTCAGCAGGGGACAGTTTGTGGCTGATGAACAGCACAGGTTATTCTTCACCCTCAAGGACCTGAGACAGTACAGCACACAGACCCATCTCCAAAGCATCCGTCTGGATGATGAATGGGATGTTGAAGTCTGAGTAGCTGGGGATGGGGGTGAGGGCCTTCTTCAGTGCCTGGAACATCTGCTCTGCCTGATCAGCCCACTGTACCTCCTCCAGCTGTCCTTTTCTATTCAGATCTGAGAGGGGAAAGGCTAGAGAGGAATAATTAGGCACTAATTTGTGGTGGTACCCAGGCAACCCCAAGAATGCATGTCTCTTGGTGGTGGGCCTGGGGTATTCCTGGATTGCCTCAAATTTCTTCTCCTGTGTCTTGAGTAACCCCCAGCTGAAGTGATATCCCAGGTATTGTGCTTTGATCAGCCTTAGGTGGCACTTGCAGAAGTTAGCAGTGAGCCCAGTCTTTCTCAGCTCCTCTAAGATGACTGAGTTGGTGAAGGCGGTCAGCCCAAAAGGATGAATGAATGATGACATCATCGAGGTATGCCATGGCAAACTCACAGTAGGGGTACAGGATGATATCTGATTCACTATAATGTTGTGGGTACCCCATGGAGGCCCAAAGGTATAATGTGGTACTGCCAATGGCCTGATGTCAGGTTGAAGGCAGTTTTGGGTCATGCTCTCGGCATTGCAGAGTCTCAGAGTTCTGTTGAGCTTGTGTACCACCACAGTGGAGCTTGCCCAGGGGCTGGTGGACTCAAGGACACCATCCCATAGCATCTGAGACAATTCCCCCTCAGTTGCTTGATGATGGACCTCTGGAATGTGATTGAGCACTGTTTGACCACAGCTCTAGGGTAGATCCGTATGTTATGCTGGACCAGGTTGGTCTGACCTGGTTCTTCTGAGAAGACATTGTTGACTTGGTCCAGTAGTTCTCCCAGCTCTTGCTGATGTAGAGTCATGAGATCTTTGCCTTGTTGAACCACTGTATGCCCTGGTGGATTTTGGAAGACAGAAAGATGTGTTGAGACAATCAGGAGAGGCTCAATCCAATGGTTCAACAGGTTCACATGGTAGCACTGTGTGAAATAATTGAAAGGCCTGACTTGTCCTGCCAGTGTGAAGGGACCCTGCCAGCTTGCAAGGAAATTAGTTGCCAAGCTGCCAAGGCTGTTGCTGGTGGGACTTGTTCCTGAGCTTCTGTTGACCCTGCTTGTCAGGAGACACTTGCCAGGCTTCCCTGAACCATCCCTGTCACAGAGAGGAGGGAGATAAGGATCAATTCAACAATTATGCAGCTGATGACCACCGCCATCCACCTACCCAGCCCTTGTGCCCCAGGATGAGGATGGTGGTGTAGCTGCTGGGATACTGTGGTGATGTACTGGCAATGTGTACCTCCAAACAGGCAAGAGCTCCTCACCACATTGGTGGTGCTAAAAGGACAGCACCACCCACTCTGCAACGCTTCGCTTCAGCAGTTCAGCACCACCAACAGCGCACATCATGGCCATAGGGTGGGCCCTGCTAACTCTTCATGGCTGGATTGTGCTGACTAGTTACCCTCCACAAGGCACCAGGACCATGAGTTGGCCTAGTGGTTAGTGTGTCCACCTCTCAACAGAGAGACCGTGAGTTCTACTTGCAGTCGGGTTATACCAAACACCATTATAAATATGGTACCTAGTATCATCTAGCAAGACATGCTGCAATACAGATGTGAGTAGGGAAGTCAAACTCTCATGGTTACCCGAGGACTAACCCCTCACTGTAACCTGAGCTGTATAGGTGAGAGGCCGAGGGCTATTGAAACGGAGATTGGTGCCACATGCATATGCCTCAAAGAGCTCGTTAATACTGGGACAGACTGCCTGGGAAGACCTGATCCTGGCAGGGAAGGGACTTTGACGAGGCACCAGGGGAGTATAAGAAGCCATCGCAGCAAAATACAGATATGTAAACTCTCTCTTTTCATGTGTACTGTTTCAACGCCTCCTCCTTGTGCCTGCACAGGCCAGATGAGGACACCATGACTGATGTCTCAATGCCTGTGACTCAGTCCATAAACTTTAACAAGTATTGTTGCTAAGAGAAACACAATGTACCTTGCCATTCTGTGTGCCCAAGCCAAGTGAGGACGCATCTGAAAAGCTCTGATCTGTTGTCATGCACATAACTGATTCATACCAAAACTCAGTTCCGTCTGCAGCTCAGTATTTTGAACAAGAGAACTTTAAACTTTCTTTAAATGTCCTGTTTCTCTGTACTGAAGTTACATTTGCTTTCAGAATTTGAAGATGAAGGCTGTTACAGGAAGGATGGTAGTTTCACCTGCCCGAGCTTTAACCACAACTTCTACTGAAATTTGATGGCCATGAAACCATGACCACAGGTGTGTGTGAGATCACTGTGAGAAAAAGGCCAGAGTGTATAACAGAAGAACAACATACCAAACAGTCCTCCTATGGATAAAGATCTCCTCCTGTGATCATCTCACATCTTCTACTGAATTTCAACATCAAGGTCCAGCAGCTTGTGGTAAGACTTAAAATATTTCACATTTTCATCACTGACACCGTGTGCACTAGTCTACAGAATACCAATTACATTTCCAGGTTCCATTCATTCATTCATTCATTCATTCATTCATTCATTCATTCATTCATTCATTCATTCATTCACTGGTCAGGAATTGATTTCAGGATATGATGAGTAAATATGTAAAATAAATCAGTGCATGATTGATCAGATTAAATCAGCAAGTGTGGTGCGTTCATGCCTTTTAGTTTGATGCCAGGCCACAGCAGATGTGGTGGTATTTTTTATTCTTTTTAATGATGCAAGGCATGATCTACGGTCACTCGATTCTACCCGAACATGCAAAAACCCTGTGTCTCATTAAGGATGTTTCAGAAAAACAGAAATATTCTGATTTTACACAGATTTAACTGCTCATTACAATGAGCAAAAAAAAAAACAAACCCACATGTATGACAATTAATTCCATACTCTCCAGTCCATTTCATTTTATTTAATTGGATTCAAAGAGGAAACTCCTGCCTGACTCACAAAATAGGAATTTTCTCTAGTTTCCTCAATTAATGATCATGTAGGAGTGACTTGTGTTTTTGATTTCATTGGCTACATATACAGTGTAGTAACTGTCATATTAAAACCAGTGTTGTAGTTGAGTCACTAAACCCCGAGTCCAGTCTCAAATCCCCAGTGTTCAAGTACAAGTCATTACAGAAAATTAAGTCTGAGTCGAGTCTACTATTGATCCGACTTGAGTCTGAGAACATGACTCCAACTGCACCATTTGATGGTGGCTGTGGCTGCCTTTATGTGAAACCGTTTACGGCACGCGCATGAGAGTCCGCTTGGCACGTGCACTGTCCAGAGTGTGCCCAAGAGCCTATCTGATGCACACGCCAAGGTGCGGAGGTGTGACACTCTTGCATGAAATTCGTACAAAAATTAATCTAGATATACAGCACCCTCCACAATTATCAGCACCCCTCATTAAGATGTGGCTCATCGAGTGAACGCTGGTGTGACTTGCTGCTGCTGCTCGCCAACTTAACCCTCGTCTATCTCAGCAAGATTGACGACTTAGTCAACACTCTTGTGTGGGTATACGGACTAGCATTAATCTATCTGTCCTGCTCTGGTTATTGAGCCTTACTTGCCTCTGCTCACCTGTCCAAGTTGCTCGAGTCCTCGCCTACAATGTTAATTGGCAGGATACATATCTGGTCCATGTTTTTCTGGCCTCTTCTGTCACTTTATTCACCAACTAATGATGGCTCCAGTACTCCACTGCAGAGTTCCTCCAGCTGTGTTTCCACCTGTCTGCATCTCCACTGGCTGCATTACTCCTCCACTCAGCTATAACTTTCCTGCCCTGTTGGAGATACGTCCACTGTTAGTCTCACCGGAATGCCCAAGAAGACACGTTGAAAACAATAAAATCCATCTGGTCCACTTCTCATCGCCCTCCACGTAACACTGGCCAGGATGTTGACCACAGTGTGCTAGCCTGCCTAGTCTGGTCGGCTAACTCTCCTGCCAAATGTGACAACACCACTGTCAACTTCGGTCTGCTCAACATCCCCTCACTCACGAGCAAGGGACATCTCATCCAGGATCTCCTCACTGACTACAAGTTTGACTTTCTCTGTTTAACTGAGACTTGGCAACAACCCAATGACTTTTCCCAACTTAATGAATCCACTCCTCCGGGGTTTGTTTATATCTGTCAACCCCATGACACCAGCCAGGGAGAAGGTCTTGCGATAATTTACCATTAGTAATGGAAAGTCTCACTGGTGTCTGTTCCTGCCTTTTCTTCCTTCGACTCGACCATGTGTCAACTGTCTGGACCTATTCCTACTATCACTGCAATTGTTTATTGTCCCCCATGACCTAATAAAGACTTTTTAAATGACTTTGCTGCTCTGCTCACACATTTGTCCACTCTCTCACCAAACAATATAGTGTTGGGAGATTTTAACATTCATATGGACAATATTAATAACCCTCTTACTAAAGACTTTACATCTTGCCTTGAGAGTTTTGGATTCCAGCAGGACACTGATCCCACTAAGGGTCACATCTTGGACTTAATCTGCTGCTCTGGTGTCTCCCCTTCTGACCACACAGCAAATGAACTCCCTATAACTGACCATTTCCTCCTTTCATTTAATGTCAGACTCCCTCTCTCCATCACAAAGCTCCCCTGTCTCATTTTTCCCCCACAATATTTAGGACATCAACTTGGATTCTCTCTTCTCCAGTACTTACTCCCTGATGGACACTCTCAATTTAACCACCCTTGAAGAGTTGGTTTCAGACTACAATACTGGACTTCATTGTATACTCAATTCTCTTGCTCCATTAAAAAAAAAAAACAGGTCTGTTTCTTTCTCCTGTTCTGCTCCTTAGTTTCCACCTGAACTTCGGCTTATGAAAGCCAAAGGATGGCAACTTGAGCAGCTTTGGTCCCTCTCATTTCTGCTATCATCCACTCCTCTCTCTCCACTGGAACTGTTTTTGCATCACTCAGAACCACTGCAATAACCCTGATCTTGAGAAAACCCCAGTACTGATCCCACCAATTTCAATAACTTGCGTCTGATTTCCAATCTACCCTTCACTTCCAAAATTCTTGATAAAACAGTAGTGGCTCAACTCCACACTCATTTCTCACACAACTTGTATGAACAGTTCCAATCTGGGTTCTGCCCTTTCCATAGCACAGAAACTGCTCTTATTAAAATCATCAATGACCTCCTCATGGCAGCTGATTCTGGTTTACTCTCCATCCTCATCCTTCTTGACTTGAGTGCAGCATTCGACACCATTTGTCACACCATCCTCCTCAATAAATTATCCTCCATTGGTATCACCGAGACTCCTCTAAACTGGATAAAATCATACCTTTCTTGCCACACTCAGTTCAGTCAGCTTAAAACTTTCACATCCCAGCCTTCCTCTGTCACTTCAGGTGTGCCCCAGGGCTCTGTCCTGGGGTCCCTCCTCTTCATCATTTATCTTCTTCCCCTTGGTAATATCTTTCGTAAATATAACATTAACTTCCACTGTTATGTGGATGACACCCAGCTCTACCTTGCTAGTAAACCCACCTCCAACCTCCCACCCTCCTCCCTTACTAACTGCTTGGCAGAAATAAAATCCTGGTTCACTTCAAATTTACTTAAACTAAATAGTGACAAAACTGAGGTTCTTCTAATTGGCACAAAATCTACACTATCCAAAACCGACAGTTTTCTCTTGTTATTGACAATTGCTCCATTTTTCCCCTCCCCACAGGTAAAGAGTATGGGTGTCATCCTCAACAGTACTCTTTCATTTCAATCTCACATCAATAACATTACCCGGTCTGCCCATTTCCATCTGCGTAATATGCCTCCGTCCCTCCTTTACTTCCCATACCACTGCCATCCTTGTTCACAGCCTCGTCACCTCCCGCCTGGACTACTGCAACTCCCTCCTTTTTGGTCTCACCCACAAATCTCTTCACAAGCTTCAATTGGTCCAGAATTCAGCTGCCCATATCATCACCAGAACCCCCTCCATTCATCACATCACTCCTGTCCTGCAACAGCTTCACTGGCTCCCGGTCAAATTTCGCATCGATTACAAAATCCTTCTGCTCACATTCAAGGCCATTCACAATCTTGCTCCATTATATCTTTCCAATCTTCTCCGTGTTGCCACTCCCTCAGATCATCTTTTATTTACTTGACTGTCCCCTCCGCCCATTTCATCACCATGGGGAGTAGAGCTTTTAGCCGCTCTACTCCCACCTCTGGAATTCTTTACCACCCGTCATAAGGAACACTCACAATTCAAGTCCACACTCAAAACGCACCTGTTTAAGATTGCCTTTTCTATTTGACTCAATTGCATTTTATTTTTAATTTTGTATATTTTTTATTATTTTGTCTACTTTATACTCTTTGGAAGGTGATCTTGAGTGACAGAAAGGCGCCTATGAAATAAAATGCATTATTATTATAATACCTTCCTGGTTGTCAAGGTAGCTCCCTGGCTTGTATATGTATATTCTGACAGAAGGGCCTGGAACACGTGCCTGTTGACCCCTAGAAGGCCCAAAATCATTTACCATGAAGTGATTCAGACTATGTGAGACCTTATCTTTAATGCATTTGAGATCAAACAGTAAATAATAAAAAAAATACAGTAGCCCTGTTCTACAACTGTAGTAATCCATAATAAGTCAAGAGCCGCTCAATTAATCAAAGAGAAACGACAGTTTATCATTACTCTTAAGACAGGCAGTGTCCTAATTACAAACCCCATTTCCAGAAAAGTTGGGCTAATTTCCAAAAGGCAATAAAAACAAAAATCTGAAATTTTATATAATGACAGATTTGTTTTTTATTGCATTTTAGAAAATATTCCAACTTTTCTGGAAATGGGGTTTGTAATAAAAATAAAGAAAAACCACTGAATTAGATGGTGTGTCCAAGCTTTTGACTGGGATTGCATGTACGAGTGTAAGTCAAAAAAGTTCTAAGACAAATGAAAAAAAAGAAGCTATTTCTCTACATATCCTCCATTTAAGTCTAAAAACTTCTGCAAACAAGGGTTCCATTGGAGAATTCCTTCTTTGTATCCCTTTGAAATTATAACATCTGTCTTAGAACTTTTTGACTTCCCCTCGTACATTACAAATCATCTTCAGTAACCACTTTATCCTGGTCAAAGTGGATCTGAAGCTTATAAACTGACAATAGATGCAATACAAGGATACACTATGGCAAAGATTAGTCAATTGCAGGGCATTACACAGTAATTCACAAAAAAAAAAAAAAAATTCACACTTGGGGCCAATTTTGAGACAGCCATGTATCTGGCATGTTTTAGTGAACAAGCATATGAAGAACATGGTAAACTCCACACCAAGAGAAACCCAAGCTCAGGATCCAAAGCCACAACCCTGGAATCCAGAAGGTACCTTGTGCACATTTGAACTCTATCCAAATGACTTGGTCATTAACTCAGGCCATTGTGCAGTGGGATCAATCAAACAAAGGCAAAACGATAAGCTAGAAACATCAGTATGTATTAACATTTTTAATTTAAATTATATGAAAACAGTACAAAAATATAGCAGACACTCTGTACATTTTCATAAATAATAATAAAACACGGTCAAATCAACACCAAAACATAGAAGTCCAAGTACACAAACTGTACAGCAGAAAATATTTTAAAACTGAAAAAAAAAAAGCTATCAATACTGAAGATATTAAGTTAAAGTGCTCACCTTGCACTGCGTTTACAAGACGGACAGTAATATAGTGAAATCAACCATTTCGATATTTTCTAATGGTGAAAAGGGGTCATTTATGATTGCAAAAACATTTATTTCTAGATCATTTTTATTTAACACTGTAATAGGAGAAATGGAAGAGCAGTACATCCTTTAAAGGCAAGGAGTGTGAACTAATGTGCTATAATAACAGGCACACGCACAATCAGGGTCCTCGGTCTTTCAAGCTCATGTCAGGGCTGTAGAAGAGGACGTTGTTATCGTCATCATCCGATTCGGACTCGAGTGCTACTGTGTATCTCACATTGGCTGGGTGATACTCGCCGATCCTGGTGTTGTCACACAGTCGAGACTGAAGGGCCAGCTGGAACACATACATGATAAAAATTAATGTGCATCAGCATAGACGGACTTGAGCGAGTGGGTGTGGGTGGGTGTGTGCGTTTCTTACTTTGATTCCCGTATTGCTAAGCTGACTCCACGTGTCCTTGCTAAAAACAAATGCATTTGCCAGGCCATGGAGAGGAGCACTGAGCACATGTAGGAGTATGAGGGAGAACACAGGCTCCTCAGGATACACAGCATTATGAATCCTACAGGTATGCGACATCCATTAATAATGCAATATCAGGCATATTTAACAGTTATTCCACAAAACAGTCATACATGAGCTGATAGCCGATGAGACGCATAGTGCCGAGTTGGCTATAAGCCATGTACAACGAGATTGAGTGGAATAACTGTTTTATTCTATCCACATTCACTGGGTTTTGAGAAAGATCATTTTTATTTTTGCAAATTCAATAAAACAAAATGACTGACAAAAATCTCCACTTGGAACGTAAACAAACCGGTGAAATGACAGTAGCAAATTGTGAAAAATGTTATAATTATTGAGAAAAACAAACATTCTTCCCATCAAATACTTTCATTACATATTTTGCTTTTTTTTTTTTATATTTTTGGTGGCCTTGTTTTCAAGTGGAGTTTTTATTTCGTCTTCGGTTGGTTCAGCAAAAAGCTCCGCCAGAACATTTCTTCTTCTTCAGGGTTTTTTGGTGGTTGCCAAACCAACTTAAAAGGTGCATTACCGCCACCGACTGGGCTGGAGTGTGGAAGAGGAAATATTTTCAGGGGGTGGGAGCTTACCTATGGACCTTGTGCACCAACGTCATAGGTCAAGTTTGTTTATCTGCCATATTGGGTATCAAGCCGCAGCTCACTTCACATGCGAAAATTTTTGGAGAGTGATTAACATTTTCAGTCAGAATGGCTTGTTGTGTGGCAGTAGGGTGCTCTAACAGAAAAAGCACGAAGGGTTTAT
>JAPEIY010000028.1:23207511-23218698 GCA_026122135.1 Cathorops aguadulce | reverse complement strand
CACCGGCCACGGGGCTCGAGGTGACAGTGCTAACCACTACACCACCATGCTCTCCCCCCCCCACTATATAGGACGACATTTTGTAGTGTTGCCCGAAACCATAGTGAGGGTTATTTACACCCTATATAGTGGACTCAAAGTATCCCACAGTGCATAACTAAAAGTATTGTGCAACCGATGGTCACTAACCAAAGCAATATATCCCTTCATGCATTGCGGTTGCGCTGAAGGAAATCAAATTAAAAGTCTCAAATTTGATTGAATAAAAGGCAGCGGCACAGAAGAAAGTATTCAGCCTTGATTATAAGAACTGAAAGATGCAGCAGACACAAAGTACTTTGTATTTCTTTAATGTGGGAAATATGTTCAGTATAATATGGATTTATCACAAAAATGCGTGCATGTATTTATTTTGAAAACCCACCAGCTGACTGATCTGGCACATTTTAATTGTGCAACAGTAATGATGTAAATACCAGCACAACGGACTAGTGTCTGAAAGTGTGGTTTTTTTTTTTTTGTCCCCCCCCAATTTTACCAATGAGATCACTATATAGTCCTCTATACAATAATTCCCTATATAGCGAGTAGGGAGCAGTGAACGAGTGAGCGATTTCAGACACAGGGACAGACTTTGTGAAGTCTATGCGCTTTGCCTTGTGTCTCTGTAATAACTCTTCTGGTTTTGACGGTTTTGTGTATTTGGATTCATGCTATTCTGTTTATGCCTCACATGACCCTTGCCTGTTTCCACCCTCTGAATTTGCATTATGTTTTGGATCCGTTTGCCTGCATCTTTGTAAATAAACGCTCTTTCTGCAATTACATCTGTCCATCTACCAACTTTACATGACACACAAGTGATTTTGTTTCCTTTACTTCATAAATATGGAAGTGAATTAAGCATAAATAAAACAAAACTGACGGTGTTTAGTTTCTACATAAGAGTGAGTGGTGTGATAAATGGGTCCATTCCCATGTTCGGACATTTTTGGTATAATGAACTATTTGCTCCCCCCCCAAAAGGCGTTCGTTATAGCGGGATTGCATTGTATCATTGTCTTAATGAACCGATTTGAAGTTTTTGTATTTCACCTGGGAACCAAAGTGTATAACACATCCGTCAGTACGCATTGTACTTATTCTATTATCGTAATATTTATACACCATATACTGACGTACACCATAATCATTTAAACTGTCCAGTAACAGCTTTTTTTTTTGTGCTAAACTGCCTCTTACTAAAGTACTAAACATTTTCTTTCTCAAAATCCAGATTGCTCAATTTAATATAAAAGATAATCACGCCTTGAAGTAAGTCACGTGGGATCGCCGAGCAAGATGGCTGCACACTAGGACTTGTCCTCAAGCCACACCGGATTAATGTAATTTATCCGTCCATATCTCGCTAATAACTTAACTTTTTTGAACTCGTCAACAACCAGTTATAGTTTTATTTCATTTTTACTGGGAAATATAGCCTAGTACAATGTCATCCTCGAGATATTTTAAGGGCACAGGCACGCGTGGGAAGCCTGTTGTGGACGCTAGTGATGTTAGCACTCCACAGAATGCTAACATGGAGAAGCTTATGGCCGAAGTGATTGAAATGGGCACTACGCTCAGAACAGTGGCTACCGACGTGTCAACTATCAAAGAAACTACAATGGAATTGAAAAATGCTGTAAGTGCCATGCAAGTACGAATGACTGAGGCAGAAGCCAGGATATCCGACGCTGAGGACACCATACATCAGTTGGTCGCTGACCGCGAGCTACACAGTCAGCGAATCGATGAGTTGTGGAGCCGCGTAGAAGATTTAGAGAACAGAAGCCGCCGTAACAACATCAGGCTGCTAGGTTTGAAAGAGGGCAGCGAAGGGGACGACATAAAGGCATGCATTGAAAAGATCCTGACTGAGGGCCTAAAGATTGTCGTGGATGGTGAGTTTGAGGTTGAGAGGGCACACCGTTCCCCGGCCGCACGTCCTGAGGAGGACCAGCCCCCAAGGGTGCTCATGATCCGATTTTTGCGCAGCTCTGCAAGAGATAAAGTTCTCAAAGCAGCAAGGGAGAAGAACGGAGCAACATGGAGTGGGTGCAAACTTTCGTTTTTCCCAGACATGTCGAAAAGTCTGGCTGAGAAAAGAAAAGCCTTCACGCCGGCCAAACAACTACTGCACGCAAAGAAGGTGAAGTTTACACTCGCTTTCCCTGCGACACTGAAGTTTACCTGGAGGGGGAGGAAGCTAACCTTTCAAGACGCTACGGAGGCGGCGACATTCATTCGGCAACGCGTGACGGGGACGGAAGTCGAGGGAGTCAATGTTGATGAAGAATAATGCAATGATGGTTATTAGAGAGACTTTGAAGAAGGTATGGTGTGGCTGGATAGTCGGTGAAGCTATCTTAAACTAGGACACTAGTCGGACGTTCCACAGACCAAGTAAGGGGTTTTTTTTTTTTTCTTCTTTCTTTTGTACACTTGGACTCATTTTAAAGGAAGAATCTCCCTTTTGTTAGGAGTCTCATAAAAGGTGGAATATGTTTTTACATGTGTTTGAGGGGGGGATCCTGTTGACCAGTTTGGTCATATTTGTTTGTTTAAAAGTTAATGATATTTCGAAATTTCTGTGCAATGGTACAACAGCTTTGAACATGGAACAACTTTATGAGGGTCAGACACACTACAATTATTTCTGTATGCCCAATATGTACTTTTTTATTTCCATTATATCCTGAATGGCCAATAATTCTTTTGTTAAGGTTGTATCCTGGAACATTAATGGATGTGGAAATCCAGTGAAACGGAAGAAGGTGCTTTCATATCTCAAACTGCAACAGACAGACATAGCATTTATTCAGGAAACTCACTTAAAAGATGATGAGGCTAGAAAGTTTAAAAGAGATTGGGTGGGGCAAGTTTTCTTTAGCTCTTTTTCTACCAAGAAAAATGGTGTTCTTATTTTGGTACACAAAATGCTAAATTTTTCATTAGTCAAGGAATATGCAGATACTAATGGTAGAATTATTTGTCTTGACACTATCGTAAATGGCATGAAACTAACACTGTGTAATATTTATGCCCCCAACAAAGAAGAGCCGGCTTTTTTCCATGAGGTTAATAACATTTTGGGAAATGCACAAGGACAGGTGGTGTTGGCAGGAGACTTTAACCAGGTTCTGGATGGCGCTTTAGATAAAAGTAGATTTTCAGGAATGGCTTTGCCTAAGGATAGAGCAGCTATCCAGCTGCTAATGAAAGATAATGGTTTAATTGATATATGGCGTATGGTTAACCCAAGTAAGAGGGAATATTCTTTTTACTCCCATTGCCATAAATCATATTCACGTATAGATTTTATCTTGATGTCTCATAATCTACTTCATGCTGCTATTGACTGCAAAATTAATGCCATTTCTCTGTCAGACCATGCACCCGTTGAACTTTGTGTTAAAATACATCCAGACAAACTCAAACGAGGTAGATGGAGGATGAATACCTCCATTCTTCAAAATGACATTTTTCAGAATGAACTGGCAGAGGATTTGTCATCATTTTTTGAGATAAACATGGGTAGTACAGACAGTGTGGCTATGGTGTGGGAGGCATCAAAGGCATACATCAGAGGCAAAATAATAGCACATACTTCTAGAATTAAAAAAGAACATACTAATACAGTTAAAAAACTGGAGGCAAAACTAATCACAATGGAAAGAGAACTGGCAGAGCGATATTCTGATGGCTTGTTAAATGATATTTGTAAATGTAAATCTGAAATACAGCAAATATTCAATAGAAAGGCAGAATATGCCCTGTTTAGATTAAAAACAACATTCTATGAGGCGGGAGAGAAGACGGGGAAACTTTTGGCAAGACAGCTTAAAGAAGTAAGTTCTGCCAATGTAATTCCTGCTATAAAGAAAGATGGGGCACTAGTAACATCTTCCACAGAAATTAATGAGGTCTTCAAAAATTTCTATGAGAATCTATATAGTTCAGAAGGTGAGCCAAGTCAGCTATCACTGCAGAACTTTTTTCACAACATAACTCTTCCAAGGCTGTCAGCTGAACAGGCATGTATTCTTGATAAACCAGTGTCCCAGGAAGAGGTGAAGAAGGCCATTCAAGCTATGAAAGCAGGGAAGTCACCTGGAACCGACGGATTTCCTGTTGAATATTATAAACAGTATATAGACATCCTCACACCAGTTCTGACTGAAATGTATGACGAGGCCTTGCACACTGGTTCCCTTCCACCATCGTTGAATGAAGCGCTCATTTCTTTAATTCCAAAGAAAGGCAGAGATCATACAGACCCTGCTAACTTCAGACCTATTAGTTTAATTAATGTGGATAGCAAAATACTTGCCAAGGTACTTGCCTTGAGACTAGAAACAGTATTGCCAGACTTAATACATCCTGACCAGGTGGGTTTCCTACGAGGTAGATCTTCTACTGATAACCTAAGAAGATTGATGCACCTCATGTGGCTAAACTCCTCCAATACTGCACCAGTGGCGGCCATGTCACTGGACGCGGAAAAGGCCTATGACAGGGTGTCGTGGGGGTTTCTTCACTCAGCCCTATCAGAGTTTGGTTTTGGAACCGGTTTCATGAAATGGATTAAAGTACTGTACAGTAATCCCAAAGCGGCGGTTATAACTAATGGCGTGATCTCACCATTCTTTAGCCTCTCCAGAGGAACACGTCAGGGGTGCCCTCTTTCACCACTTTTGTTTACAATTTTCCTGGAACCTCTGGCAATAGCCATAAGAGCAAACCCCGCCATTAAAGGAGTGTATGGAGGTGGTAGTGAGCATAAATTAATGCTATATGCTGATGACATTCTTTTTCTGACTAGTGACCCAAAAAACTCCCTACATGTCCTAATGCATACTATCAGTGAATATTCTCAGATCTCAGGTTACAAAATCAATTGGACCAAGTCTGAAGCAATGCCAGTATCCAAACATTGTCACCCACAAACAATTGCACAGTACAATTTTAGGTGGATTCCAAAAGGTATGGTCTACCTGGGCATTAAATTGAGCCCAGATTTTGATGAGATTATTGCCTTGAACTATGATACACTACTTCAAAAAATTAAGACAAACATAGGTAAATGGGGAAAGCTAAACCTGACCTTATGCGGTAAAATAAATGTTGTTAAAATGGTGATTGCCCCACAGTTCAACTACATATCCATGATGCTTCCTCTCAGCATACCTGAAAATATATTTATACAATATGACAATCTCATCAAGGAACTCCTTTGGGCAGGGAGAAAGCCTAGGTTTAAATTGAGTAAACTCTATGCACCCAAGGATAAAGGCGGGCTGAGTTTACCTAATGTTAGATTGTACAACTTGTCTTTTGAAATGGCCAAGATAGGTAAACACTGGAGTGGAGATGCTGACTTAAGCTGGATCAATATAGAACAGACTCTTGCCACACCATTTCACCATACACAGGTGTTATCCCAACAGGTAACTGGCTTAGTGGAGGACAGAAATCCAGTCATCCAGCACTCTAAGGCAGTGTGGGCAAAGATCCACAAGCTACACAAACTTTCACATTACAAGCAGCAGTATTCCTCTTTGTGGCTCAATCCTGAAATTAAAATAGGTAAACGCACTGTGTTTTGGAGAAAGTGGGTAGAAAATGGAATCCACACAATTGGGGATCTTTTTAGTGAGGGTATTATTAAATCATTTGCTGAACTTGTTCAGGAGTATAATTTGCAAGAAAAGGGTGACTTCTGGAAATACTTGCAGATTAGACACTGCATATTGAAAAGAAATCTGACAAAAGAAGTGGACAATGTAATCTTGCAGTTCCTGCTATTGCCAGTTAACCATAGGGCTTCAGTGTTTTATAATAAAACAGTTTGTTTGACCAGTAGCTCATGTGAAAACCTAAGACTGATCTGGCAAAGAGACCTTGAATGTGATATAGACAAAGACACTTGGGAACAAATCTTGGCCGATAATGGTAAATATATCAAAGAAGTAAGGTGTAAATTTATTCAATATAAAATTCTACATAGGTTCTACTGGACCCCATGCAGACTTTTTAGAATAGGATTAATAAATAGTAATGTGTGCTGGAAGTGTAAAAAAGAAACTGGTACTTTTTTACACCTTATATGGGAGTGTGCTTTGGTCAAGCCATTCTGGGACAAAATACTTAAATTTTTAGAGGCATGGATAGATGTAACTCTCCCATTATGTCCTCGTCTATGTCTTCTTGGAGACAAAACAGCAATACCTCAGCTCACAAAAGAGGTACATTCAGTGTTGATAGTTGGGCTAACCTCAGCGGCAAGAATTATACTAAGACACTGGAAGGCATCTGAACACCCTACATTCCAGGAATGGAAAGTGTTAATGACTGAAACAGTATCATATGAGGTTATGCTGAATAGATTAAGAGGCAAAGGGCAGGTGGTGTTAAACAATTGGGATTTCTTTCAAGTGTACCTGACTTCTCAGTAGTGGCTTTATTATAAGACTGGCGGGAATGCAAGCATTGCAGTTTTCTACTTTGTTACCATAGTATTTGCATGTGAAGATATGTGTGTGTATTAGACACATATATTTCAGATTCTGTTACCATTTTTTGTTTCCTTTTTTCCCCTTCTTCATCATCCAGGAACACCTTCTATTTTTACTTTAACTGTCTGGCCGTGTGTTGTAAGCTTTTTTCTTTTGCATATTGTACTATGTCAGCCTTGTACCGTATTTGTTTGATTGTTTAAATAAAAAACTTAAATTACAAAAAAATATATATATATATAATCAGCAACACCTTATGAATATAGCCCCAAACAACGATGAAGGTGTCATGCTCCGCTCCAGACATCCACTCTGGAGATTACGAATCTCTCACACCAGCGTTGATCCGAATCCGGAACGGGAATTCTTCATGCCTGCATTTACTTCCTGGTTTTCTCTGCTGTTATAAAAACGCCTTATCAGGCAGGAACTTTGCCAGAATGTCTCACTTTGCTTCTAGCCGTTTCTGTGCCTCTGTTATGTTTCATGGTTGTTTCCTCAAGCTCATGTTTCTATTTCATGGTTTTAGCACTAAGGATTTATTTGAGTTCATGGTTTTTTGCACTAGGGTTTTTTTTCTTGTTTTTGTTTTTTTGTCCTAGCATTTTTTGTCCTTGCCTGTTTCGTGTCTTTGTCTAGTTTTCTCTCCCTTGTTATCTGGATTATTTTTGCTATTTGTTTTTGTCCCATTTGTTTACCCTTGTGCCATGCCCTTTTCCCTGGATTAAATTTCTCTATTTATTTGATTACTGTCTGTGTTTTGCTTGTGGATCCTTGTCCCACCACACCTCCACAACCCCTAACAGTACGTTCTGGTCAACATGGATCCAGCAGAACTCACCCATCTGAAAACGGCCATCCAGCAGCGAGGGACTCTCCTCAGGACCCATTAGCAAGACTTCCAACAGATTACACAGAACCTCGCCACCCTGTCCAACTCACTCAACCTCCTCACTACACAAATGCAGCACTATCAAGCTGTGCCTACCTCTGCCCAGCAGTCTCCAACTTCAGCTCCTGCCACTACCTTTTCTCGCGAACCAAGACTCCCAGTGCCTCAGCCCTACGATGGAGAGCCAGGTACTTGTAGATCGTTCTTGTCTCAATGCTCATTAATCATGGAGCTGCAACCTCTGACCTTCCCCACAGAATGCTCCCAGGTGGCATGTATCATCACGCTCCTCACTGGGAAGGCCAGGGAGTGGGGAACAGCAGTCTGGGATGCTGCCGCTCCCTTCTGCTCTTCTTTCACAGATTTCTCTGAAGAGATGAGGCGAACTTTCGACTGATCTCTGTCTGTCCGGAAGGCCGCTAGGGAACTTATGGAGCTGCGGCAGGGGTCCCGGTCTGCCTCGGACTATGCCATCGAATTCTGGATATTGGCAGCATCGTGCGGTTGGAACGAGAATGCCTAGGTCGACGCGTTCTTGCATGGCTTGTCTGACATTATTCAGGATGAGCTGGTATCACGGGAACTGCCGTCAGACCTCTCCAGTCTCATGGACCTTGCCAACCGCATCAACACCTGGATCCAGCAATGGAGGAGAGAGAAGACCCACCCCAGCTTCGCCTCTTCTTCACCTCCCGCCTTGTCCGTCGAACCTATGCAGGTAGACCAGGTATGGGTGTCAGTGGAGGAACGACAATGCCGGCGGAGCACAGGGTCCTGTTTCTACTGCGGTCAGTGAGGACACATATGCCAAGCCTGCCCACTGAAAGGATGAGCCCCACCAGTGAATCGAGGGACCCTGGTGGGCAACACTCGG
Organism: Cathorops aguadulce; assembly: GCA_026122135.1. NCBI lineage: Eukaryota > Metazoa > Chordata > Actinopteri > Siluriformes > Ariidae > Cathorops > Cathorops aguadulce. The sequence continues at coordinate 23,210,375 of JAPEIY010000028.1, read as the reverse complement.
AACCAGCCCCCTGCTGATCGACCATTACTTCCCCTCATCATTATCCATGACAAACAGCATCACCATCTCCAGGCCCTTGTCAACTCAGGGGCAGACAGGAACCTAATCTGCTCCGCCACTGCCAAGCTTCTGGGAATTCCTCGCCCTCGACGTCCCGCTCACAGTCCTGACACTCAATGGCACTGGCTTGACCACCATCACCCACCTTACTGCCCTGCTCACCCTGAGGATTTCTGGTAAACACTCAGAAACCATCCAGCTCCATGTCATGAACAACCCCCATGTACCCATCATCCTAGAATTACCCTGGTTAATGCTGCACAGCCCTCACCTAAACTGGGCCAATAACACCATCCTAGGCTGGAGCCATTCCTGCCTAGCTTCCTGCCTGAACTCTGCTCTGCCTCCCGCCAGACCACCGCAGCCTCCAGCCAGCGAGTTTCCTGACCTCTCTCATGTGCCTCCGGAATACCTGGACTTAAGACTTGTTTTCAGCAAGACCCAAGCAGTGTCCCTTCCTCCTCACAGACCCTATGACTGTGGAATCAACCTCCTGCCTGGGACAGCGCTACCCAAAGGGCGACTCTACTCTCTGTTTCCCATTGAAAAGCAAGCTATGGAGAAGTACATTTCCGAATCTCTGGCAGCTGGGGGCAGGATTCTTCTTCATGGATAAGAAGGACAAGTCACTCCACCCATGCATTGATTATTGAGGTCTCCACTACATCACAGTCAAGAACTGCTACCCACTACCGCTCATGACTACAACCTTTGAACTACTCCAGGGAGCCAAGATATTCACCAAGTTGGACTTACACAATGCTTACCATCTCTTCAAGATCAGGGAGGGGGACAAGTGGAAGACGGCCTTCAACACCACCACTGGCCACTACAAGTACCTTGTGGTCCTTTTCAGCCTGACCAATGTGCCCACAGTCTTCCAGGCACTCATCAATGATATCCTGAGGGACTTTCTCAACATCTTCATTTTAGTGTACCTGGATGACATCCTGATCTTCTCTCACTCCCTGGAGGAACACTGGAGCCACGTCTGGCAGGTCCTCCAGTGCCTGCTAGAAAATAAGCTATTTGTCAAGGCAGAGAAAAGCTAATTTCACCAAAGCTCTGTCTCGTTTCTGGGGTTCATCATCTTCACGGTTATGATCCAGATGGACCCCCTCAAGCTTAAGGCAGTCACTGACTGGCCCACCCCATCCTCGTGACGAGAGCTCCAGCGTTTTCTTGGGATTCGCCAATTTCTACAGGTGCTTTATCCGCAACTTCAGCACAGTGGCCAGACCTCTCACAGCTTTAACCTCGACTAAGACCTCATTCAAGTGGGGGGAGGAAGCAAAGAGAACCTTCTCCATGCTCAAGCACAAGTTCACCACAGCACCCATTCTCACCATACCCGATCCCACAAAACAGTTTATCGTGGAGATCGATGCTTCCGAGTCTGGGGTCGGAGCCATCCTCTCCCAGAGGGCCAATGATAACAAGGTCCACCCCTGCTCCTTCGAACCCGGGACCTTTTTGCTGTGAGGTGACAGTGCTAACCACTACACCACTGCTGCCCATAGTGCAAAATGAATATTGTTAAATTATCCATGAAGATGTAAATCATTGAAAGTAATCTATATGGAATAATACATCATTTTAATATGCATTAACCAACATCATGGTATTAAAATAAAGTCCTAAAAGACCCTGCTGGGAAAAAAAATTATTAGATGCAACCACACTTCTTTCATGGATCGATGATTACTATCAGTATTAAATGAGATATGCCAGCAGGAACTGTGGAAAACAGCATATCACGTTAAACTACCATTACAGACCATTGGAAACTCATTAAAACTGATTATGAATTATAAGAACTCTCTAATGGTTTCTAATGTTTTTTTAGCTGAGTACATGTGTATTCAATAACTGAACACTAACTAGTTAACCAGTGAGCAAACTGCTAGTAAATCAGCTCAAACAGGCAATATCCTGTGTTGACAAGTGCTGAATTATACTACTTGCACCATCGTTTTCTTAGTGATTTATTTATTATTAGCTAGTCCTGTCAAAATGTACCCTAGCAATCAAAACTATTGTGTTCATCATCAACATGAGTCAATTTATCTAGTTAGTTTAACATGGGCTCTGCACCCAAAAGGTGTAACCACATTAATCTTTGATGTTATCCAGTGTCATAGATATTTAATGACATAAACTGAGCACATAGTATCCATATTGAGAAAGTCAAGAAAAATATGACTTTTACACTTTATATTTGTGTGTGTGTGTATACATATATATAATATATTTTTTTTTACATTCAAACACTTAAAATGTTACAATGCGGTGTCTTAACAATAGGTATGTCTCATACCTTTGTTATTTGATGGAGAAAAATACATGGCTATAGATCAAGTTAATGAAGAGAAAGTTATCTACAGTATGGTGACCTCATGTGCTCATGCTTGCTAGCGTTCGTATAATCATTAATCCAAACTTTACTTTTAGGGTGTTATGTAAATGCAGAGTTATACATTTGAATAGTATCTTTTGCAAACACCATCATGTTTTTTTGACAAAATTTTCTACAACCCCGATTCTAAAAAAGTTGGGACAAAGTACAAATTGTAAATAAAAAGAGAATGCAATGATGTGGAAGTTTCAAAATTACATATTTTATTTAGAACAGAACATAGATGACATATCGAATGTTTTAACTGAGAAAATGTATCATTTAAAGAGAAAAATTAGGTGATTTTAAATTTCATGACAACAACATATCTCAAAGTTGGGACAAGGCCATGTTTACCACTGTGAGACATCCCCTTTTCTCTTTACAACAGTCTGTAAACGTCTGGGGA
>JAPEIY010000028.1:23081572-23099601 GCA_026122135.1 Cathorops aguadulce | reverse complement strand
GCAAGGTAAAAAAATTGCAGAGAATGCAGAATGTTACAGATATTTGACCAAAGTTTAATATAAAATAGGAGAATTACGTTGATCTTGCTCCTGAATTTACCCGTGATATGCACTTTAAAGTAACGATGGATGTCGTTTCTCTTTACTTAGTTGAGTGGATCCTTGACATAATATGGATTAGTACAGTTGTGGAATAGGGCTATTTACTGTAGTTTTATTATTTACTGTTTGATCTCAAATGCATTAAGGCGGCAAGAAATTGCACTGATTAACTTTTGATGAGGCACACCCATTAACTGAAAAGCATTCCAGGTGACTCCCTCATGAAGCTGGTCAAGATAATGCCGATAGTGTGTAAAGCGTCAAGGTAAACACTGGCTACTTTGCAGAATCTAAAATATGAAGCATGTTTTTGTTTACAACATCATTCCATATATGTTCCATGTGTTCTTTCATAGTTCTGATGTCAGTATTGTTCGACAGCGTGGAGTGAGCTGAAGAGGCGCGTGCACAAGAGAGGGCCGAGGATCCTGGATGATCTGGAGAGACTGCGTAAAGAGGAACGGTCTCAGATGCCCTGCTCTGTATCTCCAACCTTATAAAATGTTATCGGAGAGACTCCGTGCTGTTTTACTGGCAAACGGAGGTTGTATAAAAAAGTATTAAATGCAGGGGTGCCAATAACAGTGGCACGTGTTTTTGTTAAAATTATAATTTCTTGACAAGGGATTTGTTTTTCCTCTGAATACATTCGTCAATTAAAGGTTGGATTTTTTTTTATTTAATTTTTTCAATGTTAGATGAAGCAACTTCACGAAAAAAAAAATCGAACCCTTTTTACTAATCTTTACAAGGGGTGCTAATAATCATGGATGGCACTGTATATGATGCTGTATGTATAGATACAAAGCTATAAGCATCTGAGTGCAGTTGGGAGGGCATATAATTGTGTGTGCAGTTTTTACACATTTCTCATCTCATCATGTGTAGCCGCTTTATCCTGTTCTACAGGGTCGCAGGCAAGCTGGAGCCTATCCCAGCTGACTACGGGCAAAATGCGGGGTACACCCTGGACAAGTCGCCAGGTCATCACAGGGCTGACACATAGACAGAGACAACCACTCACACTCACGGTCAATTTAGAGTCACCAGTTAACATAACCTGCATGTCTTTAGACGGTAGGGGAAACTGGAGCACCCGGAGGAAACCCATGCGGACACGGGGAGAACATGCAAACTTCGCACAGAAAGGCCCTCGTCGGCCACAGGGCTCGGACCCGGTCCTTCTTGCTGTGAGGTGACAGCGCTAACCACTACACCACCGTGCCGCCCCGTAACACATTTTGATATGCAAATAATAATGACGACATAATTAATTATGCAGATTGGTTTGTGACGTCATTAGGAAACTTCGAGCGAATTTTGAAGCATCCATTGATTAGTTTCCCCTGAAAAGAGTTGAAAACAGTATTCACTTTTCTAAAATTACACAATATTCACTTTTATTAAAAAAATACACAATATTGATTTTTCTAAAACACTACACTAGTGTCGTGTATGTTGGCTAGATGCGTGTGTTTCACAGAGACAGTATCATTGCACACAATGTGCCTTATAATAGAATACCGTTAGAAACGGGACCAGTCACTTTTAATGATCTGTAAGCAATATTTAGATGAATGTAACGTTGGAGCGCTACAGTGGGCAGTAAACAGAAAGGGGCAGGGTTTGTCTCCGCGCTCCTCCAATCAGGTCGCGCGCTGCTGATGGGGTGAGCGCGTCACAGACGCTGCAGCTCGCGCTCGGTCGCTGCTGTTGTCACGGCGCCGCAGACTCCACTTCAACATCCTTGGAACTGCGGTGCAACATCATCACCCGCCTCACTTCCCCTTTAGAACACACTGAGACTCACGGTGGCAATAAACATTTCTTATAAAAACCGGTTTTAATCTATAATCGGAAATCAACCCTGATTTTATTGTTTCCTCTATTATACAGGGCTGTATTTATTTATTGCGTTAATAATCACACTAACTCAAGAGTAAATTATTTGCAGCTACTTATATCGAGGTTCTTGTGTCTTTCATGAGACAGGAACCCCTTTGCGTTTTCACTAAGCCTGAAAAGGTCTCTGTGTCACATTACATGCATATGCGCCTCCCAAATAACCAGGACACAAAAGACCGTGCACGTGATTGACGTATTAATTAATCTCAGTATGGTTCTTGTACTGGCATGCCATACCCCTTTCTTTGTAAGTGAAACTTCAGCACTGTGATGTTTTGCTCTCTGTTGGCTCTCTGTGCTGTCTGCGTGGGTTGCTATAGCTGGTTTGAGGATGCATTTCTTTCGACCAATCATACACCGTGCTGTCTTCGACGTCATACAAAACGTGAGACGGGGCGTGGCTCCGGCAAATTTGAATGAAGAGTGGAGCTTTCGGCGCCATTTTCGAGTGAGCAGCGGTAGGAATAACAGCTGCTGCGATGCGGCTCTGAGGGTGGTTGTCCCCCCCTTCTAGTATTCGGGTTTAGATGTCAATTAAGATTTTTTTTTTAAGCGTTTTGGATATTTTGAAAAAAAAAACTAGCAAGAGTAATTTGAAAATGGGACCCGGCTGAGGAGTGATGGAGACAAGAAGAAAGCAAGTTGGAGGGCAAGTAACGTTAGCTGAAGTGGAGACAAGAGGATACAGTAAGCTAGCTGGCGAAGCTAATCCTGCTAGCACTGCGAATGAGAATCGGCGTCCGCTTGGAGACCGTGATGAAATAGGCTCACATTTCGAATTATTTAAAGAAAAATTAGTAGACTACGTTTTAAAAATCTGGAAAAATTCTGAAAATAACGTGGCGGGATGAAGAAGCCGATGTGACCGTTTGTTGGTGTCGGTTTGTTGTTTTTTCGGCATTTTTTGAACGCGCCGTTTGAGCGGGATTGGAGAAGTGGAGGAGCCGACACAGCCTATCAGCACGGAGAAACAAACACCACCAGGATGGCAGCTCTCCCCGACACTCTGCTAACCGTTTTTCGGGATAAATAATATTGTTTTTAAAAAAAAAAGGGGGAAAAAAAAACTTTTTCACCAAAATGGATTATGGAGGATGTGTATCCTTTCTGATAGGCATGTGGATCATCAGTACTGCCATTTGGGTTTTTAACCGACTGAAAAAGTCTCATAAGAAAACTGGAATATGAAATATTATATATATATATATATATATATAACACTACCTGATACGCCTCCTGTAAGTGTAAGTAAACTGATTCTAGTTTTCACTTGTCTAGCAGGGGGTGAATAATTGTGTGCCTGAGCTGAGCCGTGGTGATGTGTAGAGTTTTGTGGAAGCTCGTGTTGGATGTGCTTTGAAACGGAGGCGCGCCGTGATGTGGCGGATCTGCTTCACCTCGCCATTGCAACATCACACTTGCAACTTTAGTCAGTCAGTTGAGCTTCAACAACCGTCGCAAATCACACGACACACTCTGATACATTTGTTCATCAGTAATGTCACAGAACTTGAGTGACGTAATTGTGCCAAAACCCTTGTTAAAATAACATTACAGTGTAAACCTCAGCTTCTGTTGGCTATACAGTGGCATTTAGACTTGGGATAAGATTTGAGGTCCCCCCCTCTCCCCTCCACCATCACCACCACTACACACACACACACCGTGTGTACCTCAGGGCCCCAGCTGCCATTAATAGAAAGCTAATTTCGGTTGGCTTAAAAATCACAGTTGTAAGGAAACCCTGCTTTATGTTTAAGTATAGTAATTTGGCTCACTTGAGAAAGCTGAAATCACATACACCAAAAGGTCATTAAGTCATTACCGTGACATTTTGACCTCGTAATTGGTATAACTGATGGTTCTTTCCAAGTTTTTTTTTTTTCTTCTCCTCTTTTATGCAAGGAATAAGATGGAAAACAAAGAGACTTCACTCTATTAGCCTAAGATAACAATGTGCATATTATTAGATGAAAACAATTCATGCATTTCTCATTAGGATGCTCTGAAGCTCTAGTGAAGCACACTTGGTGCTTTTTATTATTTCTATTTGTGTTTTTAATATTTATTTAGCTTCATGTCTGTTTTGTCACTTCACTTCAAAGTGCCTTGTATGACAATAAGGTGCACTAGATGTAGAGAAATGTCAAAGAATTGATTATCTTAGTAGTAGTGGCTTATAATATTTTAAAATAATCCTACATTAAAATGATGCTGTATTTGTTTTGGCATCATGTTGGAGATCAGATTTGCTCCCCCCCCAACCTCCATAACACTGGTATTGTATGGCCTAGTATGCACCCAACTGCTTTTACTGCTTACACATCACCAGCAAGAGCGTGTAAGCCATTACGCATTAGACCTCTCATTTAGTTGTGTGTGTGGGAGAGAGGGAGAGAGATTGAGGCTAATTTTATTTTAGCATTTTATTTGCTGGCAGTGTGCGGGCTTCCTCTCGTGGGTTTTTGGGACCGTAGGGAAACCCCCTCAAGTGAACAACAACCAGCACTATCTTTTTCACAACATTACCTTTTAATCAGCAAACACACACCCTCGTTCTCTCATTGATGTGCTCCTGATGTGTTTTTACAATGTTATATCTACCTGTCAGCAATATGACATGTAGTTACAACATATTTGTTAATTTTTTTTTTTTTACTAAGTGCAACACTATGCTTTTTTTAAGGCTTTTCTTGAATGTGTTATTACTTGTTAAAACTTGGCACTGAATTTGTACTGGCTTTATAAGTGAATTGACAGAAGCTGCCACCATTTGTTCACCATATTCAGAGTAATGTGTGTCTTGGACTAAACAAGCTTTATTCTCATTTGTTAATGGTTTAATATTTCCTAACTTGTACTGAATTTATTATTTTAATCTTTTTGATTGATCCTCTTGTATAGATCACACAAAGCAGTTTTTGGGAACTCTCTTGTGACTGATTGTATGTGTGATGTGTTTTGCATCCCAAGTCATGCCTTAGTTTTTCTTTTTATTGAGTTGCATTTCTACTAAATGCTCCCTGATCATTAATTCACACTAAAACCCAGTGTACACGTGCCAGATTACTAAAATAAAAAAAGTAAAAGTTTTTAATTTAGTGTAGACTTTGTATAATTGTGGTAGGACGAGTAAGTGAATAGGTAGACAGTGAAATAAAGGTTGATGTAAGTTTGTGAATATTTTGCTATAATTTTTTTTTAAAAGACTGCATCAGTACAAAAGTGTATTCTAGTCCAGTTTGCAGTGAAGTGAATTGTCCATTTTGAGACTCTAGACAGATGAGTTTGTGTACAGATTAACTTGTTTGTATTTTTTTTTTAGTTGTTTAAAAAATGTTTGTGTGGGCTACATGCAGGAAATTAGGTCCTGTGCACTGGTGATCAGCAAGAAGGAAACAGATTGTTTCAATAGAGGATTTATTACTGTTTGGTTGTATTTGGGCATAAGGTCCCCCCCCCTTTCCTTTTTTTTTTAATTTATTTTATTTTTATGAAGTCTGAACATATCCAGGACCTTGTGTTCCTCTGTCATTCTGGTCAACTGGGGCTTTGAAACAGATACTCAATGTCAAGGTAAAATGACCATTTGGGTGATTGAGTGGTTTCAAAATAGCACATGGACCTAATATGCACCATTGTCAGATTTGCCAATTTCTTTCCAACCCCAGGGACATTCAGTCCACTTCCACAGACCAGCAATAACATGCTAAATAATTTACATGCTAAGAAATAGAGAGGGGTTAATTTTGTAGAGATGGGTTATGTAATGCCTAATTTGTTACTTTATAATTCACCATGAGATTCTTGTTTTAATGTTCAACATTTTACAGTTTCAGTGTCTCTGAAAGGAAGCTGTACAGGACGCACGTTTTGGGTGTTTGTATTCGCGTGGGACAAGCATGGTCAGTGAGGTTTGTATTTAGCGATAGATGCAGGTTCCCCCCCCCTCTCCAGAGTTTTGGGTTGCTTCTTCAGTGAGATCCAGGTGTAGTTGTGTGTGTAAGGGTCATATTGAGAGAGAGAGGGGAGAGGGTGTGTGTGTGTGTGTGTGTGTGTGTGTGTGTGTGTGTGTGTGTGTGTGTGTGTGTGAGTGAATCTGGCTATTCTCAAATGCAGGGGTGCTTTGCAGGTGTGCTGGCTGTCCTGCTGTCGCTCTTACCCTGACTTTATTAAGAGTAAATATTTGACTAAGAGGTTTGTTGTCTTGCTGCAAAAAAGGTTGTCATTGAACTTACTAAAAAAATTTTTCAGGTTTGCATGCACCGTTCAGGACTAAAGTAAATGTAAAGAATAAGATTGGTATAATTTATTTAAAATAAGTTTTTAAGGTCATAAACACTTTGCTTGGAAAATGTCCTTGGTTATCTGGGTGACTTGTAACTACGGTAGACTTACAGGCTTGTCAGTACAACTGATGTGGTGAATACTGAGGTGTGTATGCTTCAGTCATAGGGTGTTGACAGGGGGAAGTTCTGGGTTATGCCCTTTGAACTATAGGTCATGTGGTCTTTAGCTGAACACAAATTAAGGGAGGTTAAATAATTAGTGTTACACCAGTGTGCACATTCAGTCACTCTTTAAAAAAAACACCTTATGGGTAAAATTACATTAATTTTTTTAAAATCATGTAATTTTACCCATAAGGGTTTTTTCTCCCCCCCCTTGCAGTTGCTTTCTTAAGTATATTTATCCTGCCAATGTAGTTTTATTCTTAGGTGCTGTAATTTCTAAATACATTGCGTATAATGATGTACATAATCATAACCTGTATGCTAGTACACTTATTGCCAGTTCTTTGATTGTCATAATAGAAACCAAAGTTCCATTAATGTTCACGTTGCGAACTTCCATTAAGCAGAAATATGAGGGGTGTGTGGTTTTTTTTTTGAATAATGATTTCCTTCAATGACCCTACAGTTAACTTATAAGTAGTCTAAAAATTGTTAAATTATGCTGAATGTGTTTTCATTAGTTTGCTTGTTTTGTAAAGTTTCCCCCAAAATGTAATTATTCTAGCTCTTTCTAAGTTTGAATACAATCTATATTTTGTGTATGGAGATAATGACCCACATTTAACCTAATGTTATGAGAGGACTTGATGTGGGGATTGCATGGATGATTTATTATTATTATTATTATCGTTATCATCTAACAATCATGGATAGTTTGAGCAGCTCTTTATTCTAGATGTGACATGCTTATGGTGGGCAGTATCAGCAATGCGGAGTTGTAGTTTGATTGTTAATAATATAAAAGTTTATAATTGCTTAAAAACTATAAAATGTGTTAACATCATGTAATGATTATCACTAGTGATTACCAATGCTTTTAATAATAGTCACTTCATTTTGTGGAAAATAGTACACTTAAAAAGCATAGTGGCCAAATTCATTGTGTATTTATACATGTGAGACTTGCATAGAACAGTTTTTATGAACATGATTAAAGTCAAGTTTTTTTTTGTGAAACGATAAACTGTTATACCGAGACTTGCATCTCACTGCTCGTTTGTAGTGATGTCGTCTATGAATAAATTAAATTAATAGAACAAAAGCATTGTGACCTAACCAGATTAAAAAAGTGAACCTGAGTGTCAGAAAGGATGATTACTTTTGGTCAGAAAATTTCAGGCTTTTAGCACTTCTTAAATTTATTTTTATTATTGTAATTTTATTTTATTGTCCATTTGCTGTTTGTTTCTAGAGATTGTGCTGTAACCACAGCTAGTTGGAATTCCATGATTATCACTGTTGGATATATTTATGGGTGACATTGTGATATAAATTGTAAATATGGAAAACAATATATTAAATTTAAAGTTGTAAATGTGAGTGGTTTTGAGAGAGAGAGCAAGAGCGCACACTTTAAGATCAAAAACTTAAGTCCTTATTTTGTTTAAATAACACAATGATCAGGATTTCCTTTCCTGTATTGAAGTTTTAGTTTAAAATACAAACCCTGTTAACAGAATAGCTTGGACTACTGTGGTTTAAGCACTGTGCTGTGACTGTATAGCTTAAATTTGTACACACACACACACACACACACACACACACACACACACACACTTTCTCACTGGTGTCATGTTATCATGTGGAGCACCCTGGTGTCTCTCACACATACATACCCTTTATGTACTTCAGACTTACCTGGGTATGGCTCTAAAATTAACAGCAAAAACACAAACACAATTTTGTTATTTGTTTGGCTTGCGTTCTCTACCTTGTATTACGTCATCAGAAACTGCATATAAAATCTGTATTAGGGGTCTTGTGGTTCAAATTCACTGATGGATGGTGGTGCTGATTCGTTGTCATAAGCAAAATTAATGTTTCAGCCATTGCTGAAAATTAGGATTTTACAGAATAATAATCCTGAATAGTCTACAAAATGTCAGTCATCAAGAAACAAAGAATCCTTGACACTTTGAAACCTTCTGCTCTGAAGTATCTCAGAGGTGCACTGAAAGATCACTTCTGCTGGACCGACAGCACGGGCAGGAATTGGTGAGGAGTAAGTCTGGTTGCATGCTCGCCAGGCCAGCAGCAGCTAGTAACAATTTGTTTTGGTGGCTACATCAATATTTTTTTTGTGTCTCACTAAAATTAATAGAATTTGTCTTTGAAACGTACAGCCTTGACTAACACGACTATATTTTGAATTACATTATCTAATTTGATGGGAAATGTATTTATAATTAATAGAAATCATGAATATTAGTATAAGGGTTAGTGCCTTGCTGTGGGCCCCCCTCCCACCAAATTGCACTTGCAGACTTTCTTTTGCTGGTGTAATTGCTTGTGTGATCTTAACTCTATTTAAAACATATGTAATGCAACCAGCAAGAAACAATTCTTGGAAGCATTTGCATGGTTTAAACTGGAGAACTTTGGACATTATAATATGGTATTATAAGGTAATGGTTTGATGAATCCATTTCTCAATTTTTCCGTGATTGTGCAGTTAAATGCATGATGCAGCATAGATTTGTGGGCTGAGTTATTTTACCCACTCCACAGCCTCCAAAGCCATACACACACAATTGGTCAAAACACATTTTTGAAATAGGATGCAAATTTTTTTTTTTTTTCAACCAAATGGATTGATCTGGAATTAATTTAGCTACATCTTTCCTGTTGCTTTTAGACTGAGTGCATCAACATTGCCAAGAGTATTTATCCCACTAAATTTAATAAGGCTGTGTTGGAACTTGGCTAGGTCAATAATGTTGAATTACTTCATGTTGGCTATACTGTTACACTGATATCCCTTATCAGTAATAAATTACTGGTGGTGTGTGGTGGGGGGGAATCAGTGTTGGCGTAGTGATCGGTCTATAGGAACAGTGAAGAATAATCACTGTTGAAGACAACATTGCGGCTGGTTAAACGGCCGGTCTGGGGTGGTTATCGAAGACTGTTATGCTTGACTGCTGGTCCTTAGCAGTGTTGAGCCATTCTGCATATGGTACAGGAGCGGTTTCGCAGGTCGCTGCAGGGCTAAAAGTCCAATTTCTGTTCAACATGCTGTTTAAAAAAAAAAAGTGCTGTTATTATAAGGATAATTGCAGAGCATCAATACTGTGCATGCTGACTATATAGTTTGGCAGGTTCACAACTAGCATTACATGTATAAAACAAATCTGCACAATTTTTAATACATAACCTAATTTTTTAATAGTAATCTTGTAACTAATGTGAGATTCCACTAATTAAATTTATATTAGGATAAATGTATATGCTGTTTATCCTGTGGATTGGCATGCAGGTGTTGGAAATGAATGTTTATTCATTCAAGAATTTTTCTATCCTGTGTTTCAGATGGAGTGCTGGAGCCCTGTGCGAAAGCACAAAGGTGGGAGCGGATAAGAACAGGGAGTCTCCGTGAGTGAAAGAGAGATGCTCTTCAGGTGGAGGTGTAGCAGCACAGAATGGTTTGTGGTGATACAGAGATGCAAGCCGTACTGTGCTGCAGCATCAGTGCCTTGGACATGCAGCATACTTGTGGGTGTGAGGTGTGTTGTCTTGATTTAGCAGCATGTAAATATTGGAGTTACACTATGACAGATGTCTCCAGTATGCTCGTGCTGCTGAAACAAGTAGTCACCAAGCGGCGTGAGATCTTTTATCCTGACTGCGGTGAATGAGCAGTGCTACTTTGGCTGACTCACCACTACTGAAGTCCATCAGTCGCCCATCCAGCTTCTTCAGCATTGATCACTGAACAAAGGTAAACATGGGGAGAGAGAGGAAAAGTGATGTAATTAAAATTATGTTCACAAAATTCCTGTTTTTGTGTTTCTAAAATTTTGTTGTGTGATGTATTTTGCTTATTTTTTCCCCCCATTAAAAGCTTCCTGAAAAACCTCTTTGGTGTTTCCCCAAGTGTTGCTTTTAAATCAGTTATTCTTAAAGTGGGGTCTGGGGTCCATGACTTCTTTGTTTGAATATATTGTTGTGATGGAAATCACCATATAATACCAATATGTCACATTCATCAACGTTGTATTTAGGGGTCCAAGCACCAAAGTCAACTTGGCCCTAATGGGCTCGATCAGTGAGAAATTTTCTGGAATAAAAAGTTCTATGGCTCCAAAAAAAAAAACCCTCATGTGTGAAACTTTAATTTTCATGAAATACATCAATATTGTGAGGGTCCATGGAATTTGACAGATTAAGGTGTCCTTGGCTATAATTATTAAAAAAATTTTTTTTTGAGAGCCACTGCTTTAAATACTTGGCCTTTTGTGTTGTGCTCAGATAGGATTATGATGTGTTCCAGCACAACGTGACACTGTGTGGCTTTTCTCTAGTGGCTGATTAAACCAAACCTTCAGATGGGTTGCTGCTTTTTTTTTTTTTTCTTTCACCTCTCCTTTTTAATGGAGTTTGTGCTATAATCTGAGTTTGAAAAAGACCATTTAAAAAAAAATCACCAGACACCTTAATGTGAATAACTTTCAAAATGCGTCAAAAGTGTGTGTGTGTGTGTGAGAGGTGTTCAGATGAGCCTACAAATATCACAAAAATAATGCAGTGCAACCTGTGAAACAGTGCAAACTTCAGAACTGGTGCTTATTATTATTATTATTATTATTTAATTTCTCTAAAAGTTCAGACATTTAACCCGACCGTCTTTACAACAGTTAGTACTTTAACAAACGCACAGAAAATAATCCACCTAAATATCAATCCATCATTTGAAACCCAGGAGACACCAATCTGACTCATCTGTTTTAGGAAAAGTTTATATTTTAGTTTTAATCTTTGACAGTTTCTGGTCACCGCTTCGTCCTGGAAGTGAAGTTAAATATTTTTCATGTTAAACTGAACGGAATTTGTTTTTGCATTAGTTTTCAATAACGGTTTTTACCCAATGCAATTGTCATCAGTGTTTAACATTCGAGTGAATTTCATTAGTAGTTTCTCAATTACAGTCCTGAACCCAGGTTAAAGATTTGCTCACCTTTTACCTCCAATGTAATGTATCTTAGATATATTTTGAAATTATTATTGCTGCGTCTCATCCCTTATTCTAAAAGAGCTCATGTTTTAAAAAGCAGTTGTGGTCACTGAGTCGAATTGAACCTCAGACTGAACTGTTTATCCAGCTCTATTGCATACTGAAAGTAAACTTGCACTAAATATGCGACAAAGCAAATATGGTTTTAAATCTTTGCTTTATTATTTTTAATCCCAGCATTTATTTTATTTTTTTTTCCATTAATACAGATGGCATGAACCCTTCAGGGAATATTACAGTGTAATAAAATAAAATGCAAACAATATTTGTATCAAACTTGTATTCAGTATTTACATATATTAAAAATATTTCAGATAGCTGGTCCTGATTAGTTATTCCTGAATATATATATATATATTTTTTTTTGATCCATTGCGTTTGGCGCATATTTGAAAAAAAAAAATCGCAATAGCCTGTGTACTACGTGTATTTTCATGTTTCCTTTAAAAAAATAAAATCTGAACAGAATATTTTCTTAAACCATTAAATCTCACCTGACACAAGCTTATACATCCGCCGAGTGATGCGTTTTAAGCGACTCCATGCCCTCCAGTATATTGGAGGCCTAATATACTGGGAACAACCAGTTCAAAATGGAGATCATGGGTATTTACATTTTAAAACATAAAACGTTTTAATTATACATTTACTATAAACCTTTTTTTTTAAAGAAATCTTTAACAGACTAGACTATTTTCACATAAGATGGAGACTTGCTGTTCTGCTTGGTGTTGTGTGTTATGTAAATATAGCTTCTTGACTTTTAGTTCAGGGCAAAGTAATTTATTATAGATGTGTTCACCGGCTTGCATGATGAGGAGGAAAATAAAAGAAATCGAGCCGCTATTTATTTTTCTTGTGTCCTTTTCGTTTTATCAAACGGCAATGCCTGTGTGTAATCAACCATGGCCTTATTCAAATCTACAGCTGTTTATTTTATTTTTAATTTCTTGATTTAAAATGCATAAATAAAATGTATTTTACTCTGAGGTCTGTGTATAATTAATGATTTTGAACCGTCAGTGGCACACTGTAGTGTCGTGATTTAACTCCTGAAACTGAATAATCACTGAAACAGTTTACTAAAATCTGTCAAGGCTCATTTACTATATTAAAATAAACTGTTTTACATACGAACCGGATCATTTCTGTGTATTTTATTATGAGACTTTCTTTGAAAATGCAGCAGGGGATGAAGATGAAGTGTGAGCACTTGGTCATCAGGAAGGAAGAGAGTATGGGGGTGTAAATTTCTAAAAATGGTTATGGTATTTAGTGTTGTGTGTTTAATTATTAAAAAGAGAGAAAGCGCGTGCAGGGCCAGCTCCCAGGGTTCCCTCACACAGCTGGATGACGCGCTCATTCACTGCTATTCGGTCTTCAACTCATCTGGCGTTATATAACACTTATTTTTATAAACTAGGCTGTTGGGGTGGGGGCACAACTAATGTCACTTTTCATGCAGAAATTGCCTGGCAACAGTCGGCTAAATTTATACTTCGTGTGTGCATGACTTGATCGGTGAACCGGTGGGAGCGGTGACGTCACAGAGCTTATTTACTGGAGGATTTGACTTCAGCTTTGAAGGAACAAAACCAGTAGGACGGGAGAAGGATTCTCCCACAGCACCACATTCTGTTGTTGTCCTGTACCCATCTGTGCCAACAGGTGTATGAGATCAACTCCAAATATATGCTTAATGGTGCACAAACAGCACAAAGCCATACTTCAAAGTTACCTGCAAACTACACCTTATTTTCATTCTTACGATTACATGCATCAGTGTAGTCGTTTGTGTGTGTGTGTGTGTGTGTAAGTCGTATAACCTGGACCCAAAGCTACTGTATAAAGCACGTTTCTGCAATTTGTTTTTACAGACGTGATAATCCCCATATAAAGGATACCAAACTGGGCTTAATATGCTTCTGCACTCACCACAGTATTATTTAGGCAGATGTTTGAACGAAAAATAGATCAAATATATAATGCGTGCGTCCTCTATCCATGGCTACAATGTGCATATATATATATAAATTTTATTTTTTTTCCCACATATGTAACATTTAACCTTGAGTTTCCTGCTTTTATTTAACATAGATAAAATCCACTACTAATAAAAACAAAACAGTATTGTAGGGAAAAAGGTTTAAAAAAATTAAAAAAGGAGATGAGCCGTTGTGTATGGACTGGAGGAGGTTGTGCATGGGGATCCCCGTCTTCCAGCCCAGTGATTTTCATTGTGAGAGAACATGTCTGGTTTTAATTCTTTGAAAGAGGTTTGGAAAACAAGTTTAGTAAACCTCAACATCTTGCGCGACTTAATTCTAACCAAGCAAGTCATTTGGTGACCAGTATCTTACTTTAAGCCTTAGCCAAATCTAAAACCACCACCCATAGTTATTTCAGTTAACTAAAAATAACTAGCCTTTCTTTCCACACGATTCACTTTAATTAACACATAAATTGACTGTGGATTTGAGCTGTAAAAAAAAAAAAACTGCAATTACAAATTCAATAATGCACGCACGCGCGCACACACACACACAAAACCCAAACAAACAGGAGAAATACTTAGGCTTGTATTTCAAGTCCATGCTGCGGTAATAAGCGTTAAGGTGTATTTCAAGGCATCTGTGCACTTCAGCCTGAGACGGCACAGGAGAAAAGTCCACCGGCTGAAGATCAGCTGATAAACTCTGACGTGGTGTCGATGAGCTCAGTAATGCAGTTCCTGCAGAGCTCGGTGAGGAGCGCGCACACTCCTGCCACCTCCTGCCAGCAACACACGAGCCACCGCAGCATTTCTGCAGGAGCGGGGACGGAGACGCCGGCAAGCGCGGGCACCGCTTTAGCCGAGAAGAGACTCGGAGCGAAACAGTCTGAGGTGAGAAAGTTCGGCGCGCATAGGCACGCGCACAGGCACAGGCACGCGCACGCCAGCAGGACGAAGCTCCACAGGCTCCGGGAGAAACGCGGGGGGCCAAAGCGAGCCGCTGGCGACCGGAGAGCGCCGCCTTCGTGCGGAGCGCGCAGTGCGTCCACGTCTCCCAGACGTACACGGTCCCACTCGTGCACGTCGAAGTTTGGCACGAGCGCACCAACATCCACGTCCGTGCGCGCGGGCAGCGGCGTCTCGCGGATAGCACGCACCTTCTCGCGGAAGTCCTGCATGCACTGCAAGAAGGTGAGCGGGTCGGTGAGCGAGCGGAACGACTCGGCCAGGTTGAGCGCGCGCTGCTGTTCCTCGAGCGCTGAGCGGAGCTGGTTGATCTCCGGGTCAAAGGTTTGCATGACCGCAAGCTTTAGGGTTTCAAAGTCCGAAAGGATCTCGCTGCGCTTGTGCTCGAGCGCGCGGAGCAGTTTCTCGAAATACTCCGCCACCCGATCCACATCTCTCGACGCCATCTGCAGCGCTTTTTTCTTCGCCCCTTCCAGCGCTTCCAGGCACGAGAGCACCTCAGCGCCTTTCCAGCTCTCCACGGCGCGCAGCAGCTCCTCGAAGGCGACCTTCTCTCGCTCGTACGCCTCCTCCAGCGCGCAGAACTTGTGCCCTTTGTGTTCTCCTGTAGTGGCGCAAAAGCCGCAGATGAGCTTCAGATCCGTGGCGCAGAAGATGTTCAGTGGTTGTCCGCTGTGAGCGCGACACTGAGACATTCTCGGGCTCGCACGGATCTTGTTGTACTTCTCCACGATGCTGCGCAGGGAATAGTTCACTTGCAAGCTCGAGATGCCGTTGTGCGCGGTTTCCTTTCTGCACGTCGGACATTTGAACGGAGGTCTCCATACTGGGCTTCGGTTGTCCTCCAGGATGCCTTCCAGACACTTCCGACAGAAACTGTGTGAGCACGGCAGCACACGTGGGTCCTCGAAGAGACAGCAGCAGATCGGGCACGTCAGGTCCTCCTCCAGCAGATCCATCGTAGGCTGGAAGGAGAGATTAAATCAACATGGAAGCGGGTCAGCGAGTGTAAAACAGATCAGATCGATTCCACTCATTCATTAGTGACTAACATGCATCTTACGAACGTGTCTCACTCCAGTGCTGAAACCTAATTTAGAGCTGACCTATGGCACATCACACAACCTCCCGACCAATCAAAACAGACAAAAAAGATGGCATCAGTGATTAGATTGTGTCTCGAAACTTGCTTCACCCTCCCTGCAGTGTCTGTCTGGGAAGAAAAAAAAACCTTAAAACTGTACATAAGACTGAGTAACTTAGCTATGGAAGAGAAAAAAAAAGTTGAGTAAGGATCATGGTGTTTTTTTTTTTTTTCCTCCTCTAGTTATAGTGCGCAAAACAGAGTGACGCGACTACATAATGACACCATGCTCTCTCTGCTCACAAGTCCACTGCGCCCTGACACTTCGTCTGGGAATATCCAAGAACCGGCTCATCCTGTCGGCTGTCTCCTCACGATTTTGTTTCACAACGCTCAGACAGAGAGAGAGAGAGAGAGAGAGAGAGAGAGAGCCCTGACGCTAAGGTAGCAACTGATGACTGTTATAGCGGCAAACGTCAGCAACTGGATCAAAACACTGAGTCCTCCCGTGCACTCTGAGCTCAGTTGATTTTACTGCAGTACGCGACGCAATCGTGGCGCTTGTTGCTGTGCAGACTTCGCTCTTTCCAACCGAGGAAACTTTAACCGTTTCAGGTCAAGCCACTCAGAACCAAAATGTTTAAAACATGCATTCACTGGATGGATGGATGGATGGATGGATGGATGGATGGATGGATGGATGGATGGATGACGACATGTATAAGACCGGTATAGATACAGATGTTTTATTACGAAGCTCGAGGTAGTTACAGTAATAGTTTGTTATAATACTCATGCGCAGTGGCATCACTGAAAACATCCTCCTGCAGTATTAAACACAGAGGAGGATGCCTTCTTTTCTGGTTGGGGGGGGATGCTGTTGCTATGCAAAAGCATCACAAAGTGAGAAATAACCCTCCACTCAGCCTCGAGCGCACTCATCAGCATTTCTGCACGTGCGCCGTGTTAGGTCAGGGTTTTAATCCATCAATCAAAGCGCACAAAAACCAGCCATGATGCGCGCCTGCCTGCATAGTAAAATCATCTCGGTTATTTATTTCTCCAACTGCTGCATCATGGCACTCTACAGAGCACTCAAGTGTTACAAACAGCTGAGCGCGCGCTGGCAGGCGCGCGCGCGTCGCGTCATTCTCCATCTCGCGCCATGTGTCAGGAGCCCACGCGGCGTCCAGATCCATCCAATAGCTGGCATGTCACGTGTGAAAATATTTTGACCTCGTTATTTTTCTTCCCCCTGTTTCCATGCCGCCAGTGAGAGCTCGCGCGCACTCTGAACGGGATGGTGGGGGGGTGCTCCTCTCCTCTGATTGGAGGAACCACAAAGGAACTGTAACGGTCGATACCGTGACGCACCGCTAGAGGGCAGTGCGGCTCTGCAAGCCACAATCTTTCCCAAGTCTTCCTTCCTCCCCCCCTACTTCTATCCAAAGGGCTTCCGTGACGCATCTAATGACACTTCCGGTTTCATTATTTCTACCCCCCCCGCCGCCGTCTCCAGTAAAGCTAAATCTGCAGTGTTTACATGCTGCCTGGGCTACTGTTGTAGTGATGGACGATCTGATCATAAACCTCTTAAAGAAATGCCCACCGATTAACCGGTTATCATGAGGAATAAAAATAAATTAAATAAACGATTTAACCTCTGATCATTAGGCAGTGATCCAGCCGGATAGACAGAGTTCGTGTTGCGCCTGAAATGTTTGTGTGACACTGGAGTAGGAAAGCAGCGTTTATTGCTTTAATTTAATTCCTCTATTAAAGTGTCTTTTCTCCCTGCTTTAGCTCGCAGTGATATCGTGCTAACTAACTACTGTTTGCTGCTCTGGTCCGACGTTGCTATGGAAACCGTATTTCAGTGTCTGTAAATCTGATCCAAAACACGCAAAACGGTATATCCGAGCCGGAGTGGTGGTTGTAATGAAATACATACCGAGCGGAGTGGTGGTGTGTGAGCGCGATGTGTGCTGCTCCTGCAGGCGCGGATGTGGTGCTGGTGAGGAGCGGGAGGCGGGTCTGTGGGAGCGGGAGGCGGGTCTGACCAACGCCCCTCTCCACCAGAACAAGAGCTGCTTCGAGTTCAAGGTCCAGTCCACGGGTCAGTAGGCAGGGACATGAGAACCAACAACCGTGAGTGGGATTAATTCAGTTTCATTCGATGGTGTTAGTGATCAGATTTACAGGGGTGTAACGATAAACCCCGGGCACGATTCGATTCTCGGAATATTTTGAACAAAGTTTCAATAAGGAAAAAAAAAAAAACCCTGAAAAGACTCCTTTTTAATTTATGAATTATAAACAATGTGAATTTTCTCTGTATAAAATTTAATAATAAATAATATTGTAAACGGGCGGCACAGTGGTGTAGTGGTTAGTGCTGTCGCCTCACAGCAAGAAGGTCCGGGTTCGAGCCCCGTGGCCGGTGAGGGCCTTTCT
>JAPEIY010000028.1:21551641-21565600 GCA_026122135.1 Cathorops aguadulce | reverse complement strand
ACACAATATCTCCAAGGCTG
The DNA here is from genome assembly GCA_026122135.1 of Cathorops aguadulce. NCBI lineage: Eukaryota > Metazoa > Chordata > Actinopteri > Siluriformes > Ariidae > Cathorops > Cathorops aguadulce. Next base: position 21,565,580 of record JAPEIY010000028.1, on the reverse strand, counting down.
ATACAAGTAATTTCACCAGGTCAAGATTACTGTGAGGTCAAATGTCCATCCCCAAATTACAACTTAATAAGGCGTGCAGTCTACCGGGCGGAGGCATCCCCATCGACGCCGTTGGTGTTGAGTTCTATCTTTGTTCTTTGGATTTGTCAGACTAGATGCGATGCCAATTCTTTTTTTTAAATGGTGGTCACAAATTTTTAGCTGGTCTTGTAGGTCATGATAATCCCGTTCCTAGCCCCTGACATAAACGATTCTTGGTTCTAGGCCCTCAAAAAGTTGGTGCCACTCTGGAACCAGTTTTTCTAGCTGAGAGCCAGTTCTTTAGCTGTTGAAACATGAAGAACTGGTTTGAGATTAAGAACCGGCTCCGAACCGGCCCTGGATCTGTCTTGGTGGAAAACAGGCATCAATGGAAGCACGTGTTAGCTTCCACTCGCCCTGACCAGTAGCCATCATATGATCAGGGACAGCTGGCTATTGGGTGATCAAATTGGGCAGAAAATGAGAGAGAAAATGTCTTAAAGCCCTTTTTTAAAGGACTGGATCACTTAATCTTTACTCGAATCGACAATTTAGTTGTCTGTGTTCATCCAGAGTGTTTATTCAGTTTGCTAAATCTACCTGATTGTTGTTAGCAATGTGTTACCTTCTTTCTCCAGACTGCTGGATCACTGACCAGTACATCATTGTGAAATGTCTTTTCTCTTGTGCCTCAGTATAAAATGTTTCCAAAAACATTTGAACTTACTGTATTTCAGAGGGTTGAAACTATTTGTTGTAGTAGCAACGTCAAAAGGTTATTACTTTTTCTGCACAGCGGTAACCCAAATTCGTTGGCTAGTTTCCTTTCAGAAGACAAAAGAAGAGAGGTTCATAACATATGCCATTACGCTATGCCAGCAGTGGTACTATTTATTACAGTAATAGGGGTGTGTGGTTTTGGACGTAGTCATTCATCCCTGCGCCAAGGGGAGAGGGGTGACTGCTCTGCTGAACTGGTGGGCCGCGATATGCACATTAAGTAGCTGACGTGGTTCTCAAGAGACCGAAAAATGACAACAGGCAGAATTTGGTGTCCTTTTGCATGTGTGTAAGAGTTGATGCGTCAGTTCATTAAGCAGTCATTGCCACATGCTACCCCTCAATTACAGAATTTTACTGAGGATTAATTATTGCTTATGGTTCTGATTTTAATCAAGGCACACAAAGTGCATGTTATGGTTTGGTAGGCTGACTATACGTGTATGCAGAAATGGACACAGGAGACTTAAGACTGTTTCCTGCGCCATTAGGATTTGTTCATTTCCCCCATAATGTAGGACTAACTTCTGCTCCATGCATCAGTCTTCATTTTGTTCATTGCTCTCCCCCCTCCAAGAACAGGGTTGCGGCTAAACATTAATTGTAGATATTGAATTACACACAATGACATATAGCGTACACGCTTTAAAAGGGATGCTAGTGAGGGAGGGATTTAATATTTTAAATTGAACTGGGCCTTGGAGTCCTGTTGGAGCTCTACAATGATAGTGCAAATTTCAATTATAGCCATAAGGAACTGTGACTAAGAAGAAAAAAAAAACTCTCTGGAAGACATTAACATGACTAGAGTGCTGTAAAATCACCTTTTTCTTCCTCATAATTACTCTCTAATTAGCCATCAGTTATTTGATTATGCCTTTTAATGTGCAAGTCATGGGCATGGGTTTTACAAATGGCGGCTTAGACACTGGTGCGCTGGTAACAGCTCTAATTAAAGGATGAGACGCAGAAAGTGTCCCTTAGAGACAAGTTTTTGGTGGGGGGCTTGTAGATATTCATGAGGGTGTCTAATTTGTAATAAAGTGTAAAAATCACTACCAATGCTTTAGGAAGACGCACTAGTAGTACCAGCGTGCGCCTATTGTGAACAGTAGTGTGCAGCCTTTCCCTTCTTTGGCAAAATGCACTGCTGGGCACAAAAGAAGTCATTAATAGAAGAGAACCATTGTTGCAATGCGTTCCTCTTTGCTGAGAGAGAAAGAGGAAAAAAAAAAAAGTCAGATAATTTTGTAATGAGTCTCGACTCTTTGAAAAAGCCCTGCCTAAGTTTGGTAACTACATGAAAAGACTTCCAGTGTTAATTTTCTCTCGTTTCATCTCCCTCGGTCTCAGGGATTCGCTTTATTTGTCACAAAAAAAAACCCCACATCACACCAAAGCAGTCAGATTCTACCATTTATTACACATATTACATTCTTAAATAAAAACGCTCCACTGAACAGTTCTTGCATAGATATCTTACAATACCAATTTAAAAAAGAATTATGAAACAGACCAGTAACAAAAATAAATTTCATCTTCTTCCTTAATAAAGAACATTACCATACTAACATCATATCATACAAATAATATTTTAAACACTTTGTACAGCAAATAAAAAGGAGAAAAACAAAAACGAACTGGAAAAAAAAATCCAGAAGGAACCGATTAGAAAAAACAAAAACAAACAAAAAAAATATATAACGGAGAGGAAGTGAGCACAAAGGTAGCAGGAAGTGAAGGGTTGATGAGTAGAGTAGGTGCGGCGTGGACGAGTGAGGATAACGGTTACGATGGTGAACAGGATGGCGGGGGAGTGGGGTGGGTCCTGTTAGAGCGTGAAACGTGCTGTACAAGCGGTGCAAGTCTTGTCGTGCCACTGTGGATGTGGATGAGTGATGGCATATACTGTACTCTCTTTTGTTCTGACACAACCTGCGCTAAGCTGTCGTGGCCATGGCCGGCAGAGGAAGCGGCTGAAAAAAAGAAAAGCACCTGTTCAAGGAACTGCGTTTCAGTTGAGGTCTACTGTTGATGGGTGGCTCGCTCCCTGGTTATTGACTGCCTGCGGCGTTCAGACTTTGCTGTTGGAAACACACAAGCAAGGGTAGAAATCTAGGTGGTCTGAATACAGCAGGTCGAGGACCGGGGATGTGATCTGGGAGCAGCTAGCGGCTGTCCTGCAGATGCAGGGTGGGACAAACGAGAGGGGACAGAATGAGTGAGGGGAAGAGAGAGAGAGATATATATGTATGTGTGTCTATATATAGATATATTTATAGCAAGAGGAAAAGGAAAAGTACTGGTGAATCCGGTATATACTGACACAGAGTTTAGACAAGCACAGCAGAGTCCAAGATGCACTAAACATCACAAGACATGAGCAGAATAAATTCATCCCCAAGTATCAAACTGGATCTGGTCTGATGGCACATACAGTACTGACTCTTTTAACGTGATCCAACCTGACACCAAGTAGACGAAGGGACTTGAATGCCACATTCAGCATGATTTGTACTATTCGTTCAGTCACGGCTCATGTGCTCCTGTGACAGGTGCATCTTGAAATCTCATGACATGTTATGTGGACAATCGACAGTGGTGCGAAGAACAGACTATGCTAGGAGTACATATGAAGTGCGCGTGTTTTTGTATCGAAATGCTTATGTTTTCAACTAAAGACTGGTACACCTACAATCTGGAAGAGGTGCTAGAGTCAAGCGGAACCATTTGCCTGTTCAGAAAATCCCTCTGCTTCAGTGTTCCAAGAGAACACAAACACCGTCATTAAGAAAAAAATATAACACAAGGTCATTTATTTCACTGGAAGGTACCTGAGCTCAGGGGTTCTCAAAGTGGCATCCGAGAAAAATAGCCGGGGGGGTCTGTGATAATAAGTACTAACAAGTATTCTTTTATTTCATTTGTTACACTGGAGGAAATCATAATTCACATTTCAATAATGAGCCTAATATTAGAATAGTCCAGAAAATAATTATTAATGTATTCTGTATTACTCAGTGGAACCTTAATCGTAATTTTCTTCTCCCCGGCTGCAAAAAATTTGAGAACTCCTGCCTTAGATTAAAAGATAATTAAACTATACCAAATACCCTAGAAACAAAATCTGAGTGGCTTTTTAGTCCAAATAATCAAGCTTCCAAATAATAAGAACAATTATTCTATCCACATCCACTGGATATGAGCAATCACACGCTCTGATTGGCTACTCTATTACTAGGCTATCAGCTTATATACCGTGAGTAGAGAAAAACAAAATGGTGGCGCGCATCAAATCAGGGACATCAAAAAGTATTTAAAAGAAACAGTTTAAAAAAAAATATATATATATTTTTTTCCCCCCTCTCCCCAATATCTCCTGTTCTACACTCCAGCCCAGTAGGTGGCATCTTTAAGTTTGCCATCCGCCAAAAAAAAAACAAAATGGTGGAGCGTGTTGCTGAACCAACTGAGGATGAAATGAAAACTAATCGAAAACAAAACCTGCAAAAAAAAAAACACAAAAAAAAGGGCAACAAAACTTGGAATTAAAAAAAAAAAAGTATTTGATGGTAAGAGCGTCTCTATTTTTCATGAATTATCGCATTTTTCACAAATTCTTACTGTCATTTCACCGGTTTGTGTACATTCTAAGCAGAAAATGGTTGTTGGACATTTTGTATTTAAAAAAAATTTATCGAATTTGGGGGGGGGATCTAAATTGCTCCGTTCCTCAAAATCCAGTGAATGTGAATAGAATAAAAGTTATTCCACTCAATCTCGTCGTACATGGCTTATAGTCAACTCTGTATTACGCGTCTCATCGGCTATCAGCTCATGTACAACTCGATTTTGTGGAACAATTGTTACATATTTAAGCAATCCACCCCTTCCAGATTTTTTGCTCCGTTCCATCAGTTCGGGATTCTATCTATCTTCACAGGCATTTCTGACGTTCCTGAAGACTCCTTTGACCTTAGAAATCCTTAAGAAACAGTAAACTCCACTGTATAATATGTAAAGTTGACTAAAACCGATGCGACTATCTCGCTGTTACTGCACTGCTACTTGGAGAGAAAAAAAAGAAAGAGAAAAATCACTAAATGACTATCTTACAAGCACACATATCCAAGACCATGACAATGGCCACACACTGATGCTCAGGAAAGAAAGGAAAAAAAAAAGTTGAATGTGGTTCAGCTGATTTAGGGTGGCGGTCAGGGGACAGCATCTGATAAGTGGTAATAATGAGGGTAAAAACAATAAAAAGCCTCGTTCTCCCTTTTTTTTTTTAAACACTCAGCAGTTTGCTTGCAGATGCATAAATCTTTGGGCAAAGTGTGCATTTGATGATGTTCCTGCTGTAGTTGATTGTGCATTGATCACTGCTGACGTTCTGGAGTGTGGAGAGACGGAAGGGGGTGGGATCAAAACTCAACGAGCGCAGGCGATGTCTCAAGCATGCTGATTGCTATTTTAATGGATGGGCCTTTATTTATTTATTTTCATAATCATTTGGTAGGTTCTGGAACTTTATAATATTTCTACGCAAAAAAATAATTCTTCACTTGTCGTCTTGCATTTACAATGGAAATTTACAGGTTGGAATATGGAAATGACTAAAATGGGGTGTTTTTTTTTTGTATTTTTTATTTTTTTTGTCAGGCTCCTTGGATAGAAAGAACTGTACCGTGTTGTCGTCATGTGATTCTCATAACGCAACGTAGGAAACCTCAGTCTGAGTCACGTGAGCATCTTAAAAACGCAGGATGAAATCATGCTGGTTTCTAGACTACACTGAAATGAAGGTTGGTCATATCTTTTCGATGCGTTTCAGAATGTTCCCAACTTGATCTTGTTGTTTTCTGGCTGATGCAACCAATGCAGAGCACAGCAGAAACCTTGACCTATGACTAACGTTCCTCACAACGCTAACACGACTCTATATCAAGGTTCGTCATGGAAGGAATGTGTCCTGCTTTGCGTGCATCGCGCTATAGATGGCGTGTCTAGAGGAAAAAGTGACACAAATGCCCCAAACTGATTGTACACCAAGTCAAATAGTTTTGATCCACCACTGATTCTGGCATCTGCTGCATCTCAACCCATGAAGTCAAACCAAGAACTGAGTATAAAACAAAAACCTTGAGCAGGAAAGAAAGAAAAAAAAAATCAAGTAGAATACAGGACTGAGCAGACTGTTATGTCCTTGTGTTTGAATAATAGTGTGTGTGTATTTCACGTGAAGGAGCAGGCCTTGTTTTGAGAGCAGTATTAAGCAGATGTGCGCCATTTTTATTTGGTAATCAGTCTGGTGGTGATGTTCTCCCGAAAGCTGATGACCTTAACGTTACAACTCAATGTTACAATAATGGCTTTGATTCTCCTCCTCCAACCTCATCAACTAAAGCAAGGAGAGGGTTCAGTGAGCCAACATCCTGCTAGACCTTGCAAACAATGTTTATAACCTCATTCTCTATTATTTCGAAGCTGATTGTAATGCTAGAGCTCATCCTTGGCCGAGTTCAGCATAATAGCTAGAACATATGAATGAGCTCTCATCATCATCATCATCATCCTTCAAAGCTCTACTTCAGGCTGAAAGAAATCCTACTCCAAAACGACAATGGATTTAAAAAAAAATCCTACTTTGAAGATATTGGAATAGAACCAAACAAAAAAAATAAATAAAAAAAGGGGGAAAAAAAAAAAATCCAGGAAGCAATCTGTGTGTGTGTTAGAGAGGCTGCCATGCAGTGTTTTGTTTCTAATTCATTCATTAACATGATAATTATTTTCCCTTGATTATTTTCAGCTTTATCTCTGAAAAAGAGCCACAAGCTTAAAAAAAATCAAAAAAAAAAAATCAGTGTGTTTCTGTTGCGCGCGCGTGTCTATGTGAGAGATTAATTTTTTTTCAGTTTTTTTTTTGTCTGTATGAAAAAAAGCACAGAGAACGTTGAAAAAAGTCAGTGCAGACAATGGATACGAAACAGGCAGGCAAAGTTCGTCTGGCGCGATGCCACTGGGTTCCTTTTCATGTTTTTTTTTTTTGGATCCTGATGCCAGCAGGCGTCTCTAGTCTAAGAGTCACATGACCTGCCTGCTTTCCTCCATCCTGTCCACGAGCTGCATCCGGAGAGGAGATGGGCCTCCCATAAGCCCCTTCTCCTCTAAAACGGGATCCAGCCTGAGCATGAAACCAGCGAACGTTTCCAGTGTTAACGAGCATCGCACGAGTGTCCGTGCTGACGCCAGGTTTGCGCGACAGTCTGCATCAAATCAGAACGGAGTGAAATGAAAACCACAGGGCCTCGCTTTGCGAGTGAGTGAGTGAGGAGTGAGCAAGCGGCCCAAGTCCTTTAGGGGTTTGTACTGTATATTCTTCCTTCCTTGCGTTCTTCACACGTCTTGCTGTCAGTGTTACGACAGTCACCACTGAACTGAACCTTTCACATATTCAACAATCCCCCCCAATCCCTGTGCCTGTATGTGCACATTCACGCTCATGTAGGCAAAAAGTTTTTTTTTAGTAATTTTTTTTTCCTTTTTAAGTTTAAGACATCAGTTCTTCGGTTATGTAACACTGTCTTTTTTAAAAAAAAAAAGAAAAAAAAAAAAGGCAAGAAAGTGTCGCTGCGCATTGTTTCAGATGCCTGCAAGGTGAGAGGCGTGAAGAGAGGAGCACGCTCTGAAGCGAAGAGCAGAGGTGGTCAGCGCACAGGCTCCTTCCAGGGACTTCTTGCTTTTGGCCACTAGCTCTCCCTTGGTCACTGTCCAGAATGTTTGGCAACGTCATCCTCCAAAGTGGCAGCTTGCTGTACATGGCGTGAACCGCAGTTCGGCTTTTATCATGAGTCCTTGGTGCAAACGGAAGGAGGAAGCATTTTTCTCCCTTTCCCCCCCCAGAAGGTGTTGTCTGTATAACTGAGAGCACAAGTACATTAGAGATTAAGTGTTGTTTTCTGATTAAATGTAACGTGGTTGTGAGCAATGCAATGCCCACAGGTCTCCTGTCTTACGACTTGCTGTACAAAGAAGAGCAATAGTGCAGAAAAAACAGCTATTGTTTGGCAGTGTCTGATTCCCAAGCTAGTCGCTTGAGCTAAGGAACTGATTTAAAAAAAAAAAAAAAGAGAAAAATGGCATGATTATATATATATTTATATATATTTGAAAACTGTCAAGAAGTGAAGAATCCAGCAAGCTCTGCTCTCATGTTCTCGTTGCCTTGTTTCTTCTTTGTAGCCTCAGTTTCCTTCAGGCTTGGATGTTGAGGTCTCCACAGGAGTCTTCATCTCTGGACGGGGAACACCACTTCTTCTTCGACTTTTTTTTTTCCCCCCCCTCGCCGCCTTACCTCTCTCTCTCTCTCTCTCCCTCCCCTTCACCTTCACTCTCCTCAGATGTGCCTCTTCATGTGCAGAGCCAAATGGTCAGACCTGGAGAAACACCTGCAGAAAGAGGAGATAGTCCATGAAGCAAATGTTAGCTAAATCATGAGGGCTAGCATAACAGCATTTGATGAATCGGGCTGGGGTCTTACAGTGATGGGGGACCATATGACAGCCAGCCCAGGCTTTGCAGATGGAGTCGTTCGGAGCAGAAAGAAAACAACATTTGGCTTTCGGGGGGGGGGGGGGAATATTTAAGCGCTAGATTCTTCTCCCCAAGTTAATGACAGATCGTCTCAAGTCGAAAGCCTGCCAGCTTACTGATACATGCTGCGACTCGGCTGTTCTTTGTTAAAGAAACTCAATAACATATATTTTGAGGAGAATGTAGAAGAAAATTGAGACTAGCTGGAGCTTTTTTCTCCTTTCTTTGAGGGGGAAGGAGGTTATTTCAACACTGGTGGTGAAACTACTCTCGAAAATCACATTATTATATAGTACTTGAATCATGATGGCTAGTTTTGGACCAAACTGTAGACTCCCCCCCCCCCTCTTTCGTCATACTTGATTAAGCTTGCTGGTAATAACTATTTCAGAGGAAGAAGATCTGCAGGGGAGATACCATCGCTATTTTACATACGTTAAACGACAAGGATTACCATATAACATTTCGTATACAATGATGAATCGCAATCGCTAAATGTGTGTGGGATTGAAATGAAGAATTAAAATTTTAATTCGCCGTCGGCTGTATGCATTATTAATTAGTAGTGAGCCGCAGCGTGCTTCTCCAGAACAGGCAGAGGGAAGGGTGGCGGGGGAAAAGACGTACAGGTGGACAATTACGATCAGCTTAAAGAAATAGTTCCCTGAAAAGATGCTAAGGGTGCTTTAAAAGAAAAAAGACGAACTGCAGTCGCTGTAATAGTAGTAGGACAACTGGCATTATGCAAATGAGAGGATGTTAACTGGTCCCTGTGAGCTTTTGGATATAGTTAGCAATGCTAGCATTTTTGGTTGAAGTGATTTAGCCGTCTGTAACATGCACATCATTACCGTCTGTCTAATAGCAGCTCTTCTGAATAACAACAAACCTTGTGCTTTCTTTCCATAGCGTGCATTAATGCCTCTGCTATGAGAAATCAAAGGTTGACCGAGCAGAGGTGTGTGTACGTGCATGTGTGTGTGTGTGTGTGTGTGTGTGTGTGTGTGTGTGTTTTTTGCTGGACAGATGGCCCTGTGACACTGGCTGCCATACCAGCTGGCACACCCATAACCCCCCTCTCCTCACCCTCACTCAGCCCCACTCCACACCCAACAGGAGGGCTGGACTTGATTAGGCAGGATTAATGATGAGCCGTGTGTGTGTGTGTGTGAGAGAGAGAGACACACAGTAAGTGTGTGTACGCGTGTTAGCTGACTGTATTAGCTGTTAAACTTTCCACGGCTGCTCTCCACTGTCCATTGTGATGGTAATGTGGGATCATCTTGACACACGCACGGATGAAGTCCCTCAAGGAGGAAGAACAGAATGGCTCATGGAGAGGACAGAGAGAAGCAGCTGTTTGCCTGCACTTTGCTTTTCACACATTAAAGCACGTGAGAGGCTATTCTATTTAAGATAAATTAACTTCTAACTTAACCCACTGGGGTACGACTGGAAGAGCTGATATTCGGACCGCCTCAATACCCATTTTTCAGCCGGGGCACGAGGACGACTGCACACTTTTTCAGAACACGTCAAGATCAATAACAATCCCGAAAGAAATGACTAACCTACTTCGGGAATGTCACAGATCGTTTTATTTATCGGTTTAGATTTCCCCAGTTTAAAATGGTGGCCATGAAAAGCACACATGTCCATATTCAGGCTATTATGCTTGTTCTGTGTAAGTGCATTAGTTCCCCTGGATTGTGTCAGGCTGCAGTGGAGAGCGAGCGGCCTTTGTTCCACTTCGGCAAAGCTCTTCTGTACAGCTAGTAGTGCATTTCACTGTTTTTACTGCATCAGAATCCTTCGCTGTCAATCATACTGGCTGATCATCAAGAACAATATACTGGAACTGTTATTTCTTCGAAGGTAGTAGGAAGGGGTTGGAGTTGCTCCGCTTGATCTTCTTGTACAGCCCACTTAGCAGGCTGCTTTGCTTCGATTGCCATCATTAATCTTATTATAGCCAGATCAGATGCTCGCTGGTTGTGCTGTTAAAACTGCGCATGCAGACGCTCATCTAAGTTTCCAAATCAGTCATTGCTTAACTCTTGAATATTTTCTATCCTTTAAAAGCTTATAATCTCTGCTTTCCAAAGAAATGTCTCTCGTTATGATCTGTTCAGTACTTTGGGAGTAATGGCAGGTTGAAGTTGGTACAACCGAGTACACTCTGCTTGTGGGATGTCGGGAAACTGCCGGTGCTTTTTAAGTCATGGGAAAGCGGTCAGGTTCTCTCTCTCTCTCTTCTGATCGGTTTCCGACTGGATTACTCTTGAATATCAAATCAGATAACTTTTATAGGGATGTTCTCTCGCTCTCACGGTTTCTGATGAAGTATTCAGCAAAATTTTCCCTCAGATAGTTTTGATGTTACGCTTCATGGGAGACCTTGAAGTGAGTTTTCATAGCTTTACCTACTTTTTTTTTTTTTCAAATCAAAGTGATTCATGCAAATAAATAACTATTTTAGAATATAACTGGAGTTGTTTTGATGAGCAAATATTGAGATCTGAGTGGTCGGAATGATATTTTAAACAAGAGTGCTCGGAGAGGACAATATTCCCTGCTGGCAACTATGCCAGGACTCTGGTAAAATGTGACTGAATTGAATGAAATTGCAATATGCATATTAACGATATACTGTATAACAAAAGAATCCTGTCAAGTTTCGTGAAATTCCTCCAAAAATTGTGAGAGGAGTTGATTTCAGAAGGCGAATACCCTTCCTGGGACGGACGGACATCACCACGACATAATCCCCCTTCGGGCCTTTCAGCCAGTGGGGGACAATAAAAACCGGAAGTCAGAAACGCGAGTGTCAATTTCAATTCAGTTAATGTGAACCGTTTATTGGATGTGGATCACACAGTTTTTTTGAGGTTCGCCTTGAAAGCTGTGAATATTATCATTCATATTCTTTAATATAAACACTAATAAGCTCTACTTTTGAGAACTACAAAGGCCTATAGAGCACAAAGAAGGTATTAGAAACAATGTTTTATTACTTTTGAGTATACAGATTTAACGTTTTACCTAATTAGCATAACTAATATTAAATAAATGCTAATTTGCTTTTTTTTTTTACCAATTTATATCCTCCGTTAGCCGAAAGGCCTGAAGGGGAATTATGTCGTGGCGATGTCCATCCCGGGAAGAGTACTCGCCTTCTGAAATTAACTCCTCTCTCAATTTTTGGAGGAATTTCACAAAATTTGACAAGATTCCTTGTTATACGTCGGTAATACGCATATTGCAATTTCGTTCAATTCAGTCGCATTTTACCAGAGTTATGGCACAGTTGCCAGCGGGGGATATTGTGCTCTCAGAGCACTCTTGTTCTTAAAAGAACAAGGACATTAAACATCACATTAACAGATCGTCACAGGGGGTCATGGGCATGGAAACTAGTTCCTGCTTTTCCAAGGAGCACTGGTGCAGTATTCCTGTCAGGACATACATAACTATTTCATATATACACACGATATTTCACTATTTAAACATGGTTGTGAGGTTTTTTTTTTTAACACCAAGTGTTGACGTGATCTCTGATCATGATCAGTCAAGATTTTTTTTTTTCCTTTCCAACCACATTTCTTCCGTGAAGTTGATGCTTCGCCGCTATCCTTCCAGGTTTTAATAATTAATTGGACAGTTCTTTATCCAAATCCAGTAATCTCAGTAATCTCCTTAGTTGTTTTCTTTGCTTGATGCAGGCCAATAATTTGACCCTTCTGAAACACAGTAATGTCTTTTCCTTGATTATGGTATGCAGCTTCAGACATGGTGGTTAAAGAAATGAGAAGCTACTCACTGCATCAGTTAAGGTTAAAAGAATTGTTGCCAGCTGAAACGTAATCACTGCAGCAACTATCCAATCAAAGGCTCTTAAGTGTTTACTTATTTACATCCAAATGGTAACTTTTTTTTTTTTTTGGCCGGGCAGTGTACATAATCTTATTGTGGTGTGTGTTCGCAGATTTAGCAGCTTTTCGTAAAGAATTCGCTAAGGCCAAGCATATCGTGATACTTACTGGAGCTGGAGTCAGTGCAGAGAGTGGAGTGCCAACCTTCAGAGGAGCTGGTGGCTACTGGAGAAAGTGGCAGGCTCAGGTAATGTTTTAGACACAATATACACACAGTGGCCATTTTATTAGGAACACAATTCAACTTTGTCGTATGTACTCGAGACAGTGTTTTTAAAAGAATTTGATGATATTTGTGATGTAAATATCCCAGAAACTACATGGTCTTGGCCAATGAAACGGAACAGGCTTAATATTGAGCAATATAAGATTTATTCCTCAAAATGTGAATGAGAAATTCAAAGGTATGTGGATTCCATGAACAATTTCACAGATGTTCAATATGCACACCGCTTAAGACACACACAGCCTTCCTCTTTGAACTTTTTGTGCCATGTCCAAATCTGCATTGCAGTTGGTGTGTTTTTAGAGAATTCTGTCACAAATGCATGTGGCACAGTCTTGTTCAAGAGTCCTGTAACACACAAAACACATTTTCTTTTCCAGTCAATGGCATTTCTATAGCTAAAAAGATAAAACCATGAAATTTTGACCTGTTTCCATACACACTGTTAAAATTTGAGGTCAGTTGAAAGAGGATTGGCAAAGTTATTAGATTGTGAAATATCACATTTTTGAAATACCCTGTACAATGAAGTTCTTATTTTGTGAGTCTTCCAGCAATATTTACTGTACCTAAATATGAATAGAGTAAAATAAGTAAAGTAACAATTTGTATAGTGCTTTTCCCAGACAAGTCACAAAGTGCTTCACAATAACAGAAAAATTAAAAGGCTAAAACACAGTAACATAATAATAACACAATGAGACATAGACAGATAATGAAGCAATAGGTATACAATGTTAACCAAAAGCTAGTTTAAAAAAAAGTGTCTTTAGCTGCCTTTTAAAACAGTCTACAGAGACAGCAAACTTGAGATGAATAGGTAGGGCATTCCACAATTTAGTAGCAACTGTCTCAAACGCACGGTCACCATGGGTTTTTAGACGAGTACATGGGACAGACAGAAGGTTTTGATCGTCAGACCTGAGAGAGCGTGCCAGTATATGGGGGTGAATTACGTCTGCAATATAGGCAAGGGCCTGGCCATGTATGCCCCTTTTCCACCAAATCAGTTCTAGGGCTGGTTTGGGGCCAGTGCTTAGTTTGGAACCGGGTTTTTTGTTTCCACTGACAAAGACCTGGCTCTGGGGCCAGAAAAACCGGTTCCAGGCTAGCACCAACTCTTTGCTGGGCCAGAGGAAGTTGGGGGGCGGAGTTGTTAAGACCAGCAACAATAGCAAGATCGCAAAAGGTCGCCACTTTTAAGCGGTGAGAAGCAGCAGCTGTACAAACGCGAAGTCATCCATTATTAGATGCGTCCTAGCATCTCTATAACAGGGTATGTCCGTCCGTCCGTCCGTCCGTCGGTCCGTCGGTCTGTCCGTCTGAAACGCATTCTTCTGAATTGTGATTCCCTCTTGTGTCCACAAGGCGGCACAGTTGA
>JAPEIY010000028.1:21538266-21551541 GCA_026122135.1 Cathorops aguadulce | reverse complement strand
TCAATTCAGTCGCATTTTACCAGAGTTATGGCACAGTTGCCAGCGGGGGATATTGTGCTCTCAGAGCACTCTTGTTCAAGCTTGGTATTCAGTATACAACCATCTATGTTCCTGCCAATTTCCATGTAAATATCTTAAAAATAGAAAAGTTAAGGAAAAAAAAAAAACATTTAACCTCATTGGTTAATGAGGCCCATTCTGGACCATGTGATCCTTATACAGGATATTACAGCAGTTTTCTAAAAATTAAGCCTTTTTTTTTTTTCCAATCTTTGATTTGTAATATCTGAAGAACAGATAAACATTTTAATTCTGTAAAAAGTATGTTGCTCGGCATTCAATTCTGAATTCAATGAGAGCAGTTTGGATTGAATTTGACTTTTCACCTGATTAGTTATTAATTTCATGTCCTCTAGTCTTACAATATATGCTCGACCAAGCCTCATGTGGTATTAGAGCATTTTTTAATTTATTTTTTACAAGTACGCGAGTATGGTAATAGATGGACCAATACCCAAATGCAGTATCTACTGGTGCATCCATAAATACATTTTTCTGCTTGTTGTTACAAAGTTCTCTTAAAAGTAAACCACCATCTCCATATGAGTCATGGTGGTCAAAATGAACAAACTCTGCACTTCCTTTTATTATGGCTGTGAACATGGGCACTAGCAAATGTACCGAGTAGTATCTTCTCCAACCAGATTAGACATCTCTGCAGCGAGGTTCTGCATGGGTTAATACTAAGTCCAATTCAAAGAAACACAAACCAGAGAGCCCAATTTAAAAAGCTCCCTGGGGTTGACCAACTCGGTCTTAACTTCCATTCCCAGCTGTTGTCAAAAGCTTGGCATCGGAGACAGTCAGTGAGCATACTGTGCTGCGTTCTACATCCATGTGCCAAGTCTTGCTTTTCCCTACAGTCAACACTAGTGAATTCTGTACCAAAAGACCTTCCTAGTTCATCTTCAAAACCTAGCGCAATTAGGAGTGTTGGGACAGTGTTCGGAGACGACTCTATTGCCACCGTTTTTCAGAAGCCAGTCGAGGTTTGTTGATGGAGCAGGTGAGCAGATCTGGATGGATGTCTTCTGAACGCATGAGATGCGACCCATGCGATGGTGGTAAGCTGACAGCAGTCTGGGGAGCCGTGTATAATTGTGCTTCCACCTGGAGCAGGCTCGGGTGTGCACATGCAGCCATGTCGTGTAATTTGCACTGGGCGGCCGGCCCGAATGACAGCATCCTACTATTGTCGACTGACAGGCCATCACTCAAAGCTACCCCTGTGTGCATGGAACTCTTGCTTGTGCTCCTCTTTTTTTTTTTCCCCTTTTGGAAACACACACTTCCTTTGTCACTCGCACACGCATCCACACACGCTCAATCAGTCCTCCCCAAACCCATCACTGTCACATCACACGGAGACAAAGAGAGCTTTGATTTCTGACAGGACTGTGGGATGTAATGACAATGTTTGATGTACTGTGTTAGCGTGTGTGCGTCTGAATGAAGTATTTGTGTGTAGGTGCTCGTCTCTCGCATGATTATGCTCTGAAAAGCATACTTTTGGGGGGTAAAAAAAAAAAAAACACCAAAAAAAAAAAGTTTGGATTGACAAGGCGGATTTAAAAGCTTGGATTTAAATGCTGCCCTTTCCCCCCCTTCACAAGTCGTATATAACCATGTAGTCGAGCATGGTCTGGTCCATCTTCCGAAAACCATGCCAAGTTCCTTTTATTGCTGTTATATAACTCGAGTATTTGAAACACACCCCCTTATTTTTCCCCCCTCTCTATTCTCTTGAGTCAATCCACAGTGTACCAGTGGGGAGAAGGAAGGGGGCAGATGGGAAGAGAGCGAGAGAGAGACAGAACGAGAGAGAGAGAGCAGCAGTAATTTCGTAACGAGTATCACAGGACTGGACTGTGAATGAACTACTCATGAGGGACCGGGAGTCTTAAACTAACTGCCAAACAATCTATCCCAGCACACAACAAATGCTGCTGTGCTTCAGAGAGAATTTCAGGGTATGGTGTGGTGGGGGGGGGTGGAGAGAGAGAGAGAGAGCGCGCGCGCAACACTTCAGAGCAAGACAGTTTAGTGTTGCCGATTCCCAGCTGAAAGGAATTTTATTTGTGTGCACGAGGGGATTGCGAGAAAGCAACTTTGATAGACGGAGTGAGACAGGTTCAAGTGCCTGCTGCTCAGATGCAGAGAGACGGTTTGGGAGAGAGCTTTCTAATCACACGGTCTCGAAGAAAGAAGCCGAGTACGTGTATGATACTGTGTGTCTTACCTGTCGCAGTGGTTACACTTGAAGGGCTTGGCGCCGGTGTGCTTGCGGTAGTGCCTAGTCAGCTCGTCGCTGCGGGCAAAGCGCCAGTCACAGCCTTCCCAGGAGCATTTGTACGGCTTCTCACCTGCACACACGTGACACGCTCCACTTTAGCAAGCATTTTGCACTCACACACACACAGGTGCCTATGCAGGACAGATCCACTGCATTAAACCGGAGATAAAAATGATTTGTTATATTAAACAGTGACTTCTCTCCTCCTTCATTCTCCGGGTGCCAACTATTCACAATTTCTTATTGCTGCCCAAATGTCTGGAACACTCAATGAGCCAAATCAAAGGCAAGCTCCGCCATTTTTTTTTTTTTAAATTCTATGGTAAAAAAATAGAGATAAGACTGTGCAAATTAACTCATTCACTGTGACAACATTAATTTATAATCCAGAGTCACGTTTCCAAAACATGAAACCACTTCCATTAACTGTTCTCCACCCCCCGATGAGAGATCTGAATTTCAGATGAAGTTAAGCAGATGGGGGAGGCGATCCCCATTGTTCAACATGCTGTAGTTTTTTTTTTTTAATCTATCAGGCTTAAAGTGATGGGTGGGGTGTCTGCCGTGGTCACGCTTCTACCTCAGCCTCGAGCTAGTGTTTGGGGCGAGCAGACGGGGCTCTGGTCCTCGCCCGCCTACCTCGGAGGAGGAAACGGAGGGTTGTCAGGAGTGCTGATTCAGATCCAGAGGTGGTAAGGATAATTGGGGTCTTAATGATGCTTAATGGGGAGTAATATCGTATTCGCAGTCAGCCAGCTGCCAGCTTTACTACTTTTCATGTCCGCCAATCTTCCCAACTAGACTGAAGAGTTGTTTCAAGTGAAATTTAGGACTGCTCGATTACGAAGTGCAGCTTACCAGATTGCAAATGACAGTACGGTTAAAAAAAAAAAACGGCTGCTGTCTGTAGCACTCATGCCTAAGGATATTGGTTACTGCCATCTAATGCAGATGGAGAATGACCAAGGATCTGTCAGGAAGGAATTACTGATCAGACGACTTATTTTCTCGCCGCTGTAAAATGTAATTGAAATAAAGCATATTCTTGTTTAATGTTCGCTTAATGGCATCCCAATATGCCGAGGCACACGAACATGGGTGTGAGCCGAGAGACAAAGGGCGAGTGTTTGTATAATCTGGGAATATCCTGGATTTTCTAGTGATGTGGAAACTGGTGATTAGGCAATACAACATAAAGGATGACGCAACAGAGACGATGAAACGAACGCAAACTGTATGATGTAACTCCTGTAACCGTTTCCTCTTTCCTTCCCCCATCCTTAGTTCTCTTTGAGGATTACAGGCAACAAATGGAGAAGACCATATTTGAAATTATTTCCACTAAACTTCCTTGGCGCCTCGTACAATGCCGAACAGACTGCAGTGTGTCTCCCTGGTTGGTTTGACCGAGACGCATCGCGGTCCAAATGCTTGTGCCTTTCTCTTTTATTGGATTTGCCTGTCCTTGAGATCTCCTGGTTTATAAAATCAGCGGTGAATAATATCCCCAACATGTACTCTCGTATCTACACAGACGGAACCAGAGAGGAGCCCTCCCTTACACTGAGATTTGCAAAGTGGTGGGGCCGCAGGTGCAAGACACCGAACGTTTCACACTGCACTCTGGGTAATTGGCCAGAGACCCCTACCCCCATCCATCCCCACACACAAACATGCACCATCTCCCTCCTTCTGTCACAGCCCCCACTCCCCCCTCTGTCAGACAGCAGCAAGGCAGGCTTGGACCTGCAACCACGGCAACCACAACACCAGCCAATTATAACTTGGGAAGGCACAGATGCATGATGGAGTCGCTTAGCAACCGGTCAGAGAGAGACCGAGAGTGTAAAGTTAGAGTGAGGGAGAGCTGTGCAGTTGCAGCATGCAATGGAGGGACATTCTGCAGCACCAGCCAATTACTGTTTGCTTTAGTTGAGTGGGATGTACAGTAGTTGCCTGGCAACCCAAATGTACAGAGCAAAGTGGGGTAGGCAGTGGGTTAAAGCTGGACCCTAGGCTGGAGAAGCTCTGTGCTCTGGCTGGATTGGCATACTGAAGCCTTTAACTGGTGTCCAGAGCTGCAAACAACCAGCATGTTCCTGCCTTTCTTCTGCATGTGATAGGGTTTCCTAGCAACTTCCTGTCTTCTAATCAACTACCCCCTGCTGCTCCTCCGTCAGTGGCCTGGGTACTAATGCCACAGTTAATTACATTTCTCCAGTCAACAGCTACAATGATCTCCGAGGATCAAATTTCAGCAATTACAAGGTGTGCATTTTTACTTCCATCTCCTGGAGCAGGCATTATTGATTACAGCCCCTACCTCCATTTTGTGTTGCATTTCTGAGCCAGTGTTCATGCTGTAACCCATATTTCCTCCATACTGGATCTTAAAATATACACCATTAACCTTGTAAACACAGTTTCAAATCCAAACTTTCCATCACCGAGTAGGCTTCCCTCGAATCCTGCAGTAATCGGAATGTCCCTGTGCCAGTAATCTATCGAAATAATAACCGGAAAAAGAGGATTAAACTAATTACATCATTGAATCCAGCGTGTAATGAACATGACTGGGATCCTGACATACAGCAGTCTGTCTTTGGGCTCATTTCTTTTTCCTTTCTCCCATTGTTGCTTGTTTTTGTTCCCTGGCAGGAACACTGCCGGTGAGCTAGTATAGTGATTAGCAATGCTACCGCTTGCAGAAACCCGCTGAGTCAACAGCCGGCCTCGAGAGCAAGATTAGCCATAGCGAGGCCATCAACACAGCAGGACTTTAGGGCACGGTGGAGCGCAACTCCCTCTCAGGGTTCAGCGAGGGGGCACCAGCAGCAAAGCAGAGGTGGATGTGGCTGAATTAGCCAAGATACGAAGTTTAGCCCAGCCAGTCTATCAATCATCCTGCAATTACTGACTGTGCTGACAGGTTTTGAATAGTGTGGCTGCACTTATTTTCGTTTGAGTGAACTGGGGGGACAACTACCTTATTCTGCCCATGCTTGCAGAGACAGACCTCACTTCAAGCTATGTTGTAGCAGAATGTAGAATTTTTGACTGTGCAAGCTTTTCACCATTCGATTTGCTTTTAAAACAAGAACAGAATATTTTTTAAAAAGAGACTCTCGAATACAAGTCCAAATGAATCCTTTGAACAGCATCACATGCCTTGAAGGTTTGATGGAATCTCACCTGTGTGTGTCCTCTGGTGTGCCTTCAAGTGGGAACTCTTTGTGTAAACCTTCCTGCAGCCATTGAACTGGCAGCGGTGGACCCTCTTCTTGTTCTCTGGGATGTCACCAATTCCTGCTGATCCCAAGCCTCCTTCTCCATCGCTCTGTGCTCCCCGGGCTGGTGGTGAAGGCAATGACTGTGTCGCCACCAATTTGGCAGTGGCCAACCCCACTTTCTTTGCCACCAACTTGAGCGTGAGTGTGCCATCAGGTGTGGCGGTGAGGGTCTGCGTTGGCTTGACCAGGTGCCGGCCGAGTTCTGGTGAGGAGGGTGGCGTTAGTGAGGTGACAGCACTCAGCTGTGCTGGGTGGACGCCCCCACTGCCCTCTTTCGCTCCTGCCTCAGTGGTCTTACCACTGGCTGGAGTGTGAAGATTTTTGGGCAGAGACACGAGCAGTGGTGGCGGACTGGGCTGGTCTGACAGGCTGGGAAGCAGTGGATCCATCAGGTCCTCGTCGCTGTCCCCCTTCATGAAACCTGGTGTCAACAAGCAGTCCAGATCCTCATCAAAGAGGTCGGACAGTCGCTTGGGCTCGGTCTGTAGATACCGTTCCAGCTCTAGACACGTCTGTAGAAAAGAGAAACAGGGAGAAAGACAGAAGGTCAAACATAACTCTAGTTACTTTCCAGCAGGACACTAATAAGCTTGTACTTCCTGATAAATCGTTTGTTTAATTAACTGCTTAAATGGAGAAGTCAAGCGATCCTAATGCCACACAAAGTCTAACAATACAATATTAAACAGGGAAAACCAGCTCGATTTGAAAATGATGCCATTAAAATACCAAACATACCAATAATAAGCCTTAATAGCTTTGATAGTTAATTAATTTTAACAGAAGAGGTAGCTAAACCCTCTAGGCAAGGGTCATGCCATTAGTAGGTATATGCTAGAATAGTTAAAGAAATAGCAGCAGCCACAGCTTACTGGCAAATCAATGAAACTGGCTGGCAAACCAATTTCTGCTGGTGGGTTTCATTTCACTGTGGGGTTGTCAACACATACACACTTGCAAGAGAAACAAGCAGTTTGGTGTGATCAATCACAGGTGTTGGGCGGGCTGCTCTGCCCTCCTTCTTGATATCTTTCTGGGAGAGAAATCAAACATCCCAAGAATTTTCATAACTTGCTAACCATGACGGGAAGGTATGG
Source organism: Cathorops aguadulce (assembly GCA_026122135.1). Classification (NCBI taxonomy): domain Eukaryota; kingdom Metazoa; phylum Chordata; class Actinopteri; order Siluriformes; family Ariidae; genus Cathorops; species Cathorops aguadulce. The sequence goes on along the minus strand of JAPEIY010000028.1, from coordinate 21,544,801 downwards.
TTTTCCTCAGTCTGGTCTCTTCATGGTATTTCACTACAAAGGCGCACCTTGCTTAAGATAATAAACCTTTAGCCTGCTTTTGTGAAGGAGGATTCATTAAAGTGAGAAATACTTCGGTTGAGCATGAGCACGCGAGAGAGAGAGAGTCTATGGCTCACTGACTGCCTATTCAGCAGTTTCTTTTCTAACTGTCTAACAATATTATTCTCCAGTCACATTGACTAGTTTGGATATTAGAGTGTTCCGTTCCACGTCACAGCAAAAGCACTTTGGCAGCAGGGTTAGAGGAGCATCAGGAGGGGAAAAAAAACAAAAAACACCCCCTCCAGCTCATTCCTTCATGTCATCAGTACAAATTAGACCTGCAGCAGTTCCATTATTTTAACTTTAGAAACAGCTTATACTCACACATCATCTACTCCCTTAACCATAGCACACAATGTATGTGTATCGTCTTTGGCTGCAAACTACACTTAGGTTTAAAAAAAAAAAAAGCCGCAATGAGGCTCGACCTACTGGCCACTGATGTGTGCAAGTTTGAAATCTGATCAGTCCTGTGGTAGGAGTAGCGATTTTTGTTAAGTCGTATATGACCTCTGTGTAGCTGCATCCATGGCAGGTGAACCTACCTGGTAAACAATTCTTCTTGGTATATATGTCTTTAGAGTCTTCTGGGTGAGTTTCAGTGAAAACGTCAACAGTTTATGAACAGTAATATTTGGTGCGACAAGTCACCCAAAATGTTCAAGCGCCCATAAAATCATAAATAGAACCGGTGGCGCCACAGTCTTGACAACTTTTATGCACACTCACCTGGGGAACATTGTATGCGAGTTTGACCAAAATCCAATCAATCCTGTAGGAGGAGTAGCAATTTTTGTAAATTGGACAGATGACGAACAGACAACGCGTGATCACATAAGCTCATCCAGCCTGGCCTACAGCCAGAAGAGTTAAATATTAATGCAAAGGTTTCTTTTTATTTGAAAGTAGGGTTTACAACCAACTCATAAGCACATTTTAAATATACCAAACAGCCAAATCATCACCCCCCCCTTTGTGACCCATCGAGGCATGGACTTCATAAGATCGCTGAAGGTGCGCTGTGGTACCTGGCACCAAGACATTAGTAGCAGATCCTTTAAGCCCGGCAAGTTCCGAGGTAGGGCCTTATTTGTCCAGCACATCCCACAAATGCTCGACTAGACTGAGATCTGGGGAACTTGGAAGCCAAGTCAATAGCTTGAACCATTTGTCATCTTGCTTAAACCTTTCCTGAACAATTTTTACAGTGTGGCAGGGAGCATTATCCTGCTGAAAGAGGACACTGCCATTAGGGAATGCCGTTGCCATGAAGGGGTGTATTTGCTCTGCAACAATCTTTAGGTAGGTGGTACGTGTCAAAGTAACATCCATATGAATGCCAGGATCAAAGGTTTCCCACCAGCAAAACATTGCACAGAGCATCACACTGCCTCTGCTGGCTTGCTTTCTTCCTATAGTGCATCCTGGTGCAATCATTTCCCCAAGGTAAACAATGCAAACACACAAACGCAGCCGTCTACAGGATGTAAAAGTAAACGTGATTCATCAGCCCAGGCTATCTACACCCATTGCTCCAAGGTCCAGTTCCGATGCACACAAGCCCATTGTAGGTGCTTTTAGCAGTGGATGGTGTCAGCATGGACACACTGCCTAGTCTGTGGCTACATGGTCCCACACACAGCACGCTACTATGCACCATGTGTTCTGACAACTTTCCATCATAGCCAGCATCAATATTTTCAGCAATTTCCACTACAGTAGCTCTTCTGCAGGATTGGACCAGACGGGCTAGCCTTTGCTCTCCTTGTGCGAATCAACAAGCCTTGGTCGCCCATGATCCAGTTGCCAGTTCACCAGTTGTCCTTCTTTGGACCACTTTTGCTAGGCACTAACTAATATTATGTTTGATTATGTTAAGGTGTATAATACATCATCAAGACCTACATACTACAGGTCTATGGACAGCCAAATGTTGGCAGTACACACACACACACACACATATATATATATTTCCATAGGACTTTCCATAAACCCTTTCTGCTTATAATGGAACGTCAAACCTGGTTATTAAATGGCTTTGACTTGGTTTATTCAAATTTCATTATAGACTAGCTTTTGCTCCCCATGCAAAATCAATGAGCCTTGGACACCCATGACCCTGTCGCTAGTTCACCGGTTATCCTTCCTTGGACCACTTTCGGTAGGTACTAACCACTACATACCAGTTACATCCCAGAAGATGTGCCATTCTGGAGATGCTTAGTCCCAGTTATCACAATTTGGCCCTTGTCAAAGTCACTCAGATCTTTACGCTTACCCATTTTTCCTGCTTCATATCAACACATCAACTTCAAGAACTGACTGTTCTCTTGCTGCCTAATATATCCCACCCTTGTAATGAGATAATGAAATGATATTCACTTTGCCGGTCAGTGGTTTGAATGTTATGGATGATCGGCGTATAATACGTCATCAAGGCCTACGTACTACAAGTCTTCGGACAGCCAAACGTCGGCAGTATGTATACGTTGCCGTGGGACCATCTTGCTTGGAATGGAATGTCAAACCCAGTTAAAAAGGCTTTGACTTGGTTTCTGTCCAACTCACAACCAATTTGGAGTACAGCAGAAAAGCAGCTGTTGTTATTGTTTAATACAGACACATCAGGTTTATTCATATTGCATCAAAAAAAAAAAAAGTGAGACTATAATATCCACCTCTCCCGAGCAGCATTATCCATATTTAAAAAGGAGTATATGGATAATATACAACATATTTTTATAAGGTTACTGTTCGTTATTCCGACAAACTTTTTATATGTAGGTTCGATGTTAACAATTGAGCCTTCCTGAAAAGCACGAAGCTTCACGGCAGTGTTAAATGAAGCTTGTGCATTTTGGGATGGTTGTATGAGCTTTAGACTACATGGCAGGTGTGTAAATTATCCATGCGGAGTGAGAATAAGCGGCGTTAGAGTGAAAATTTTAGCAGTAGACTGAAGTTTTGCATCTTGAATTATTTTCACTGCCTGTGTTTTTATGGAGCTTATTTGCAGTCATGGATTTTTTTTTTCCCCAAGCATGCGACACAGAGAGAAGAGAACATTCAGTACAGTTATAGCTTCCAGAAACAAATTAAGCAAGGGTGGGGGGGTGAAGAAGAAAAAAAAAAAACCCTGTAAGAGTACATATTTATCTGAGCAACCCTACAATGGAGCTGCTTTATGAATCTGAATAATCGGATGCTGAAGCCCATAATGATGCTCTTATTGTACAATACCTGGTCAATAGGTCTTAAAAAAAAAAATTTAAAACCCCTTAACGTACTAAAATTTCACAATTAAATTAGTGCTCAATGATATTAGTGCTACTAATCCCAAGTGTGAATAAATAAATTAATGAAATTATCAAATCGTATCTTTGATTAGACCACACTCGCCAGCATTCTGACCAAAGACAGTCATCGGTTAGTGTTAATTGAGCCTGATATCTGCTAAAGTGAATATTAGAACGTTAGACTTATTTGCTGCACCTGCAACACTGAGCTCCATCAATAATAGATGTGGTGCTAAGAGGCGTTATCACACAAAGAGACAGCTAGAGAAGGAAAGAGGGGGGAGAGGGAGAGAGAAAACACCGCCAAACTGCTATTAGCTAACACGGCTCAGGTCCAAACTAGACACAAAGAGAAAATTACGGCCAATCTCGGAGTCAGTTCCTCTCACCGTCTCCGCTCCGTGCGTGTAATAAAGTCAGCACATTACCGAAAACTAATGCCTTTACATCTCTGCCTGCATCCACCAAAACTCTTCTCCCCCTCCTCTGCTCCCTGTATCCTTGGATTGAAACTATATTTTTTTCCCTAAATACAAATAGGTTTTAATTAAAAGTGATTTGGCTTTCATCAGATGCTGTTTGAAGCTCTACCTCGTGATGAAACGCTGATCTCTCTCTCTCTCTCTCTCTCTCCCCTTCTCCCTCCACAGCATGCGTTGATGACTAATTAGCCACTCAAACGACCCGGCGAAGAGAGGCTCTTTATTCAGCTAATTTGCTGATGGGAAGCCCAAGTGTGTGTACTCTTGCATCACGTACGTGTTTGTGTGAATAAAATTGAGCGGTAACTAAAAACTACCCCTTGATTTTTATTGCCATTAGAATTAAAAAAAAAAAAAAATGGCTTTGGGGGTTTTTGTGTACTCCATGGTGGCTGAAGTGGCAGGAGACGAGAGTTAGTATCCAGCTTGCGCTGCAATTCTACATGGAAATGGTGTCGTTTTCAATGAGCCGGGTTGATGAAATCTGTCTACGGTGTGCCATCTTTGCTGTCCCCTGCAGTGCCCAGAACAATAACCCACGGCTCCCGTCTATCCGCTACGGCCATCATCACCCATACATTCCACTGATCGTAACCACTCTTCTGTAAAATTGGGACTCCGTCCTTGATTCGTTTAAGGAAGGCTTTTGCCCCGTTTGCGTCTTCCATTTATTTGATTTGGAGTGAGATATAAATATATATTATATCTCATTTTTTTTGGGCTGAGGAGCCTGTGGCGGCTGCTGCACCATTAGCTCTGTAACGACATGACAATTACTGACGAACCCTGGGAAAGCTATTGTGCCAAGTGACAGACGCTTATCATCAACTGCAGGAAGCTTTCGGAATCTCTGTTGCATGGCCATGACAAACCAGCCCTCAGGTCGCACCCAGAGAGACAGAGACGGAAAGAGAGAGAGAGGCTAGACAGCCACAAGCATTCTGTCAGAGGTAGATCCTATCTGTTCTAAATGACATTTAAACCATAATCGCCATGGGATGAACATCACAGTCATCTGAGGCCCAAGCTGTTGTGGATAGGATTTCATGGATTTGCTCACCTTTTGCCTGGGTGGTAGGACCCATAGGCCAGGGCTGCCACTTTTGGCCTGTCGTTCAGACAGTAGCAATGAATAGTGGTGTGGAGGTTGAGTCCAACACACACTCACTCCATTCACTGTCAACTGCCCATCCCCCTGGTTCCAAGCCCCAGGAATCCTGACATTTAGAGGATACAGTTACACCATGAAGCAGAGAGCACTTTGTGATTTACCGTGCATGTGTGTGTGTGTTTGACTAACTGTGTGCGCCTATTTATTTTGGTAAGGGTGTGTGCGCTCTTGGTTGCCCTATTGAAAAGTGGCCATAAAACCAATGAAGTGGCGTATCTAACAGCCGGTTTCCTAACAAAAGACCCAACAAAAGCATGAAAAAGTGTCCCAATAAAATGGTTAATGGACAAATAAATTGAAAGGCACTTATGTGAAAAGTCAACATACGTCAGCTTGGTACAGCGCCGAGTGGCCCGAGCGATTCCTTTTGATCTTGCTTGCAATTCCCACCATCAAAGAAAGCCTTCTAAATAAAAGACTCGCTCGATCACAACCGCTGTCTCACAAAGGGGATTTCAGCATTTCCCCCCCCCTTCTTTCTTTCTTGAAGAGAGACACGCTCACATCTGAGAACGAACACCCGATTCTTTCCACCAGCCGTCACTAACGCTAAGCTATAACATTTTGAACAGCGAGCGGCTCGGGGAGCTGACAACCGCTTGCAACACTCCAAAACACAATGCACTCCGTTCACACCTAAGGACAAACAAGTGTGCCTGAAGTCTTGACAATCCTCGGTTTAAAACTATCTGCTGGTGTCCAGACCCTCTTCCTCTTTCTCGCTTCTTATGAAATTTTAATGAGAAGTGTATGATGGAGTGAGTCCACTCAGACTCTCCTGCTGTGTAATGGCCCTCCTCTGTGCCTGGTTCTGCACCTGTGCCACCCTCTCATCAGCCCCTCCTGCCCAGTACAGTAGCCTTACTGTCCCTGTCCTCAACACACAATAGCACAGCAAGTCAATTAGCACCTGGGCACTAACCATCCTCCCTTTTCTACTCCACTCCATCCTCATCGCACTCAGCATAATAAACATGGGCCATAAAATAAATGAATGTAGACGATCCATGTGGAAGAAAAATGCTAACAGCTGGTAGTTGGGACAGCCCAGATATGCTCTTTTAATTTGGACGGATAATTTAATCCAGTTTCATTTGGCCTGTGGCCACCGATGCAGAGGCTGCACACACTCACACTTGCTGGCTCTTATCTTGGGTCGTGCCCTTTGACATTTGTCCACAGTGCTGGTGGTGGTGCGAGGAATCCACACGCAACGTGGCTGAGAATGCATTTCACTCCTCGCGGAGCCAACTGAATGCAAACGAGAGAGACTTGAGGTTTTTAAAGGTCTCCTTGCATTGTTTTTTCATTAATTGTTCGGTGGTCTCTATTATGAATGAATGCCCTGTGAGCTGGTTTTGGTGAAAAAAAAAAAATGCTATGGTTCTCTTGTTTCAGGCTGTTCTAGTTTGGTGGAGGAGTGGATGGCAGGAGAACGACAGGATTTCAGCTCTTACTCATTAATATTCATGACATGTAAACGTGTTACCTCTGATTGGCTA
>JAPEIY010000028.1:20895292-20905644 GCA_026122135.1 Cathorops aguadulce | reverse complement strand
GGTGTTTGGTGTTGGTGTTTGGTGTACTGGTGTTTTGGAGACATTAAAGATCCTTGAAGAAAATAAACCGTCACTCTCATCAAGCATCAGTCGATGCGTGGCTTAATTCTGACCAGAAGAAAAGCGTTAGGGGCAGCTACAGTGAAAAACGTGTACTCCAAGGGGAGTGAAAGACGGAAGTTCCCGGCCAGAGAAACCGTCTGAATAAAGTGAAGAATATCTCGAGGAGGGAAAGGTTTCTCGACCGAGCGAAATGCAGCATACACCCGACGAGAGCGTGCTCCCGCAGAAACAACGAGGTGCGCCAGCTTTCCTGTGAAGATTCGTGGGCCTGCGGCTCCAGAGCGTTGGCTTGGTGTTGTAGGCCAGCGCGAGGACCTGCCTGCTCGCTCTGGCATCGGAACTACGTTCGGCGAACGGATCGCGGCCGAACAGATCGCGGCGAACGGATCGTTCGAGAGCGCTACCGAACGCACTACTGAACGCACCTCTGTTCAGCGAGGCTGCGCGAGCTGCAAACCAGCGCGGGAAAAGGGCACAGCGCAAGAAGAAGACGATGCACAGGGACAATTCAGCTGCCGAGTAAGCCTGCTATTGCAACGGATAACAGGTCAGACTGTATATATTTCCAACTTGATTTAGTTCATTGAACTGGACAGATCGAACTGAATATTTCTTGTTCCTTTGTTGGTGGAAAAAAAATGTTGCATTTTGACAGCTTGTAAATTGAACAGTGTTTAACTTGTTTTCTATTTGTGAATATGTATTTTCATGACGGTCCCAAAGTTATGGTTCAGTAGTGTACATTACATTTAAAGGTTTAATATTTACATTGTGTTGCATGCTAAAAATGTTGAGCAAAATGGCAGAGGCCAAAACAGACACAAGTGTCCTAGAAGGAGTAATTGAAGCTCTGGAAAAAGAGACGACAGACTTAGAGGCAAAATTAGACACTGAACTTGAAGAATCAGAAAGACAGGACATTGAAGAGCGCATAGCTGAAATTAATGCAGATCTTCAAATTTATAAAATAGGGCTCGAACCAACACTTCAGTCTGAACAACCATTGAGGCGATCTGAAAGAGAGAAGCATCCAACTGAAAAGGGGGTTCAATACATAAAAGAGGAGAGTTCTAAAAGGGAAAAGAAGTTCATGTATGCTTATGTTAACTTTAAGGCTGAGGTTCAGTTTATTAGGACCAAATTAAAGCAAGAGTGCACTAAAAAGGAACTAGGCGACATGATTCAATCCTTAGGTGTATATGAGCCAATATTAAAGAAAGAATATGATAGCTTGCGCACCATGACCACACCATCTCCAGACATTAGGAGAAGAATGGATAGCTGCTCTTCAGTGACAACCGAAATACTCATACTTCTTAAGACACGCTACGCAGAAGCAGATAAAGAGTTCGACCCTGACACAGTGAAAGAATCACTCTTCAAATTGCTCGAAAGAGATGACGCCAGGTCAATATACGGCTCAACGGTGTCGAGAGCTGCAGGGGGCAGTCTGCCTGGTAGCCATGTGTCACAAAAGAAGGTAGAGGTGGCAGCACGGTTGGCTTCGAAGCGTGCTGAAATTACCAGGGAAAAAGAAATATCCGCACAAAGGAAAGAGGTGATAGCCCAACAAGAGAGGTTAAAAATGATGGAAGATCAGAGAGATATTGAGGCCATGGAGGCTGAATACAACGTATATGCTGAAGAGGAATCAAAGTTAAATGCTGAAATAGGAGAAATAATCACATTGCCTCCACGTCAGCTTCCCACACAGCATAACAGCACTCCACCCATTCAGGCGCCCCAAAGTCTCTCAAGCTTGCCTAGCTCTGAAAGCAAAGTAGCCCCAACTTCCAATGAAACCTTGCTGGTTGAAGCCTTAAAACAATCCCTGGTAATGACTAGACTACCAGCACCAGAACCATTCACGTTTACAGGAGACCCACTCAAGTTTACAGAGTGGCGCACTAGTTTCAAGGCGTTAATTGAAACGAGTTGCACAAATTCAGCGCACAGGCTCTTCTACTTGAAAAAATACATTAGTGGAGAAGCACTTTGTGTATTGGAAGGCACATTCTATAGGAGTGACGAAGAAGCTTACGCCCAGGCATGGGAAGCCCTGAATAAACGTTATGGCCATCCCTTCATTATGCAAAGAGCATTCCGGGTTAAGCTGAGCAGCTGGCCTAAAATTGGACCCAAGGAGTCTCTGAAGTTGAGAGAATTTAGTGATTTCCTCATCTCTTGCAAGAACGCCATGCCACATGTTGCTGGTCTAACAGTGTTAGATGATTGTGAAGAAAACCAGAAATTGCTGCAGAAGCTGCCCGACTGGTTAACTACCCGCTGGAACCGGCTTGCGACTAAAGCATTGGATGAAGGGAAACCATATCCTAACTTCGAGGAGTTTTCAAGCTTTGTGGCAGAAGAAGCACGTATTGCGTGCAACCCAGTCTCATCCCTTCATGCACTGAAACACATGGATGAGAAAACTGGTAAAGAGCAGAAGCGTCCTAAGGCCAATGCATTGGTGATGACAGCAAAGATGCCAAAGGAAACCTCCTCTCAGAAGGGTTCAAGCTCCACAGAGGGTTCTACAGCCAGTCTAGTTGTAACTCAACCAAAAAGGCCCTTAGAATGTGTCTGCTGCAAAGAAAATCATTTCATCTACAAGTGTGAAAAATTCGCAGCCATGCCTCTTGAAGACAAGAAAAAGTTCGTGATCAGCAACAATATGTGCTTTGGGTGTCTCAGAGTCGGCCATGTTGCCAAAAAATGCAGAAAGAGAGCCACTTGTAACATCTGCAAGCGGAATCACCCATCTCCACTCCACGAGGATCTTCCTCAAGGTGAAAGGCCATCGCAAGATGAAAGTTCTTCCACAAACTTGTGCAATGTGAGAATGGACAGCGGTGACCGTACTTCCATGATTGTCCCAGTTTGGCTTTCTAGTGCGGCAAAGAATAGCTCAGAACTCTTAGTCTATGCATTATTGGACACACAAAGTAGCAGTACGTTCATAGAACAGGATGTCTGCCAGAAAATTCAAGCTCACACAGAACCTGTGAAGTTGAAACTGTCAACAATGACTGATAAGAGTTCTATTGTGAATTGCCACAGAGCTGTTGGACTGAGGGTGAGAGGGTACCACTCACAAGAGAACATTGAGCTACCACCAACGTATACACAGGAATATATTCCGTTGGAGAAAAATAGTATTCCAACAAGAGAAACAGCAAAGAGGTGGGCTCATCTTCACGGCGTGGCTGAAGAGATGCCAAGTTTGCTGAACTGTCCAGTCGGACTCCTGATTGGCTATGACTGTACAAGGGCTCTGAAACCACAGGAAGTGATATCTGGAGAAGAACATGAACCCTATGCAGTCAAGACAGCATTAGGCTGGAGTATAGTTGGAGCCACTGTGCCTTGCTCTAGCACAAGCAATGAGACCAGGTTCTGCCACCGTGTCTCTGTGAAGGAGCTTCCACCCATCACACCTGCCTCTGTGATTAGAGTACTGGAGACTGACTTTCTTGACACAAACCCAAAGGAAAAGACAATATCACAGGAAGACATTCAGTTTCTACACATGTTGAATGACAAGGTCCGGCACAATGAAGCAGGACATCTGGAGATGCCGCTACCATTTAGGGCACGTCCTCAGTTGCCAAACAATAGGCAGCTTGCTACAGTGCGCCTGAAACATTTAAAAGGAAAAATGGAGAAGAATCCTAAATACAAAGAGGATTACATCAAGTTCATGGACGGTGTGTTTAAAGATGGGGATGCAGAAGAAGCAAGTGCGGACCCCAAAGAAGGCAACACATGGTACATTCCACACCACGGGGTGTATCACCCTAGGAAGCCTGAAAAAATTAGGGTCGTATTTGACTGCTCAGCCAAATTTGAAGGCACTTCCCTGAACGACCATCTGCTCACAGGCCCAGACTTAACGAACACTCTGACTGGAGTCCTGTGCAGATTTCGTCAACACAAGATCGCAATCAACTGCGATGTGGAAAAAATGTTTCATCGCTTCCACGTCAGCCCAGAGGATCGGGATTACATGCGATTCCTTTGGTGGGACAATGGAAATACAGAAAGCAAGCCTAAGGAGTACCACATGCGCGTCCACATATTCGGAGCTGCCTCATCCCCGGGATGTGCTAACTATGGCATGAAACACCTTGCCACTGAATATGAGGAGGACTTCCCACTGGCAGCGACCTTTCTTCGCAAGAATTTTTATGTGGACGATGGGCTAGGCAGCGTCAATTCTGTAGAAAAGGCCAACCAGCTTGTCAGTGAAGCGCGACAGGTCTGCAGCAAGGGACAGCTGCGTTTACACAAATTCGTCTCCAACAACCGAGAAGTTTTGGATGCAATACCAGAGAGTGAACGTGCCAGTGCAAAATGGCCGACAGAGCATGCTTATGACCCCGTGCTAATAGCGTGTTGAGATTGTTCAACATGTGTTACCTTCATTGCAAGTCGGCAACACTCGTTAGGGCACATTCTTTCTGTGGCAAAAAGTATGTGCCAGGTACTTCGAAAGTTCTGGAAAATTATGAGTAGGGTCCCTCTCATTTTGGGCATGGCACTGGTATTTGAGGGCAGGATGCACGTTCTAGAAGGCAGGGTCTGGCACCCTGGTAAAATGAACTAGCTGGAACACTGAAAAGTGGTGCTTTCCAAAAAAAATACTTCATACAACTCCAGTAAATAGCTCAAACGTCAAGCTAAAAATAAGCCAGTTGCTCTTCATATCTGTATTACTTCAGGAGGAATGTTTAATTGCGGAGAGGAATGATAATCACACAACATTAAAAATACAATTTTCTGCACTGTAGAATCAGGTAGAAGACATCACATTTTGGGATGCAGTCCAAGTGTTCATGACTCAGTCCTCAGCATCAGTGTGACCGTCCCAGTTACTGAGTCCCAAGTAAAATACCAAAACGCACATTGGCTCGGCATTGGAGAAAGCAACAAAACAAATCACCTCGTTTCGCTTCCAACATGTGCATTTGCATCCATGTTCTTGGTTTATTTATTATCTAGACTGTGTATTTTGCTTTCCAGGGCAGCAAACATGTTCGGCACAAGATGGATTATGTCAGCATGTTAGCCAAAAAACACACCCCGAGAGCAAGCACTCACTGGATGACTCCAAATACACCGACCAGCCAGAACATTAAAACCACCTGCCTAATATTGTGTAGGTCCCACTTGTGCCATCAAAACAACTCTGACCCATCAAGGCACGACTCCACAAGACCTCTGATGGGTGTGGTGTACTGTGGTGTCTAGCACCAGGCCGCTAGCAGATGATGCTTTAAATCATCCATGGTGGGGCCTCCATGGATCAGACTTGTTTGTCAAACACATCCCACAGATGCTCGATTAGATGGAGATCTAGAGGCCGATTCAACATCTTAATCTTCGCCGTGTTCCTCAAACCATTCCTGAACAATTATTTTTATAGTGTGGCAGGGTGCATTATCCTGCTGAGAGAGGCCACTGCCATTCTGGTAAAGCATTTCCATGAAGGGGTGTCCTTGGGTTTGCGACAATATTAGGTAGGTGGTACATCTCCAACCATCATCCATATGAATGCCAAGAGTCAAGGTTTCCCAGCAGAACATTGCCCAGAGCATCACACTGACCACTAGCTTGCCTTCTTTCCATAGTGCATCCTGGTGCCATTTCCTCCAGGTTGGCAACACACATGCACCCCAGCCCCACCTTATGTAAAAGAAAACAAACAAACATGAGTCATCAGACCAAACCACCTTTTTTCATTGCTCCATGGTCTAGTTCTGATGTACATGTGCCCATTGGAGGCACTTTCAGCTGTGGACAGGGGTCAGCAGGGGCACTCTGGTCTGTGGCAACTTTCTATCATAAGTCCTAACCACCATTTACTAGGAACACCCCCACAAGACCTTCGGTTTTTATCTCAGACCCAGTCATCTCACCACCACAATTTGGCCCCTGTCAAAATCACTCGGATCCTTATGCTTGCCCATTTGTCCTGCTTGCAACACATCAACTTCAAGAATTGACTGCTCACTTGTTAACTAAATATATCCCACCCCTTGACAGGTGTCATTGTAAGGGGACAATAAAATGCTATTCACATCACCTGTCGGGGGTTTTAAAATGTTATGGCTAAATCAGGATATAACCAAGTTCAAAAGACAAAAAATGCATTCAAATACTCCATTAGTCACAAGTCGGCTGTTGACTAAAAAGTGAAAAGTTCAGTCCTGAATCCTTTTTCCTACAAATATTGGACTCTTTCATGCCAGTTTGATTTGTTACACTCTTGGTCTTACTCTACCCTGACTGGCTGCTGCTTCCATCAGTCACTCTGTGGTCAGATATCAGTCATACCGGAAGTTGATAAGTGACGTGACCCATCTTAGGATTGTGTACAAATTTCCCACCAATCCAGACCAGACACTCACGACTTGAAAAGTCTCGGAACTTATGGTACATCATGATGGCTAGCTTCTTCCCTGAAGGGACCAGTCATATCAAATGACATGAAGAGATCACATCTGATCCACAAAGGAAAACTCGGTGCCGAGTCCTCTTATCTTCCTCTACACACACACACACACACACACACACACACACACACACACACACACACACACAGTGGTCATATCCTCATGGGTTTTTATACCACTGCTATGCTGATGGCATTCAACGCATCCCCGCCTTTGCTCATTCAGACACTCTGCATGCCCAGCAGACATCCTGTCATGGATAGTTGCTCACCAGCTGGAACTAAATCCCAGGAAGACTGAGCTGCTCTATGTCTCAGGAAATGCATGCCCAAGTCCTGATCTTGGGGTCTCCATGGACAACATTCAGACCACATCATCCGACAGTGCAGGCAGCCTTGGGGCAGTTCTGGACATCCTTCTTGCATCACATGGCTAAACTGTCATGCAGGTTTCTCTTTTACAACATCAGGAGGATCTGGACTTTCCTTTCCACAAAAGCTACTCCGGTGCTTGTAGATATCCCTCGTTATCTCGAGATTGGGCTACTGCACCTCGCACTTGGCAGGTCTGCCTCTGTGCACCATGCAACTCTGACAACTGATACAGAACGTACCCGCAACACTTGGTCCCCTGTCCGTTTTCTCCCACCCAACCCTGCTGTTACATTCTATCTTCGCTGGCTTCCTGTAGCTGCATGCATCAGATTTAAAAACTGATGCCTGCCTACACAGCCAAAAACTGAACACCACTAACCTTAGAACACTTATTGCATCCAAATATGACTCGCACGATGGCAGAGAGAACCAACGACCCACAGATCACCCTAACGACCCTCTCAGCTGCCAACACCGTTCATGCCCAGCCTCCAATGACCCCAACACCTACAGGATGAGTGTCAATGACCCATGGGATCTCAATGACTCCCCTTAGGTTTGTTTTTGGTCCACTAGAAGATAAATACCTGGAACTCCCCACTATTCAGACAGAACTGAAGGAGCCTTTTGGATGAGAAGTGAAACGTCTTCAAAATTTCAAGCAAGTCCAGTTGCCTTCTTCAGCACCTACGATCCAAATCTGCACCATGCGCCCTCTGAGCCTCAAGCATGGCTCAAGTCTCGAGATACAAAGTCAAGACATTTTGGTCCTGGGACCCTGGTGGTGGAATGAACTTCCCCAGCTGCCTGAATAGCCACGTTACTGGCAGTCTTCAAACAAAGATTTGAAGGAATCGGCTCACCCTTCCCCAAATCCTCTGCACCAAGTAGTGAGCCACCATTTTCGATTTCAGCAATACTGCAACAACCATACGTCTTAAAATTTAATGTGAAATTAAAGATATGTCAAAGTATCTATATTTTGGATTCTTCTGACCGATCCATTCAGTTCTCATAAGGTTATTCTGTTGTAACTGACCCGAACTGGCCTCAGCTGTCTTGCGGGCAGCCATGAAGGAAAGAAAGGGTATATTTTGTTCAACGCTTCCACGCAGAACACACAGATGAAGAAAATGTTTGAGATGGGTTTCGAAGGGATCACCAACAGGGAATTTGCAGAGGTTTGCTGCAGACTTTCAAAACAACAAAAAGAATTACCTGGATTCTGGGAAGGGTGAACTGGCCCCTTTAATGACCTACCATGCACTCTTGACAATGCACTTGAATGGACACTTCTGTTTTTGTGTGCGTTTTTCAGGGATGAGAGTGGGTGGTCATCAAAAAAAGCAGAAAACAAGATGGCGCCTGAAGCCAAATCGGGGGGACACCCCCCCCAGGAAAATTTTGAAAAATAAGGCCTTACAAACCACTTTTCCTGCAATCAGAGCTGTAGTAGATATAAAAAAAAAATTATATACAGTATTTACATGAAAATATGTTCCAAATCAATAGGAGTATTGTTTGAATTCAAAAAATCACATTCTATATTCAAGGGTATGGTTATAATTCATTTAATCTTTGTTTTTTTTATACCAGCATCGATTTCAAAAAAATTTTTTTAAAAATCCGATACGAAAGAGAAACGTATTTTTGAAGTGCAGCGACGATGAGCATGTGCAAGTTTCGATAAAATAGAACGGATGTGGGTACTTTTGTAAGAACTGTTATGATTGGCTATCATACTCTCGCCAGTGATGTTTTGGCCAATTACAGTAGATAACACGTATTCTACCGCGAGACTTAGTGAGACTAAAGATGGCGAAAATGTAAACATGTAACATCATCGCAGGTACTCAAGCAATTATGCTTGAGTATCACGAAGGAACATACCCCGACCCCTCTCAATAAATAAAAAAAAATCTCAATAGATTTGGCACAATATAAAAAGATCAATTTTTACTCAGAAAAAGCGGAAATCCGCCGAAAAGCAGAAGACTCATCTCTGGTTTCTTTTTCATGGTGTACTAACCTCCTCCAAAATTGGTTTTAGGTGGATGGTTTGCCGATCCCTGACGTTATGAACTACTATGAGGGATTACAAAGCATTTTGATAAAGTTACTCTGGACTCTAAGGGCATCTGGTGAACACTGTAAATGGAAACATCCTACCCAGTATTGATATGGCGTTCCGAATAAGATGGATTGTGTGCGTGTACGCAATTAACACCAACATCAAGTTCAAGTTTTTCATTCTTCTTATTTATATATGCGGAACTTGACTCTTCTTGACACACAATATACAGAGCAAGTGTCTGAGATCTAATTCAATAATTCAGTAGGTGATTAATTGCACCTACAATCTCAAAAGGGAAAAAAAAAAATTAACTGCCAAGAGTATGTCAGATAAAATAGACGTGAAGCCCATAAAGTTATATCAGTTAAATCTGACTGAAAGCATTATCGCCTTCGGAGAAATGAAGCTGTTTGATTATTAGATCTACAATCCTGAGCCATCAGACTTTAAACGGTTTTGGTTAACAGCAGCTCCACATTAATCAAACCTCAGCTGGACTGATCGTCATCTTTTAAGACGATGTGGTGTTTGGAGACTTGCTTTAAGAGAAACTCCCCTATGGCTATTTATCAAGCACCCGATTTGTACAAGTAGGTTAATAAGAGATCTGAAACCAGGGCAAAGAAGAATTTTGATCTGATCAGAAAGAACCCAAGACTTGCGAGAGACAGGAAAAAGAAGAGCGCATCAAATCAGAGTCGTATTATCAGTTAGAATTCTGCACAGCAAATCAGATTTACCATGTCCACTGGATGGGACTGATTGTGAAAGCATGATGAGAGAGAGCCCCGTGCCGAACCCAAGCCAATCAGGAAAGCCCATCCAAAAAAATATCAACTGATCGACACACCCAGAGCTTTAGAACTAAAGAGAGTACATACCTCACCTTATGAAAAGGCCATTTCAGAACATCAGACTAGAACAATAAAACACCAGGATATTTAAAAAAAGGAGTCAAGAGGATCAAACTTTCATAACAGAAAAAAAAAAAAAGAACATATGCACACTTGTTTGAAGTCTCACACACACCTTAATGCAGCGATATAACTTTTTTTTTTTAATATTCCAGGACTTTTAAAGCAAAGCTCTGAATAGCACAGAGATCCTTCAAACAGCCTCCGGAGGCACAAAATCAAATGAGGGAGAAGGAAAAAAAAAGGATGCAGAAAGATGTGATGCGTCTGAGCACAGCATCGGCCACTCCAGAGCCGTAGCAGCTGCCGTCCCCATGTCAAAGCAAAGTCAAGCACACTTACAATCAGTCCCAAGCCACCAACTTGTACTGCACCATCACCACCATCAAACTCGAGTTTCTCTCTCTCTCACACACACACACACACACACACACACACACACACACACACACACACACACACACACACACAC
>JAPEIY010000028.1:19759653-19774873 GCA_026122135.1 Cathorops aguadulce | reverse complement strand
TACATGAACAAATTTTGGTGAGTTGATTTTCTGTTTGGCTAGTTACTTTGGAAGGTAACTAGTCCGGCTGGCTGGTGGAAAAAATGTATGAATTTCGAGCCCTGACTTGGCATTCATGGCTGTGAGGGTGGAGTAGAGCATAGGGGTGTTTACAAAAATGTGTTTACAGCTTGCACTTTTATATCAGAGAGGGCAAATTCTAAAATCTTACATCTGGCAGTATTATAGGTTATATAATTATACACTTTAATGATGCTTCCCTTTAAAGATGCTCTTTTATTTGCCATTCTGATTTGCTATTTCATGGCTTTGACTGAGATCTGAAGATTTTTAACATTATACACTTCTATTCCTGCAGAGGGACGGGATGTTAGATACGGGATGTATTAACTTTCAAATGTATATTAATTTTTATCCCCTGCTGGCCGAAAGACCCGATGGGGGATTATGTTGTGGCGATGTCCGTCCCGGGAAGCTTCTGAAATCAACACCTCTCATGATTTGTGGAGGAATTTGACCCAAATTGACAACAGTGCCTTTTGCATGTCAGTACTACGCATATTATAATTTCGTTAAATTTGGTCACATTTTACCGGAGTAACCCTTGAGTAACAAAATTATACTTTCACAATTTCATGAGCATGTATTTTCCTTCTGAAATCAATTCCTCTCTCAATTTGTGGAAGAATTTCACCAAACTTGGCAAAAGGCATTGTTATATGTCGGTAGTATGCATATTCTTTTGTTCAATTCAGTCGCATTTTACCAGAGTTGTGGCCCTTGATTAACAACCATGTACTTTCACAATTTCATGAAGGTGTGCTCGCTTTCTGACACCAACACCTCTCACGATTTTTGGACAAATTTCTCGAAGCTTGGCAAAAGGCCTAGTTATATAACAGTAATATGCATTTTGCGATTTAATTTAATTTGTGAAAATTTGACCAGAGTTTTGACCCTTGATTTAAATAGCTTTGACAATTTCCTGAGGGTGAACGTTCTTCTGAAATCAACTCCTCTCAAAATTTGTGGGGGAATTTCACCAAACTTGGCAAAAGGCTTTGTTATATGACAGTTATATGCATATTGAAATTTCGTTTAATTTAGACATATTTTACCAGAGTTATGCCCTTGATTATTAACAAAATTGTACTTCGGCAATTTCATCAAGATGTGCTTGCTTTCTGAACGTAACTTCCCTCTCAGTTTTTGGAGGAATTTCATGTAATTTGGCAAAAAGTTATTTATTCCCTGCTGGCCGAAAGGCCCAAAGGGGATTATGTCATGGCGATATCCGTCCTGAGAAGTGTACTCACCTTCTGAAATCAACTCCTCTCTCAGTTTTTGGAGGAATTTCATGAAACTTGACAGGATTCTTTGTTATATGTCGGTAATACACACATTGTTCAATTCAGTTGCATTTTACCAAAGTTATGGCATAGTTATCAGTGGCATAGTTTTGCATAGTTTCTCCGAGCACTCTTGTTAAAATCTGTTATTCCACAAAATGATTGAGGTTTAAAAAAAAAAAAAAAGGCTCGTCAGGTGGGCAGGGTCAGTTGGTGTTTCCAAAAGGTGTCAGCTTCAGGATTTTCATTAAATCATCACACTTGTGACTATATTGTGTGTTAAAGGTGCGGTATGTGGATCAGGGGATTGTGGAGAATATTCCAGTGTGCCATGTGTATCCAATGGTGCTTTGTGAGAATGTTCCTCAGCTTTGTGTGCCTTGCCAGATAAATGGGGTACTTCCGGTGAGCAAATGGGCTGTTTTATTTATTTTAGTGTTGCAGTAGTTGACAGAAATTAGTTGTTTCTCACCTCATTTGTATTTTGTGTAGGTGGGAGGGACATGGCAGTGGGACGCAGTGGCTCTTATGAAGGAGTTGTTGCTTGGCCGTATGGTCAACGTTCATGTTCTTGTAAGTTAACAAACACACAGACACATCACATCTCCTAATACTCATTACCCAGGCCAATTCTTGACACGTGTGTTTCTCAGGAGCTGCCAGAGGATCCACGGGGCTTGGTTACTGTGGAGATGATACTGGATGGGATGTCACTAAGCAAAATCATGATGCAACACCAGCATGCCACGTTTAACCTGTCTGTCGACAGCCCTAAGGTCTGATACTGTCACAAGATGTGAAGCTGACAGGTGGCTGTTTTTAGGTGTAAATAATTTTTTTCCCACATTGTGTTTGTGTGTACATCTAGGATTATGTGGTGAAACCTCCAGTGCCTGATTTGGATGACTGGGACTTGAACGCTGAGGTGAAACTGCCATACTTCTGTCATTCGTTCAGAACGATCAGAGTTTGTACATGTAATTTACAGCAGGGGTTCTCAAACTTTTCTGCTTTGAGGCCCACCTGTTTATACTTGTACTGAGTCGGATCCCCAATTATTTTGGCTCATCTATTCTATTAGAATGTAATAATTTTATTGTAGTGTATTAATGGGATGCAACATCACCCCCTGTTACAGATTGGAATTAAATAAATGCAATAAAAAAGTTTAGATTGTAGGTATTGTCTTTAAAACTGTATGGATGTGCCAGAAGCCAAACCCTTCATGCAGGGCATTCTCAGTCAAAAGGGATTAATCATCCAAAAGTGGAGTCTGCTCAATTAACAATAAAATTGTGTTATGTTTGTATTCAGCAAACAAGTAAGTTATTAAAACCAAGTAGTACACTCAAAAGAAGTGGATATAAAAAAACACTCAGTGGGATTAGATCCTTGCATGCTAACAAAGAAGGATTTTTCCTATGAAAGAAAAATGTACTTGCTAAATTTGACATGAATAGAATAAATTTTGATCCCATTGTAGCCAGAACTAAAGACAATAGTTATGCATACTATTAATTAACTTAATATGAAGATAATTAATAGAACAGATTTTAAGGTTTTTTTTAAAGATTGTATTTATTTTTAGTATTTTGATTTGTAATTATTTGTACCTGTACATGCACGACCCCACCAGCTCTGCTGATCAACTTATCATGCTCATTCATTCATTCATTCATTATGAGTTGGGAAATTATCCATCTGTTGAGGTCCCCGACATCTCAAACTACCTGGTGCTGCAGACATAGTTCTACACGGACACAGAGATGGAAACCTAGAAGAGCATGGAGGGATACAACTTTTTATAGTGGCTGGACTAAAGATCTGTGGATCAGGACACAAGATGATTAATCCTGTATCATTTTTGTCTGGGTAAATAGGAGTTTCTAGGCTTTTTGTACGCGTCTTCGCGATGGTTGGTAGGACGCTACAAATTTTAGTATCGGGTGTAAACAAATGACATCTGCTCGGTTCTTGATCCTCCCTGCTCTTCTCTTCCAGCAGGAATCACACATCCATATAATTTACCCACAGACATTTCTTTCTCTCTCTCGCTGTGTGTGTTTGTTTTTTTTTGCGTGTACTCGCATGTGCGTGGGTTAAATGTACAGGAGGAATGTGACAAAAAAAAAAAGGCTTGTTCATCTTAATTTTACCCACGGATGTATTTATTCCACTTGAAAAGTGTTTGGCAAACCAGCTACCAGATTTGGGACACAACGACATCCTGAACTATTTAGTATTTGGCTTTAAACTTGAGAAAAAAATTTGCAGCCCACTGGTTGAGAAACATTGGTTTATAGCTTTATGATACAGAAACAATGACACCAGTACAGTGATGGTATCAGGCATGTGACAATTAATGCTAAAATCATAAACCAGCCTTATGCGCAGCAGTTTTGAAACAAAGAGAAAAACGTACAGCCTACCACTGCTCAATATTTCATGAAAAATATTAGCTCATTTTGAATTTGATGGCAGCAACACATCTCAAAACAGTTGGGACAACAGTTTTGAGACAACAGTTGGGGCAACAAAAGGCTGGAACAGTAGTGGTACTGAAAAGAAACAACTGGAGGAACATTTTACAACTTGGTAGGTTAATTGGCAACAGGTCAGTTACATGACTGGGTATAAAAAGGGCATCTTGGAGAGGCAGAGTCTCTCAGAAGTAAAGATGGGCAGAGGTTCACCAGTCTGAAAAACTACATCTACAAATTGTGGAAAAATTTCAGAATAATGTTCCTCAATGCAAAATTATGATGATTTTGAATATCTCATCATCTACAGTACATAATATAATCAAAAGATTCCAAGAATCTGGAGAAATCTGTGCGCAAGGGACAAGGCCAAAAATCAATATTGGATGCCTGTGATCTTTGGGCCCTCAGGTGACATTGTATTAAAAGCAGGCATGATTCTGTAATGGAAATCACTGCATGGACTCGGGAACCCTTCCAGAAATCATTGTGAACACAGTTTGCCGTGCCATCCACAAATGCAGGTTCAAGCTCTATTGTGCAAAGAAGTCGTCATATGTGAATGTAATCCAGAAACTCTGCCGCCATCTCTGGGCCAATGCTCATTTCAAATGTGGACTGAGGCGAAGTGGAAAACTGTTCTTTGATCAGACGAATCGAAATTTGAAATACTTTTTGGAAACCATGGACACCGCGTCCTCCGGACTAAAGAGGAAAGGGATCATCTGCTGTGTTACCAGCGCTCAGTTTAAAAGCCTGCATCTCTGATGGTATGGGGGTGCATTAGTGAATATGACATGGGCAGCTTGCACATCTAGAAAAACACCACCAATACTGAAAGGTTTTATAGCAACATCTGCTCCCATCCAGACGATGTCTTTTTCGGGGAAGGCCTTGCATATTTCAGCAAGACGATGCTAAACTGCATCTATTATAACATGGCTTCATAGTAGAAGAGTACAGGTGCTGAACTGGCCTGCCTGCAGTCCAGGCCTTTCACCAACTTAAAAACATTTTGGCGCATCATGAAATGACGAAGACCCAGTACTGCTGAGCAGCTAGAATCCTATATCGGGCAAGAATGGAACAAAATTCCTCTCCCAAAACTCCAGCAATTGCTCTCCTCAGTTCCCAGACATTTATAGACTCTTGTTAAAAGACGAGGGGATGCTACACAGTGGTAAACATGGCTCTGCAACAACTTTGAGTCATGTTGTTGCTGTCAAATTCAAAATTACCTTGTTTTTTTTTCTTAAAATGGTACATTTTCTAACTTTAAACATTTGATATGTTGTCTGTTTTATTGTGAAAAATAAACAGGTTTGAGATTTGCAAATCATTGCATTCTGTTTTTTATTTACGTTTGACAGTGTCCCAACTTTTTTGTAATTGGGGCTGTAGAGGCCACTGTGCAGTGGCTCAGATTTGGCTGTACTCTTTGTCCAGCTTCCCTCATTGACAGACCATGAACATGGTCAGCCAGAGTTGCATAAATCTCATCTAGAACAATGTGGGAATCAAGGCCGGGCCAGCGGACATTTCCTGGTAATTTTCGCATTTGTCAGTCTGTATTTCAAAAGCATCGGGCCAGATGGCCGATTTAAAAAATAATTTGAATGTGTCCGTGTGTATTTCAAAAGTATCAAACTGCCTGGCTCATGAAAAATTTTAAAGATATGGGTCTAATCTACTACTACTTCTGATTTTCTTCCACTGGGCGAATACATCATGTTGTAACACAGCCTGTGAAACCGGGGCCTCCGCAGGCCCGAATTTAAAAATTCACAACTCTGCCACTGATGGTCCTAGCCCCACCAAAATTTACAGGCATCTCCCATTCCCTGAGCCCTTTCGAACCAGCCCAGGCATGGCCCAGTATGACCTCACCTCGGCCCGTTATTCGCCTCCAAAACCCCTGTGTGAGCGCTGCTCGCTGAAAACTTTTAATATGAACCCTGGTTCGAGCCAGCATTTAAAAATTCAGAACTCGGCCACTGATGGCCCTAGCCCCGCCAAACTTTACAGGCATATCCCTCTCCCCAAGACCTTTCGAACAAGTCCAGGCTCAGCCCAGTCCGACGGCAGGAATAAGTGTTGCTCACGGAAAACTTTAGCATAAGCCCTGGCTCCAGCTGCTTGTGCACGTGGGGATTTAAAAATTCATACCTGAGTCACCGAAGGTCCTAGCCCTGCCAAAATTTATAGGCACCTCCCTCTCCCCGAGTGGCTCGCTAAATAAGATAATAATAATAATGCACATTATTCAATGTTTTTATTGCACAATGCAGTTAAACGAGTCTTTTTAGGGTTGACAGTATCTCTAATCAGTTGATTTAAGAGTTCAGTTTACATTAAACTTGGCAGTACAGTTATTAGGTTAAGTGCTAAACTGCCAATCAGTGGTAATGTTATGTGCATTTTTTTTAATTTATTCATAATAAGAATGATAGGTTATATGCTTTGTAGGATGTAGATTTATATTTGAAGAGTTTTTATTTTCTTCTATTTTCTAAGTTCTAGTCCAACAGATTTTAGTCTGAATGCTAAATAATCTGATCATGTCTAGTTTTTTCATTTTGTTACAAAGTTACTTGGAATCTCATACTCAATTTTAACTCTATGTAAGAATAGTTTTATTGTTAATAATGTTCTTATTATAAACATGGTATAATAAATAGTCATTGTTGACCATAACAATTCATGAGTGGTGTTATAATACCTGTATACGAGTACCAGTAAGTTGTAACCAACTGGATCATCCTTGAGCCCCCCATACCTTTTTTTTTTTCCCCCTAGACATGGAACTGACCAGTGTGTGCTACTGTTTTCTTGGCTATAACTTTGAACCATGGTTTTCTTGAATCTTCTGACATTCTCTTGTAAGTTGTATTCAATTTGGGGTGTAATTAGCAACTAATGTCTACTGTAATTTGGCCTTTGAAGATCACAATGTGCCTGGAAATAGCTGAGAAACCATCTCCAGGCATCTAAAGCCCCTTCAGCTTCCTGACCCCTAAAGTGGGCCCCGGAACCCCGGCTGCATTGTTCTAGGCCTTTGGCCCATCATTCGGACATGATGAAATTTGGACGGACGGACATCATTTCAGAATTGTTTAAGCGTCTGCTTAAAATTCCTTATTTTCCACACTGCAGAATGATTTGTCGTCGTGCCCCTTGCTCCTCTTCTTCCTCTTTGACCTCTTCTCTGTCTTCTTCCTTCATGTCTGTATAGATCCATGGCCCTTTTATCTCCATCTTGAACTTCTGAGTCTTTTTTTTTTTTTAAACTCTTCGTGTTTCCACCTAGCGAACTGTGTGAAATTTGAGTTGAAGCTGTAATGAATTGAAGACTTGATCTGTATTGATACTGAAACCTAGGTTCACCTGCTACGTCCTTCTCAATCACTGCTCCTCTGCAAGCTATAAAATGTGTAAAGGTTATACCAAAATACTATTTCTAGTTGGAATCTTAAAATATTTGGACTGCAGTAGTCATTGTAACATGCCTGCATGAGATAAACCTGGAGTGACATTTACTTTGAGGTTCCCTCTAGACTCTGTACAGCAAGTGTGGTGGTTGCCCCTTAGGAATTTGACTGGTTGTGCTATTTGCTTAATAAAAGGCTAATAAAATATGATTTTCTAACAGGGCTTAGAGGAACCCCAGACCATGTTAGGGGTGTACACTGACCTCAAGCTTCCAGACAGAGGGAAGTCCTGCTGGGTCAAAATTAAGCACATTCGCACCCCTAAAGAGGTAGTACATGGATACCTTCACAGATATTATTAATGAAAAGTGTTATGTTCCTCATTGTTGTTTTGGGCCTCTTGTAGGTTTTTTTGAGTGTGCTGGATCCACCAGTTTGTGAACAAGAACAGGAGTCTCTAGACGAAGCCCTGAGCCAAGTGAACAATGACATTGACACTTTACCCCTGCTGACAGATTTCCCTATTGGTACCTTGATTGATTGTCATGTACAGTATGTATGTGTTTGTTTGTTTTTGTTTGTTTAATATGCTCATGTTTGTCTTTAGAGGGTCCTTGTCTAGCCGAGTATAGTGATCGTAAATATTACCGTGCAAAGCTGCTTGGCTTTTCTCAGCTCTACCCCAGCATCCAGCTTCTTGTGAGACATGTGGACTTTGGCTCAGATGACATTTTGCCATTAAGCAAGTAAGGGCTTTTCATCACATTCTATGCACATTCGTTCATAGTTATGGATAAATATTCGACTTGAATACATCAAATAATTAAATACAATAAGAAATTGAGTGTTGCTTTTAAGAGATTCCATATGCTTGCTTGTTACTTAAGCTCATGGATTGAAAATTATCATCAGTCTGTGATGTGTGTTTGTGGCAGGCTACGTTGTCTTCCTAAGACGCTGCTTTGTTTCCCATGTGAGGCGATGTGTGTTCAGCTGGCAGGCTTCAAAGCCGCGCGTCTGTGTCAAGAGTTGGAGCGCATTCCCTATCGGCCAGAGTGGAGCATGAAGGCCATGCTGGAGATGATCGACCTGCTGCATGGAAAATTGCGCGCTGTGGTGAGGGTATGGGAACATATTATAATGTCTGTCCATCCATCTGTCTTCTACCACTTATCTGGATCTGGGTCGCGGGGGTAGCAGCCTAAGCAGAGCAGCCCAGACTTCCCTCTCCCCAGCCACCTTCACCAGGTCTTCCGGGGGAATACCGAGGTGTTCCCAGGCCAGCCGAGAGATATAATGTCTCCAGCGTGTCTTGGGTCTGCCCCAGGATCTCTTCCTGGTGGGGCATACCCAGAAAACCTCCCTTGGGAGGCTTCCAGGGGGCATCTTAAGGTGCCTGAACCACCTCAATTGACTCCCTTTCGATGTGGAGAAGCAGTGGTTCTACTTAGTCTCTCCCGAATGACCAAGCTTCTCACACTGTCTCTAAGGGAGAGCCCAGCCACCCTGTGGGAAAAAAAACAACAACTAATTTCTACCGCTTGTATCTGCGATCTCATTCTTTCGGTCACCTACCCATAGCTCGTGACCATAGGTGAGAGTGAGAACATAGATGGACCAGTAAATTGAGAGCTTTGCCTTTTGGCTCAGCTCTCTCTTCACCACCACAGACTGGTTTAGCGTCCGCATCACTGCTGCCCTGATCCGACTGTCCAACTCCCGCTCCCCCTTACCCTCAATTGTGAACAAAACTCCGAGATACTTAAACTCCTCCACTTTAGGTAGCAACTCCCCCCTGGCCCAGAGTAGGCATTTCCAGCTGAGTGCCATGGCCATGGACTTGGAGGTGCTGATCCTCATCGCAGCCACTTTGCACTCGGCTGCAAACCATCCTAGCGCATGCTGTAAGTCACAGATTGATGAAGCCAACAGGACCACATCATCCACAAAAAACAGACGTCCTCCTGCTGCCACCAAACTGGACACCTTCCACCCCTTGGCTGCATCTAGAACTTCTGTCCATAAAAGTTATGAACAGAACCCATGCACCCTCCAGTAGCCTTACAAGGGTAAAGAGCTGGTCCAGTGTTCCACAACCAAGATGAAAACCGCATTGCTGCTCCTGAATCTGAGGTTTGACTATTGGCTGGACTCTCCTCTCCAGCACCCCAGCATAGGCTTTCCCAGGGAGGCTGAGAAGTTGGAACACACTCTTTGGTCCCCCTTTTTAAAAAGTGGGACCACTACTCCAGTCTGCCAACCCAGAGGCACTGTCCCTGACCTCCATGCAGTGTTGAGGCATGTCAGCCAAGACAGCCCAACAACATCCAGTGCCTTCAGGAACTCAGGACGAATCTCATCCACCCCCAAAGCCCGGCCACTGAGGAGCTTTTTAACCACCTTGGCAATCTCAGCCCCTGTGATGGGCGAGTCCTCCCAAGCACCCTCAGACTCTGCATCTTTCTCTGACAACATGAAGGTGGGATTGAGGAGATCCTCTGAGTATTCCTTCCACTGCCAGATGATGTCCTCACTTGAGGTCAACAGCACTCCATCCCCACTGTAAAAAGTTGGGACAGAGCACTGCTTTCCCTTCCTGAGCTGCCAGATGGTTTGCCAGAATCTCTTCGAGGCTGACTGAAAGTTGTTTTCCATGGCCTCATTGAACTCCTCCCACACCAGAGTTTTTGCTTCAGCGACTGCCAGAACCACGTTCCTCTTGGCCTGTCGGTATCCTTCAGCTGCCTCTGGAGACCCACAGGCTAATTAAGCCTGATAGGACTCCTTCTTCAGCTTGATGGCTCCCTTCACCACAGGTGTCCACCACCGGGTTCAGGGATTACCACTACGACAGGCACCAACAACCTTGCAGCTGCAGCTCTGCATGGCCACCTCAGCAATGGAGGTAAGGAACATGGTCCACTCTGACTCAATGTCCCCTTCCTCCCCCGGTATGCAGTTGAAGTTCTGCCAGAGGTGACAGTTGAATATCCGACGGATGGGAGCCTCCACCAGACATTCCCAGCATACCCTCACTACACATTTGGGCCTACCAGGTCTGTCTGGCCTTCCCTCCCCCCACCATCTGATCCAGCTCGCCACCAGTGATCATTTGACAGCTCTGCTCCTCTCTTCACCCGAGTGTTCAAGACATATGGTCACAGATCAGATGAAACAACTACAGTACAAAGTATTGGCCATTGATCTACAGCCAAGAGTGGCCTCATGCCACGTGCATTTATGGACACCTTTATGCTCAAATATGGTGTCCGTTATAGCTAAACCATGCATAGCATAGAAGTCCAACAACAGAACACTGCTCAGGTTCAGATTGGGCAGGCCGTTCCTCCCAATCACACCCCTCCAGGTCTCAATGTCATTGCCCACATGAGTGTTGAAGTCCCCCAGTAAAACAATGGAGTCCCCTTGTGGTGCATTGCCTAGTACCCCACTCAAGGACTCCAAGAAGGCCAGGTACTCTGAACTACCATTTGGTGCATAAGCGCAAATGACTATCAGAGACCTTCCCCAACCCGAAAGTGCAGGGAAATGACCATTTCGTTTACTGGGGAGAACTCTGATGTTAACGCGCTGAACTGGGGGGCTACCAATAGCCCCACCCTTGCCCGGTACCACTCACCCTTGGCAACTCCAGCATAGAAGAGAGTCCAACCCCTCTCCAGGAAATTGGTTCCAGAATCCAAGCTATGCATTGAGGTGAGCCCAACTATATCTAGTCAGTACCTCTCAACTTCACACACAAGCTCAGGCTCCTTCCCCACCAGAGAGGTGACATTCCATGTCCCAAAAGCCAGGTTTCTCAGTCAAGGATCAGTACATTAGGACCTCTGCTTTTGGCTGCCACCCAATCCACAATGCACCGGACCCTTACGGCACCTCCCGTGGGCAGTGGGTCCACAAGAGAGTGGTTCCATGTTGCTCATTTGGGCTAGGCACAGCCGGGCCCCATGAACATAGGCCCGGCCACCAGGCACTCACCGATGATCCCCTCCCCAGGCTTGGCTCCAAGGTGGGACCCCAGTATCTCTGATCCAGGCAAGGGCACTTGGATCCTTGCTTTTTCTCTCGTAAGGGTCTTCAGAACTGCTCTTTGTCTGATCTCTCATCTAGGACCTGTTTGCCTTGGAAGACCCTACCAAGGGCCCCTGAAAACATAGCTCCTAGAATCACTGAGGCACTCAAACCCCTCCACCATGTTAAGGTGCCAATTCAAGGAGGAGTTTGGGTAGGTGACTCGGGGCAGCATCAGCAGTGATGCAGACACTAAATCAGTCTGTTGCGGTGAAGAGAGAGCTAAGCCAAAAGGCAAAGCTCTCAATTTACTGGTCCATCTACGTTCCCACCGTCACCTATGGTCACAAGCTGTGGGTAGTGACTGAAAGAATGAGATTGCAGATACAAGTGATTGAAATGAGTTTTCTCTGCAGGGTGGCTGGGCTATCCCTTAGAGACAGGGTGAGAAGCTTGGTCATTTGGGAGAGACACAGAGTAGAACTGCTGCTCCTCCACATCAAAATACGTCAGTTGAGGTGGTTCGGGCACCTTGTTAGGATGCCTCCCAGGGGAGGTTCTCTGGGCATGCCCCACCAGGAGGAGACCCCAGGGCAAATCCAGGACACGCTGGAGAGATTACATCTCTCAACTGGCCTGGGAACAACTGGGAACGACTACAACTCCACCATCACTGACTTCAGACAATATGGGCAGAAAGAAACCAAAGGTAGAGCAGTAAGAAGAAAGGAAGGGGGCTTGTCATTCTCATTAACTATAGATGATGTAATCCAGGGAATATTAAAATCAAGGAACTTTTAGCAGGATTTTACTAAGGGAATTATCACATGTTAATGATCACTGTTTATGTTGCACTTTATTTCTGTTTTATTATGTTTTGCACTATTTTGATTATGTTTTTCATTTTATCGATTGCTTTTATTATTGTTTTTGTAAGGTGACCTTGAGTGTCCTGAAAAGTGCCTATAAATAAAATGTATTATTATTATTATTATTTTGTTCCACCATCAGCCAGTGCAACTACATCGTGTGACGTCATACACTCAGTGACAGTGGCGCTCCAGTCACAGCACCCCAGTGCTTTCATTGTGATATCTGGGAACTTCAACCACGTGTCTGTTTCCTCCACCATGACAAACTTCACCCAGTTTGTTGACTGGTCCACCTCTCTCCTCAGTATAAGCCTCTAGTCCAGTGGCAACCTGCAACTACCAAGACGGTCAGGAGATGGATCCAGGAGGCTGTTTGGAGGCTACGGACTGGAAGGTTCTGACTGAGCCACACGGTGAGGACACAAACGACCTAACATGACGTGTGACTGGTTAAATTAGCTTCTGTATAGACAATGTCATCCCCACCTGCACAGTGCAGTGTTTAGTGAATAACAAACACTGGATTGCTCGTGACATAAAGACAAAAAGAGGGCTTTCAGAGCTGAGGACAAGGAGGAGATTCAGAGGCTCCAGAAAGCTGAGTATTAAGGTCAAGGAAAAGGATGTAGTACAGGCTGCTACACAACAATACAAGGGAAGTGTGTAATGGCAAGAAGAGGATCATCAGCGACAGTCAGACCAGCAGTCATATGAGAGAGTAGGAGTGGTCAAGGCCAATGAGTTAACCCTGTGTTTTAATAGATGACTTGCAACCACGCGATCAAAATGTGCTACGTCATGAGTGTCCGCCATGATGGTGGATATAGAAAGCAACTAGGATGGCAGGTGCTGAAAGCGTGTCTGTGAACAATGCTGAATTTTTTCAGTATTACCACGATTTGAATGGTCGAGCGAAGATTCAATGCAAAGAGAAAATAGATATGTGTGGTTTTGACCCCTATTATTTAAAAAAAAATCAGACTTTTCTGAAGATAAGACGTTTCTACCAACCATCGAGTACCCAGATATCGCGTTCTATCTGGTTCAGCTGCTGAAGAATCGAGTCCAAACTTGGACAAAACACGGCCCATGTTCTGATTGGTGCCCAGTCTGGACTGTTTCTATCATATAATTTTGCTGGCGCTCCTAGAAGCGAAATGGTAATACACGTGTTAAAATTATAACAATAACCGAGTGAACCACGACAAGAGAACGCTCATTTTATAGCAAAATTCTAGCAATACGAAATAAAATTCTTCCATGATATTATTGAGAAAGCTTTTGAATCTCACCTGAGATAAAATGATGACTGCAAACACGAGCTGTTTTGGTTTTAGCCTCTGTTAGATCAGCCCTGCTGATGTTGTTCAGCCGTGCTCGTCTCCTCTCCATATTAAGCCTCAGAGTTTCTTCGCCCACTTTCCGAATCACGGACAGAATTTCTAAAAAATCGGAACGTGCCATGGTTACGAGTGCAAAGAGAGTCACGCACATGTGACTATGTTTTGTGTGGAATGTCGCTTGACCCCGCATTTGTATATCCACCAACATGGCCGACATCCAGGTTTCTGTTTTGCTTTGCCGTCACTTGCAAGTCAAGGATACAGAGTTTTGTACTTTGGTAGTTGTAGATCTGTTGTTGTTCCCATCTTGTTCAAGTCTGCTTCAAGTTAACTTTCCCACCATAAACAGTAAGACTGCACACAAGCAATACAGTTATACCATCTAATGTGGCCTATGAGCCGACTGTGGAATGATGGTTGTGTATGGGATCATTTATAGTTGGGGCAGGAGGTAGGTAGAACAGAAGTATACACTGAAAAGCTGGGATTTCTTTTTTTTTTTCATTTAAAATGGGTCGTTAACAAAAGGTTTTATAATTCTGAAATATTTTAAACAAAGAAAGTACAAGTTCAAATACTCAGTTTATTTAAATGTAAGCAAATCTGTGATATTGGCCATGTTATCTGCTTTGTATAAAAGATCAGTTTCCCTCATGTCTAATCTTTCACCTCGGTTGTTTGGTTGGTTGTTTCTTTGTTTGTTCTAAATGTAACTCAAAAATTATTGAATGGATTTTGATAAAATTTTGAGGGACGGTGATCCATGGACCAAGGAACAAATTGATTAGATTTCGATTCAAATCTGGATATGTATGCGGATCCAGGATTTTTTTTGGGGGGGGGGCTGTTCCCAACGTAACTCAAAAAGTAGTGAACGGATTTGAATAAACTGTGGTGTTCAGCTTTAATATTATCCTGGCTTGAACTGATTTGATTTTGATGTCGATAATATGTGGCTTGGCAGACGTATGCACTCTAACAAGTGCCCTTCCAGTTGAAGCCTGTATTCATGACTCTGATGGGTTTGATGTAAAATGGATCAGAAGGTTTTGCACAAACTTGTAGAGTCCATGCCAGTTAAAGTGCACACCATCATTAAAGCAAAAACGGGACAAACCAAGTACGACAAAAGTCTGAAATTCATGTTAATAATAAAAAAAAAGATTCTACTTTTCACACAAGTTATTGTCAGTAATATAAATTGCAATAAAAATTATGTTAAATTAGAAAAGAATGTAATATAAACTTTTGGATCCCACTGTACTTAAAAACCTCATAAAATATAGTGCCTCAGTATGATTATTAAATATAGTAGTATATGATGTTAGGAATAAAATGCTTTAGGACTTGCTGGTATAGGAAAATAATTTATGACAGGGTGGTGTGATATTACATAACAGAAAAGAGAGTTACTGTTACCACCCGCTGGTTGATTATTTTCCAATAATCATGTCATGTATAGTGGTTTATTCTGCTCACACAACAGCAGCTTGTCAATTATTACAATTATTTATGTCTTAGTGAAGAACTTGTCATACTTTTTTTCCATTTATCCATCAGACAAGTCCATCCATCCATTATCCATAATCGCTTATCCTATGTAGGGTCGCAGGCAAACTCCCAGCTGACTATGGGTGAGAGGCAGGGTACACCCTGGACAAGTCGCCAGGTCATCACAGGGCTGAGACATAGACACAGACAACCATTCACACTCAC
>JAPEIY010000028.1:19565157-19576178 GCA_026122135.1 Cathorops aguadulce | reverse complement strand
ATACATCAAACATAAACTGAAGGTGATGGAAAGTTATATATTTTTTATAAGTTTCTTCTATTTCTTTTCCATATGGGTACAATCGAAAGCTTTCTCACTGTTTTTTTTTTCTGTGCCACAAATATTACAATCAGAGCAGTATAATATAAGAGATAGGACCTTGCATGTTTTACTAAAGATAATGCAAAGCAGTTACAAACAGTATAGAAGAGTACAGGACATATAACAATTTAATCATGCACTGTTATGTTTGCTAGTGCACATACTCCATAATCACCTAAAAATCCATCATCCAGCTACCAGATCCTGACTGTACAACCTATTATATAATTATACCCTTTGGTCTAATTATATAATTTTTTGGTACCCTAAACCTGGTGGAAATGCTCATATTCTTGGTTTTGGATAATCTGGATGGTTAAATCATTAATCTTGATTTTTTTTTTTAATGAAAGCGGAAGATTCCTAGCAGGGCAAAATCACTATCATGCAAGCCTAGACAGTATACATAATTGCAATACTAAAAGTAACACGGTACACAGTGAAAAAAAAACCTAAAATGTAGTAGAGCAAAAGGAGGTAGAGGTACAAGTGTTATGGCATCCAATCATGATCAATTTGGTAGCAATATAGAGTCCTACATTATTACAGCAGGATAAGGAGCAAGTGGGAATCAGCAGCCTGACAGTTTTAAATACTAGTGTATGTGAGGGGGAGCCAGCAGCTTAATAGCTTTGATGTAGATGCTGTCCTTCAGCCTGGTTGCATGTGAGTGAATAGTCTGGTACCTCCTACCAGAAAGTAGCAGTATAAACAAGTGGTGTTTATGGTACATGGCTTTGCTGGGGATGCCGATATCACCAAATTAGTGTCATGACCTACAAGCTCTCCATGGTCTTGTAAAACAGCTTTGAGAATAAAATGGTCCCAAAGGGGAGAAAACAGATAGAATATCTCCCCAATTGGAGTACTGAACACTATCATGCAGTTTCACTTTAGAAAAACCATTACTTACGTCCAGCTAAAGATACAGTACTCTCACTACTGCCACTCCACTGGATCTATTTGGATATTTTCTTTTTGGTCACTCAAGATAAAAAAAAACAAACAAAACAAAAACAAAACTGTTTCTCAAATTTAATACATTCCCATATGCTATTTGAAAAGCACCAACAATAATTCTGCTTTTCTTTGTTTTACTGTCACTTTTTGCACTGTAACAAATGGGTCTTTTAAGGTGAGATCATCTTCCCTTTGCAGATGGTCTCCAAGTTTACTGTCTTGAATTCTAAACACAATGTAAGCTCTTATAGTGTAAGCTGACTGTCTCTGAAGAGTTTCACATGTTCCCTTCATGGGTTTCCTCACAGTTCTCAAAAACATGTCACTATTTTGTCATGTCATGCACACTATCAGCATGTTTGGCAACACAAGAGAACTACATACAAGTATTAATTATCATCATGTATTTGGCAAAATACCAGGACATTTTAGCCCAAATCATCAATGCTTTCAACAAGATGACAAGCCAAACACACTTCCAATTATTTAAATTTCACTTATAAATGGTTTACAAGTAAAAAAAAAATGTGTAAAATGCTTAAATATTTTGTACCTTCCATTCAATTACATGCCTTCTGCGGACTACCACCTTGTTGCGGTAAAGGGCCTTGTGTGTCTTGATGATCCTGAGAGCTATGCTGGCAGGAGCTATCACTCCTGGTAGGGCCACCCAAGCCAGAGAGGTCAAAGGGAAGAGGCAAGATGAAGAGTAGTTCAATCTTACCCCAGTCCATGATGGTGGGCCAGGACACCCCATGGCCAGGTATTAAGGTGGCAGCCCCACCACCTGGCTAGTCTGTGTTGGGTTAACACCCCAGCCAGATGAACCTTTCCCTGTTATGACACTTACCAGAGATAACCAGACTGATCTTCAGTGGAATCAACCTATTGTAGTCTCAACAATGGACTATGACTCATGAATCTACAACACACCATCCTTATTGCAACTTGGAACATCCTCAGCCTGCTCCATACTGGTGCAGCCACCCTTCTATCCCATGAGCTCTTCATCTACAACATCACCTTTGCTGGTCTCTGTGAGGTTCACTGGACAGATAGTGGTGAGTGTTCAGCCGATGACCATATCTTCCTCTGAAGTGGACCACTCAATGGGAAAAGACATGGGAGAATAGCACTGGCCCTACCTAGGACTGCACACCACTCTCTGATTAGCTGGGAGCCCATGAATGACTGTTTGCTCACTGCTCACTTTCTCCACCACTGTAGAAAGATCATCATTGCCTATGCTCTGACCAATGCTGCAGATGACCAGGAGAAGGACACCTTCTATGATCAACTTCACTCTGACACCAACACCACCCTTGGCTCTGATGCTCAGAACTATTCCTCCACCATTGGCACCACCTTCATGGACCACACCACCAACAACAATGGGCTTCGTCTCCTCCAGCTCTGCGCTAACACCAATATGTGTGTCACAGACTCATGGTTACCAAAGAAGCATATATACCACTGGACTTGGTATAGCAATGATGGAGTGATGTAATAAGCTCTGAACCACATTCTGATTGGTCGTTGTTGGCAATCAGACCAATCAGTCACATTTATCACAGTACTCAGCTTGGCAACATTGATCACTGCCTCCTTGTTGCCAATGTGAGACTGTGCCTGAAGACCAACCCTGTCAATAGGCATCAACCTCAAGTCAAATCATTCCGGCTTTGAGATCTGACCATTCATACTTGGTACAACCGCTCCATCTCCAACCAATATATCACATTGGCTGCCGGAGATATGACTGACTGGTCGACCTTCAAGTCATCAGTCAACAAGCTGACCACCATAATCATTGGCTGCCCTATCACCACTGCTCAGCAGCCCTGGATCTCCAACAACACCCTCATCTTCATCAAATATTGTCATTGTAGTGAATCCCTGATGTGGGTGGAATACTGAGGCAAGGCAGGCGGGAAATGATGTTAAAACAGACTGCTCTTTTTTCCTTGCTTTTCAGCTTTACTAATCTCATTCCCTTGTTTACACACACACACACACACACACACACGCTCTGATTGGGAGAGATCCTCTCTCGCCACACTCACTCTCCCTCCTTTTCTACCTTCCATCCTCATTGCAAAACACACACAGACACAACATTAATCAACAACAGGTGTACTGACTTTGCCACTCACCTTCCTTGGCCCCGCCCTCCATTCACAAACCAATGCTTGGCTACACTCCCACTACTACATACTCCCATAGCCCAACACAGGCCAGGGAGCTGTCTGGCCTGCAGCAGACTCTGACCCCCCCCCCCATGGGACAGGAAGTCTGCCACCACCATCTGTGCCCCCAGCCTGTGGACCACCTTGAATTTAAATGGCTGGAGAGCACAGATGGATGGACATTAGTGGATATTCATGAACATCCCCATGCACATACAAAACCTTCACCACTTGTGCTGTCCCCAGTGCCTCACCTTGCACCAGGCCTTGGTGGTTTAAGGTCTGATTACTGCCGGAATACACCAACATGTGGTATACGATACACTCGGACCTGATTGAGGGTGGTTTCTGACACATCTGGGACCTGGATCAAAGCTTCCACCTCCATTACAGAGCACCAGCTCTGGAGATGCCCGGGCTCCCCGCAGCACCAGCATACTGGCCCAGGCTTCACCTCTGCACCGGTGATATGGGAGTCAGGGAATCTCACCTGTGTGTGTGTGGAGGGGGACAGAATGGGAAGACGGGAGGGAGCCACCATGGGTGCAGCAGGCTGGCTGGCCTCCACTTCTGCAGTAGGGGAACAGGGCAGGAATAGGAAGAGGAGAGAGGGGAGGAAGGAGAAGGAGAGGGAGAGAGAAAAAAAGAAGAGGCAGAATGTCCACCTGCTGCTGGAATCACCACCAAATTGTCCTCTGCCAACTCAATGGCTTGATCCATACTGCAGAAAATTGAAAACTGAATTTGAGGAGAAAATTACTTAATACTAGTGAAATTATCTTACTGCATGGACAGATATTTTTTGCTTGACAAGAATAAATTGGTTGCAATCTAGAATCTGCAATCTATTTTTGCTTGACAAGAATAAATTGGTTGCAATCTAGAACTAGGTTTAATAATCTCAGAATTGGTGTCTTGCATTCTTCTAATAGGAAATGCTAGATTGTTTCAACTATTTTCAAATATTTTCACTTGCTAAGATATAATTTTATGCAGTGCAGTGATGCTGGGAAGTGGCATTGGACCCACTCCGCTGCTCCTTACAGCCCTCAGCCACCGCCAGCAGGCATCCTGTAGTTGTTGGCCAAATGCAAACAGCCGATTGACTTTCTCCAATGTTAGGATGCAGAAGCATTGGTGGTGTTGCTCTGGAGAGAGGCTTACACACTGGAGGATGGCTTGCCTCAAGTCAGCATAAACAAGTCGACTGTTGGCAGGGAGCTGTTGCGTGGCAGGCTGTGCCTCCCCAGTCAGCAGCGGTAGTAGATGCACCATGCGTTGCTTGACTGGCTTTGGCCACTTGCTCAAAGAGGGCGATGAACACCTCTGGATCATCATGTGGCTCCATCTTTTTTAGCCTGAGGTGGGGTCGGTCCGCTGCAGTGGTGGTTGAGGACCCCGCTGACATGAGCAGGTGCCTGAACACCTGGCAATCTTCCTGCTGGGCCAGCAGCAAGGCTTTGAATCATTGCTCCTGTTCCTTCCAAAGGGCGATCACTACTTGGTGCTGGCTCTATTGGGTGACAGCAAGGGCATGAATCAGGTCTTTCAGTGGGGAGGACTCCATGGGGTGGTTCCCTTCATTATCCTGGCTTTCCAGACGCCTGTAGTGAATCCCTGATGTGGGTGAAATACTGAAGCACAGCAGGCAGGAAATTATGTTAACACAGACTTTATTTTCTTTTTTGTGCTTGCTTTTCAGATTTACTAATCTCATTTGCTTGTTCATGTACACACACCCACATGTGCTCTGGTCGGGAGAGATCCTCTCTCGTTGCTCTCTCCCTCCTTTTCTACCTTCCATCCTCACTGTAAAACACACACAGATACAACATTAAACAACAGCAGGTGTACTGACTTTGCCACTCCCCTTCCCTGGCCCCACCCTCCATTTACAAACCAATGCTTGGCCACGCCCCTGCTGCCACAGTTGTGCTGCCTGTCTTCACACCAATATGCCCAAGTATTGTCAACTGAATGTGACCCATAACATTGCCATACAATTGACCACAAGAGATACTGGGACACTGAGGTTGCAAGCCTGTAAGATGCCACAATCAGAGAATGGTCTACCACCTCTTTTGTGATGCCTGTAGTGGCCCTCACAAGAAGGTCACCCATGTGAAGTCCTACTGGAATATGAACCTTCATCCCAGTCTCAAACCTCTGGCTGACTCAAACAGGTTTTCCTCCAGAATTGTCCTGTATTTAGGGCCATCCATTTTCCCTCAGTCCTGGCCAGCTTTCCTGTCCCTGCAGATGAAAAAACACCCCTGCAGCATGAAGCTGCCACCATGCTTCACTGTAGGAATGGTGTCCTCAGGTTGTTAGGTTTGCACCACACATGGCATTTCCCACAATGGCCAAAAAGATCAATTTTAGTCTCATTTGACCAGAGAATCTTCTTCCATATTTTTGGGGAGTCTGCAACATGCTGTTGGGCAAACTCCAAATGTCTTTTCTTAAACAATGACTTTTTTCTGGCTACTCTTTCATAAAGCCTACTCTGTGGAGTGTATGGCTTGAAGTGGCCCTGTGGACAGATACTCCCATCTCCACTGTGGATCTTTGCAACTCCTTCAGTGTTTTCTTTGGTGTCTTTTTTGCATTTCTGAGTAATGCCCTCCTTGCCTGGTCTGTGAGTTTTGTTGGGCAGCCTTCTCTTATCAGGTTTGTAGTGGTGCCATATTCTTTCCATTCTGATATAATGGATTTAATGGTGCGCCATGGGATATTCAAAGTTTGGGATATGTTTTATAACCCAACTCCCATCTTCTTCACAACTTTGTCTGACATGTTTGAAATGCTCCTTGGTATTCATGTTGCTTGCTTAGTAGTGTTGCAGAGTCAGGGTCCTTCCACAACAGGTTGATTTATACAGACATCTTGTGACAGATCATGTGACACTTTGATTGCACAAAGGTGGATCTTAATCAACTACTTATGTGACTTATGAAGTGAATTGGATGGAGCAGCTCTTATTTAAGGGTTTCATACAAAAGGGGATGAATACCTATGCACATGCCAGATTTCTGTTTTTTCCTCTTAATTATTGCTTGTGTTATAAGAAAACAACAATTTTCACCTTTAAAGTGGTAGGCATGTTGTGTAAATCAAATGGTGCTAACCCTCCAAAAATCCATTTACATTCCATCTTATAATGCAACAAAACAAGACAAACACCAAGGGGGATGAATACTTTTGCAAGACACTGTACCTGGAACTTGGTGGTGGGCCAGGGGTAGTTCTGCATGCCCTCTACTTTTCCTGGGGCTTCAACAGGCTCCAAATGATGTGGTATCTGAGGAACTGTGCCTCAGTGAGACTTAGATGGCATTTCCAGGGGTTGGCAGTTGACCCACCCTTCTGCAGCTCTGCCAGGACAGATTTGAGGCAGTGTAGGTGATGCTCCCCAGTCTGTCAACTCGGTAGTCCACCCTGGGTAGGGGGTATCTGTTGAAGTCTGAAACTGCATTGAGCTTCCTGAAGTCAATGCAGAGCTTCAGACTTCCATCCGGCTTGGGCACTGTCACAATGAGGCTTGTCCAGGGGTTGGTGGACTCCTTGATGATGCTAGCATTCAAGACACTTCCTCTTTGATGAAACAACAGCAGGCCTCTGGGACATAATGGAGTGTTGCTGGAGAACAACCCCTTGGGGGTCTTGATGTCATTTTGGATCACATGGGTCTGCTCTGGTTCTGCCGCAAAGATGTCCTGGAACTGATTGAGTAATTCCCTCAGTTCTTGGTGCTGATGGCCACAGAGGTCTCTGGTGGACAAGAGTACTCCTGGGTGGATTTGTAAATAAGAGAGCATGGGCTGAGAGAAGTTGAAGTGGTTTGATCCATCATTTTAGAAGGTTAACATTGGGTGTCTTTGCACTTAGCTGGCTGTTGCAGACAGTAGTTCACTGGTCCCATGCACTCTGCTACAGTGGACAGGTCCTGCCACCATGCCAGGATGGTGGCAGGACCCATTAGAGGTAGGGACCAGGAGGAGGATGTGGTCACCAACCTGAAACTCTCGGGGCTGAGCCAAGTGGTTGCAGAGGTGGCTGTCTTCAGCCTGGATGGAGAGCGGGTGCTGGCACACGATGGGGGCCACCTTGTCAGTGGGCTTCTGTATCTCCCTGACATGCTCCATGGCAGTCCAGAAAGGTGACATCTGCTCCTCCCAGGCCTCTTTGGCGACATCCAGGAGATCATGGGGCCTTCTCCCAAACAGGAGCTCAAGAGGCATGAAGCCCATCAATGCCTGAGGATTCTCTCTGACTGCAAATAGGACATATGGGAGAAGAATGTCCCAGTTCTGCCTGTTCTTGTCTATGACATGTTTCAGCATCCTCTTTATGCTCCGGTTGAATCTCTCAACCAGCCCATTAGTTGTACACAGGGGTACACAGAGGTGTGGATTTGCTTCAGCTGCAACAGCCAACACACATCAGACATGAGCTTAGAGATGAAGGGCATAACATGGTTTGTGAGTAGGTCCTCCACATGGGAGAAGAGCAGGACCAGTTTCCTGGCTATGTTTTTGGAGGTGGCCTTCCTCAGGGCATCCTCCTTGGGGTCGCAGGTGGTATAGTCTACAATAATGAGGATGGATCCATGACCCAGTGCAGACTTGGGGAACGGACCCACCAGATCCATGCTGACTCTCTTGAAGGGAATGCCAATGATGGGCACGTCGTTGAGCAGACCTGCTGCTGCTGCTGCTGCTATTGCAGCCAGGTGGCACACTAGCATTGGGGGCAGCATTTGCAGAAATTTTTGACTTCCACATTTATCCCAGGCCAGAGAAAGCAGTCCTTGATCTTCTTCAATGTTTTCTGGCCTGCTAGGTAGTCTCCTAGGGGATTAGAATGGACCATATGCATGATGATATCCACCTTGGAGTGGGGAACTACAAGCAAGTACACTCATTGACCCTGCTGCTTCATGTATTGTTACAGGAGGCCCTGGAGGACCAGGAAATATGTGATGGGGAGTGGCAGTCCTGTCTGTTGGTCTTCTCCTTCCACCAAGCATACCTGACCCCAACAGCATTTGAGCCATTCATCCTGTTTCTGTTCCTTCCCAAAGTTCCATTTGTGCATCACCTGTTTAAACATACATGAAAGCAGGTTAGCGGTGGTGTGTGACTTACTTTTTGCAGCACATATCTCAGCAGCCTTGTGCTACCCAGCCAGACACACATGTCAGAGCAGCAGGGTGTGGTCCAATACCCTCTGGAGTGTTCATGGTCACCTCATCCTCAGGGTAGTGGGCAGCTCCTGTGGAAACCTTGGCCAGTCTTGTCCTAGAAGGAATGGGATAGGGAGGTCAGGAACCACACCAATGGTCAATTTCCACTCACCTTTCTTGTCCTTGATTCTGATGTGGGTGGTGGCCACCTGTCATGTGTCTCCCTACACACAATCTTGATAGTACTGTGGCACCCTGCAGCAATAGGCAAGCTCAAGTGTGCCTGAGTCAAGGAGGGCTTCCACTGGCTAGGCCTCTACCCACACAGGGGCATTTGGGAGATAAGGGCTGGAAGGTGAGTGGACGTTGCAACCAGTGAGCCATGGCTTCCAGGCTGGGGCAGAGGGGGTTTCTTGACCCCTCCAGCTTGTTCAGGGGTGCTGGAGAGGGAGCAGGGTGAGAAGGGTGCCTTCAGAGCCCTGTGTTGGTTCTGAAGGTGAGGGAAGGTATGCCTGTAGTTCCAGGATTTGACTTTATAGTTTCTTGTTTGCTAAGGTCCAGGGTCACCAGGGCACACTTGAGAGCCCCCACCACCTCAGCAGGGGTCTGGGGTGCCCTCATCCCAACAGTCATGCACTCTTCTAGAGGCAGAGCCCAGATGAACCAGTCCACAATGACCTGTTCTATGACCTGCACTGCTGAGCATTGCTCAGGCTGTATCCAGCACTTGGTGGTCCTTGACAGTTTGTCCATCTGGCTGCAGAGGTTAACACCAGCCCGATACACCCAGTGGTTGAACTCTGTCATGGCCTGGCAGATAGAGAACCCACAGTACCCCAGGATCTGCTCTTTCAGGATTGGATAATCCTCTGCCGAGGCTAGTGGAAGACTGAAGTAGGCCAGTTGGCCTTCTCCAATGAGAAGGGGAGCCAGATCCTGGACCAATTCTTCCTTGGGCCTGTATGCTGTCTGATCAAAGATGTTCGTCAGCTTCCACACTGTCCACTGGGATGAGCTTGGGGAGTAGATGGAGGGCCTCTTGGCAAGGGTCTGGGAAATGGCCAGAGAGGGAAGGGGCTCTGGGTCTTTGCTGCAGCAGCTCTTGTGTCACCTGTTGCTGAAGTCTTGTCTCCAGGAGGTGCTACAAAAGTGTGGGCGATGTGTGAGGTATCGTACTCATATCTGTATTCTCTACCAGTATGACACTTGCTGCTCTGATGGGGTGAACACAGACACAGAACCTAGATCTTCAATGCAATGTGAACATGTAATTTCATGAAAAAACAGGGAAGGGGAAATGGAGGGTGAGCAAAGTATGCATTTAGTGCAGTCTGCACAGGCGGCTGTAAGCTTAAATTGGCCTTGAGCAAGGTTGCAGGTGAGGGCTGGCTGTGACGGAATTGTTCAGCATCACAGAGGCTTCAGAAGTGGGGTGATGGCTGGTGAACTGTGCAGAGTGCTCAAGCTCTTTGTTGTCATCCTTGATGTCAACAAGTCAAGTCATTTGATTTGTATAGCGCTTTTAACAACAGACATTGTTGCAAAGCAACTTTACAGAAAAATAAATGAACTAATTTTATCCCTAATAAATATATTTATACCGGATAAGCAAGCCTGAGGTGATGGTGGCAAGGAAAAATTCCCTCAGGAAGAAACCTTGAGAGGAACCAGACTCAAAAGGGAACCCATCTTCATTTGGATGATAACAGATAGCATGATTTTAATGACTTGCTTCTCCAGCTGTGTCCTATATAGTTACTGTGGAAGTGGGAGCATGGTTGAGAACAGGTTTGTAAATGAAGGGTGAGGCCAGGGAAGATGAATACCAAAGCAGATGCACCTGTGTCTAATGAATTTTCTGTGTTTTGCAGTGATTGGTGTGGGCTGATAAGGAGGAGAGCTGAGAGGAGGAGCTCTCCTGACCAGAGTATTGAATGTGCTTTGTGTGTGTGTGTGCGCGCAAGTCCATATGGCACTATTGAAAGTTGAAAAGTCATGTGTCCAATCAACCTGGGGAATTTGTCCCACTACTCACCTGCCTCTGTGCTTCAGTGTTCACCCCAATCAGGGCACTGCTACAGTCACAAAGTACAATCATGTAACCAGAAAATTCATGATAGTGTTAGCATGAGGTCTATTTTGTTGAAGTTATCAACTGTTCATTGATGGAGACTTGAGTGCAAAACCATTCATTATAACTGCAATCCTAAAGTTATCATGTCAATTGTAGTCCTCACCCATCATTGCAAAACTGTAAATGTCCAGAACCATCTTCTGAGTGTGTCTTTCTACTGTCCATATGTGGCCATCCTCAGACTTTGGATCATTTTTGCTGGGAGAATTTAAGAGTTTCCATGACATATTGTGAACAAGAAGAATTGCAGCTGTCTATTATGTGTAAATGGTT
Organism: Cathorops aguadulce; assembly: GCA_026122135.1. Lineage (NCBI taxonomy): Eukaryota > Metazoa > Chordata > Actinopteri > Siluriformes > Ariidae > Cathorops > Cathorops aguadulce. The sequence continues at coordinate 19,565,338 of JAPEIY010000028.1, read as the reverse complement.
AAACATGCCAATTTCTGCCTAAAGAATCTCCATTTGCTGTCCATGTTTTGCTCCAGTGTTTAAAGGTCTCCTTGCATCATTTTTTCATTAATTGTGCGGTGGTTTCTCATATGAATGAATGCCCTGTGAGCCGGTTTTGGTGAAAAAAATGCTGTGGTTCTCCTGTTTCAGGCTGTTCTAG
>JAPEIY010000028.1:18647454-18657718 GCA_026122135.1 Cathorops aguadulce | reverse complement strand
TTGTCAGTTCTTTTCTTTTTCTTTCTTTCTTTCAGTCTTCCTCCTTCCCTCCCTTTCTTTCTATCTTCCTTTCTGTCAGCCTTCCTTCCTTCCTTCCTTCCTTCCTTTATCAGTCTGTCTTCCTTTCTGTCTTGCTTCTTTTCTTTGTCAGCCAGCCAGCCAGCCTTCCTTCCTTCCTTCCTTCCTTCCTTCCTTCCTTCCTTCCTTCCTTCCTTCCTTCCTTCCTTTATCAGTCTGTCTTCCTTTGTCTTGCTGCTTTTCTTTGCCTTCCTTCCTTCCTTCCTTCCTTCCTTCCTTCCTTCATCAGTCTGTCTTGCTTCTTTTCTTTGTCTTCCTTCCTTCCTTCCTTCCTTCCTTCCTTCCTTCCTTCCTTCCTTCATCAGTCTGTCTTCCTTCCTTCCTTTGTCTTCCTTCCTTCCTTCCTTCCTTCCTTCCTATCTTGCTTCCTTTTTCTTTCAGCTTTCTTTCTTGTCAGTCTTCCTTCCTTCCTTCCTCCCTCCCTTCTTCCTTCCTCCCTCCCTCCCCCCCCTTGCTTCCTTTTTCTTTCAGCCTTCCGTCCTATCTTGTTTCCTCTTCCTTCCTTCCTATCTTTCACACTGAGGTTCTGCCACAGTTTTTGGCAGTGCCCTGGTGCGTTGGCGCCTCTTGTCTGCTCGTCTCTCATTTCTCCCTCTCTGTCCCCCCATCAGTCTGCTGTCTCCATCTGAACTCTAGTCCTCATCCTCACAGGGCTGCCCTGCATCACTTTGCCTCAACAATTAGGAATGCGGTATTTCTTTTTTTTTGGGGGGGGGGTCGGTTAGCTGAGCGACATCATCTGCTAATTCCAAACCTCTGCTTTCAGGTGCTCGTCATGGGAGTTTGAGATTTAATCAAAGGCTCAGGCCTGCCACGGTTAATTCAACAATCAAATGACATGGCAGGGAGGCAGAACAAATACACCCCCCCCAAATATCTCTCCCTGTCGTCTCTTCCTGCCGTTCAACCAAGTTCCAGGACTTTCTCATCATCGTCATCTTATTACCAGTGTATCTGTTATTGCTCCACGTAATCTCTGCACGCCTGCAAGTTTCTGGTGCCATCGCAGGATAACATAAACAAATTTAATGAACACTCTGCCGCACTCTCGCCGCGCCTCCATGTCGCGGCTCCGAGGGCTGTTATTACAGACGGATGGAAGGGAGCGCATTCATTCGCCCCCTGCACCTCTCGTAGTCGTCTTAGGAATCGCCGTCCTGACCACCTGCGTCGAAAACACAATGCACATGAAAGGAGGAAGGGAGGCTGCTTGCGTCTTACGCTCGTTTACAGTTCAGATGGCTTCCGTCAGCAAAGGAAAGGTGCGAGAGCTGTATTTTGCTCTGCCCTTCCAGTCAGTGGAAAACCGGCAGACGGTTCCATCAGGATTGTTCCATTTTTATTGCTAATACAATCCAAAACGATCCTGAATTTATTTCTGAGTGCTTGGTGTAGCTTCGGTTTTGTGTGTCTCAGGAATGCACTGATTCCAGCTTTTTTTTTTTTATTTTGTTTATTTTTGCAGGGCAAAGATCATCATTCAGTTTTGAAATTGAAATTCTGGTGACAGCTGATTTCCACGGTGATAGCAACTACATTTTTTTTATTATTATGAGCCTATTGAATCCGAGCTCCGCATGGTGGACCGCTCTGTCTCTCCGGTTCCTGAACGCAGAGACTCACATGAATTTTTTTTTTTCCCCTTCCCTCCGCCCCGTGTGATCATGTCTGACCCAACCTCTGCTGAGGTGCACTTTTTCTGACACACACACCAAGTCAGGATATGGTAGGGTTTGGGTTTTTTCCCCCCCTTCTTCTTCTTCTTTTTTCCCCAAGGGGGTGGGAAGGTAAACCACCCACTGCTCCTCCCGACGCCCTGAGGCTGCGGCTGTTCCGCTAATGAAGAGCTCAATTTAGCCAGTGACGTGCCTTCGAGCCGAGCCGTGCGCTCTGACTGGCTGAGCGCATCGCTGACATCACGCCGTCCGGCCGTTGATTTGCCGCTGTCTCCGAGGCTCCGGGGCGAGAGGCTCAACCATGGGCTCCTGCACTTAGACACAGACGAAGCTAGCGCCGCAGAAAGAGAGAGAGAGCGCGAAAGAAAGAGAGCGAGTGGGTGAAGGGGGGCTGCTTTTGGGAGCTCGCTCGAAGCAGCAGCCGGCACAGCCAATGCAGCCTCTGGTACTATGGAAACTAAACCTCTGACCAATGGAAATAATGGAGGCTACGATGTGGCAGGTGAGTGTGTTTGCACCTCGTGTGTGTGTGGACGCTGGACGAAGTGAAAGCGAACTGCTACTTCTCTTGTGTATATATTCTGCCCCGAAATGTGGTGATTGCGATGCGATGGTTAAATTGTTCTCGACGCGAGCAGATAATTTAAGACACGATGTCCGTTATGATGTCCATTTCCGAATAAATTTCACCTTTTGTCTTCGTATTTGTATTTCCATGCATGGAAATGAGTGCGTAATTTTCTCCCATCCTGAGGTTTTTTTTTTTAAATCTATTTTTCTTTAAATAATTGCCTGCTGTGCCGTGCTAAGTTGCCGCAATACACTTCCACTTCGTTTGTCTGTCAGGAATTGTCCGACGTATTTATGTACGCGCGTGCAGAGTTGTTGCTTTCGTAGCGGGGTGTGGATCCACACAGCGACTTCCGTCCACAACGGCGAGCTTCGGACACGAGCTCCTGGCACATTCAGTGCTGGGGTTTGGTTGTTCGGTTGGTTTTGTTTTTAGTTTGCTGCTTTTGTTGAAAAGTCGATGTGACTGATCTTGATTCGAGAACGAAGTTGGTTTAAGTCTGGAAGTGTGTCTTCAGGAGGTAACGAATAATTGATTTTTGAAGATGAGTCTTATTTCAATTACAATTCTGTGTAAATAATAAAGGAATTAAAAAGGGCACATAGTTGAAAGGTCGCGTGAAGGTTCCATTTAGTGTTTTGCCTGACCACCTTTTTACAATTAAACGAGCCTTTTGTTTCGTTTAATTCTCTGCTTGAATGCCACGTTCTGTTCCGAAAGCGTTGTTTGTGCAGTTAACTCGTGCTAAGTCACGAGACAGATGGCAGCGTTTGCTCACAGAAGGTGGCAGCGAGTGGCATCTTCAGCTGCGGCTTTGAGGAAAAGAGCCCCTGAAAACGTAACTCTTCCTGATCTGGATTCTCCGCCGCCATTCTTCACCTTCAACCCGTTGTTCACATGTTCCTCAGCTCCACTTCTGTTGCGCGTCCAGAACTCAGCCGCAGTCGCCGAACTATTCCCCAAGCTCTTTCAATCAATCTTTTTTTTTTTTCCCTCCCCTCTGCACCTCTTGTCTTCTAGCCCTCAGAGAAAGTATCTGCAGTGGGAAATCCATCCCATTAGACATCTGAAACATAACAGGCTGCGAAATAATAATCGTCCGACAGCTCGGATGGAGATTATATCGTAAACGTGTGTGAGAGACGTGTGGAAAGCTCAGAAGGGATCGGGTTAATGCGGCGCCCACCGTGGTGCCATGCAAATTTAAAACATCTCTTAAAAATTTCTGTGCATGTTGTGCCATTTTAGTTCAATCTTTTTTTTTTAAAACAGATTTCCAAACGTGCTCCTGTTTTTATTTTAAAGAATTTTGTCGTCCGGGTTATTATCTGTTCACTCCTGTCCCCAGTTCCATACTTCACTTTTGTGTGGGTGCTTAAATTGACGGCAGTAATAACGCTTACGCAAAAGCGGCGCATAATGAGTGTAGTTAGTGCCACCATAATGGACCGGTGCTCATCTCGGTTTACAAACAACAGGTCGCGCTAACAGCTTATTTGTCTGCGCTGACAAAATCAATACATGTGCTGTGGCTGACAGCATCGGCGTTTCATTCAGCTCTCCAGAGATTGATTCCAGGCTGGGAAAGGAACATTAGCGGACATGAATTCTTGAGCAGTCAAGCATGCACACGTACACACGCACGCACGTTCTCTCAGTCAGTCAGTCACGGATGCAAGTTCAGCTTGATTGCACTGCCCTAACACTGGAAACAGCTTCTTTCTTTCCTTTCCTGGTCTTGTCAGCAGTTCCCAGTGCACCAGGCTTTTGCAAGTGCCTAAATGGGCTCGAAGTCTGTTTTCAAACGCAGCCGCCATGTCGATTTGGATGACATGCGCCGGCCAATTAACTCTAAATGTGGACACGGCTCTGCAGCTGGTTTTCCAGCTTCCACAAAAACGGCTCTTTTTTTTTTGGATTAGCAGAGATGAGCAGCCTTTGAAGGAAGGAAGGAGTGTTTTTTTTTTTTTTTCCCCCCCTCCTCTCCCCTGGATCTGCTTGTTAAATATGAATGCAATTCATTCGTGTAAACATATCTCAAGATCCGACACGCAAAAAAAAAAATGTGCAGGGTTTTGCACTTGTCCTGCACTGTAGTAATCATCAGACAATGAAAATGTATTTGGTTAAGTAACCAAATGAACACCCCAATGATGTACATTATTATTAATGCAATGGTGGATTAAAGGTGAAGGCTTTAGCTACGTCTTCATGTTCATGTGGAAATTCTGTAAGCTTCAGGCATTGTCGTTTTCTCTCTTGGTCTTCTTTTAAAAGCCACTGCGAGGTAAAGGTCAGGAAATTTGGGTTACGTGCCACTCTCTATGCCTGAACGGTCCTGCTTCGGATGCGTTCCCAGCCGGAATATGTTAAATGGATTCTTTTTAGAAAGGTGCAGGCTGGCTCAGCTCATATCAGTAGTAAATTCGTGTGTGTATGTGTGTGTTGACCCAAACCACGGGATTTTGCAGCATCTACATCCTTCAGAATGAGTTCTGAGAGCTGAGCAAGCCGTCACCCGGCCGTTCTGTGTGTCACATCTCGAAAAGAAAGCGGGAGGAGAGCACTGTGCAGAGCGGCAGGTTTGATGGCTACCTTGCACCCTGTGATTTTCAGAGGGTTAGCATAGAGATGTGTGGGTGTGGGTGGCCGTACCCTTTTTTGCACCTGTCCCTTCCAATGACGGACCCCTACCCCTCCCCTCGCCTCCAACACGCGCTCACTCGCGCGCTCTCCCACCCTCAGGCTCCAGATCTCATGAATCCCAATCAGCCGGGTCCATCAGCCTATTAAATAATGCAGCAGCAGCCGCCTAAGTCACATTAGCGTGATAAATGCGCAACGCTGTCGGCACTCGGGCCCCGCCGGCTGTTTGCTTAGCTGTGCCCTCCGATTCCGAACACGTCCCTTCGATCTCTGGCCTCTATCAGAAATAAAGCGGCGGGCGGGCAGGCAGGGCGCCCACCTTGTTTTGCAACTCGAGGCATGTTTACCAGCTAAACCGATATGTGCCGTGTGACATTTTGTTACTTGATTGACCCACTTGCCTGCTTGTGTGCTACGCGCGGAATAGAATTTGCAGTCGTGTTCCATGTAGCGCCTCTGCGTTCGGGCCACTCAGGAAATGAGCAAAATGGCAGCCTGGCGCGTTATGAAAGAAAGTGGATATGTGCCTGGCCACCTGCTGGACTTTGCAGCCTTTGGGTGGAGACAGCTTTACAGTTTTCATCTCTCATACACAGTGGGTTGTCTGTAATCTGGGAGCGTCTTGAACCATAAGTTATTTGAGAATTCTCTTCATAGCGAAAAGGAATCATCTGACCGTAGTGTGAAGCGTAATAGCATGGCAAACTCCGAACAAGATTTTCTGAAATCTCTACTAAAACATAGCGCTTATGTTCCGTCACCTTCTTCTCATCCGCAGGTTCCTGAAGGCCATGAGCGCCTTGTCTGCGGCCAGCGCTGTTCTGATCTGGAGCCAGTGCTGGTGACAGGGACATGGGCCTCTTCCTCAGGGCTTCCAGCACGCTCAGCACAAGCGACGACCTGGTCCACCGCGCCACTGAAAGGGACGCCAGGGCGGCGCCACCACAGGCCCAGCACGCAGCAGAACATTGGGTACTAAAACCATAAGAGTAAAAACAAGCACACTGTAAAGGGTTATTTATTTTTTTAATACGTTTTTGGAAAGGTAGACCGAAAACAAAGCGCTCGTAGCTTCAAGAACTATCTCCGCAATCTGTCAGTGCTCCAAGAGTCTCGCTGGGACGCAGCGCGTCACGTGGTTTAAACCTCACACGGCTCGAACGTGCTAATAGGAACTCTTGGATTGACAGAATACAAATGAGTTTTTTTTTTTTTTCCCTCTTCCTCCTTGCCTGAAGTTGAAGGAGTTGATTTATGGGGTAATAAATGAAGGTGACCCAGGGTTCACGTAAACACTGCAGTTGCCCTTGTCGTAGAGGTCACTGCTCAGAAGATGTTCAAGTCAGCAGGACATGACAAAACACCTAGTACGGAAGAGCGATACAGCAAGAATAGCGCATCGTGATGACAGTGGGTGTGATTTAAAAAAAAAAAACTTCATTTAATGTCTACATTTCAGATGTGAAAATTCTGAATATTAGTGATATTGTGGTAAAATTTATCACAATACTTGATGTATTGTCATATTGGTCAGCTCTAGTTCTCAAAACAAGCGGAGTTAAATTATGTTATGAGGCAGTTCTGCGTGTTTTGTTTTTTTTTAATGTCTATTTGGTCTGCACGACTAAAGAGCGGTTTTTAAGATTTCCAGACTCTTGGTGTTGTTCAAAGAATCTAACTTGAAATTAAAACCGGGATTGTTTTATTTCACGGCGTCGTCGTGCGTCGTCATTCGGCTGATTGAGAGCCGAAGCCTTAATCTGTCTGGCATGTAGAAATCTAATATGTAATGTCCTGCAGGTCCCGAGCTCCTGGTAAACGCTCCACGTAGCCTTCTCTAATGAGGATGTCTGATACTGTCACTGTAAAGGAGACGAGCGAAACCATGAGAGGTCTGGAGGCTGAGGAAACCAACTCCGCGCCACGGGGCGACTGCCTCAGCAAGTCCGGGAGCCGGGAGCACATAGAGCCTGACGGGGACGAGAACTGCTGCAACGATAAGAGCGAGACGCAGGTAAACTTGCCACACACAGAACGCAGCCTGTTCCGAGAAGAAAAATGACTATTCGCTCCCGAAGGTGACTTTCATATCCCGGAACGGAGACCACTCCAGATACGAGTCGGATCAAAATCCGCACCATCGTCAAAACTTTAAAGATAAGCACGTCTAATTAATGATGAGCGTACCATTTTTGTTTGAGTTAAACATTCCTGACACGGAGGCTAATTATAGTTAGCACACCAGTCCAAGTGTATAATAATAATCACGATATCAAGCCACGTTATGTTTCCTGAGACGCAGGATCCTTTCAGCCTGCGCTTTGCTGTCGAGGCGCGTACCACAGAACGTGGTGTTCTCTGATCAGACGTCTTATTGAATTCCTGTCGAGCGATCGCACGGACTTTCTACAATTTGATTCCATTGTACCAAAAAAAAAAACAAGCAAACCAAGAGCTTGCAATATTCTCAGGTTCATTTCTCAGGATCAATCATTTATTGACTGTCGTGATTATCGCTGTCCTTCAAACAAAGGGTTGTGCCTGGAGGTTTGCACGGAACGAATCTTCTGAAGTCTAGAGGTCAGAAAAACAAATCGGTTCAAACGATCGTTCTGATCCAGCCCAGGCACGCCGGCCCGAGGGGACGAGCACGCCAAACACGAGCAATCAATCGTGATGTAATTGCGTTATGAGAACCAGCTGAAACGGATACACCTCAGCCAAGTGCAGCTTGTGAAGGTTACGCTTTTGAAGGTTACACGCCTTTGTCATTTATTTATTTATATGATTTTATTAGCTGACAGACACCTTGCTGCCTTTTTTTTTTTGGCCCGTGTAGTCTGTTCTCGTGCCTCGTTTCATTTCATTGCACAAATGGTCTTCGCCTCGTGCTCTCTTGAAGAGGTACTCGCCCAAAATTCAGACGGCAGAAGTGGAGGACCGTCTGAGCAGCCAATCCGAGCTTATCCCCACGCTTCCTCTGTGTTACCCTTGGAGCCGGGGAGGGGAAGCACAGCAAGTGGCTTTATGGCCATCTGTCTGCTCCCTCCCTCCCTTTTGCTTTTCGCAAGTCTCTGCTGCCTCGCTGTGCACAACGCAGCACTACCTGCTTCTTTTTTTTTTCCCTTTTCCTGCAGCATGCGCGCACATTTTTCCGAGTCCATCTCCCCCCCCACCATCCATTCTCGGCAGATTCGCACGGCATCTGTGTTCCCATGGCAATTTTCACCAAGTTCTGCATTCACCGGATCGCCCGCACACGGCTCGACGCCAGTGCCAAGCACTCAGGGACTTGGAGATGCTCAATACCCAATTAAAGCCGCATAAGCATCCATCATCATTTTGTAAGGCCACTGTGTTGCTTATTAACAACGGCCCACTGTGTCTGCTCAAGCCTTCGCGGAGTACAAGACAGACGGCGAAAGAGAAGAACGAGAGACGGCCTCGTGGACTGCTGCTGCTTAACTCCATCTCCGAGCTTCACCAGGACAATTCTCGCATGCCTTTTCTACCCATTCCCAGGTCCCCGAAATGGCTGAGTCGCAAAACAGATCTTTCCCCCCCTCACGTGTGTGTGTGATGTGAATCACCGTTCTTTTTATAAAGACACGTCAACATGTCGTCGTTTCCCTTCTGTTTCTCCTTCAGTTCTTTGGAAAGTGCTGTAACCACGAAGCCAGCCATTTGCATCAAAATCCAGCCATCGTTACAGGACAGCGTGATGACCTGGTCGAAAAACATCACGGTTTCACAGAAGCTTTGTGTGATTGTTTTGTGCACATCAAAGATTGTGTGGATTAAATAAATTAAAAACAAAAACTAAATCCCATAATTGGTGTTCTCTTCTGGAGAGCATTGTCACATTGTGGTTGCTGTGATGAAAGGTGTTATGCTGAGCCTTTAAAAAAAAAAATCTAACTAGTGTGACAGTGTTGATGCACTGCTTAGCCAAAAATAGATTGCTTTGTTTAGTTCTGGTCAGCAGTACCATGTTGTTCTGTGCATTTGACAACCGTTGTATATGAACCGACATGCTGGGAGCGGCAGCAGAGGTAAACACTCATCGCCCCGCCCACGAGTGCTTGGTGTGTCCAATAAAACCCCTGTATGCGGTTTGTCACGCTGGTTTCTACCACTGAGGAGCGTCGGGTGCTGTAATATGATTATGAGGGAGGGGTTTGTGATTAATTCAATTTTTATTTATTTGTTTATTTATTTGGAGGCTGGAAGCAAAAGGCATGAGAACCACTGGATCGGGTTTAAAAAAAAAAAGGAAATGAATTTCTCCTTTAAATCAGTGGTGTTGTAACCATAAGTGCTTCCACCTTGACTAACCATGACAACTCTAAGGTCTGCAGTGTGTTTTTTTTTTTTTTCCCCTTCACTCTACTCAAATTTGATAACTTCTTGGAATGATGGACATCTACAAAAAAAGAGTCTCAACCGCACACGAGTTTGTGGACACCTGATCGTAACACCCCTACGTGCTTCTTTCCCCAAAGTGTCGCTACAAATTTGGAAGCACGCAGTTGTGGCTTTACGACAGAACCAAGCAACCTGCACAACAATGCCCAAAGCTACGAAGATATGGCTTGCTAAGATTGGACAAAGCCCTGAATTGACCCGAAGACCTTTGGGATGAAGTGGAACGCTGAGTCCACCCCGTCTCACTGATGCTGTTGTGGCTGAATGAACGCACATCCTTCCTCTCGAAAATCTAGTGGGAGATTTTCCCAGAACAGTGGAGTAGATCTGGAACGTGATGTTCAGCAAGTACATATGGGTATGGTAATGGTGAGGAGGTGTCCACATACCTTTTGGCCTTGATATATCAGGGCTCGAAATTTGTGGTGGTCCAGTTGCCCGAGGCGACTTAATTTGTCGTTTGGCAGGTAATTAGGGCTGTGCGATATATCGAATATACTTGATATATTGCCGAAAATTCTGTAAAACTATTATATCGTAACTATCGAGTATTTTATGGTAATCTGCCGACTTGCGTTTGTTTGGTGTTTGTTACGTTTGTTTAAAACCCTTTCCGGTGTTTTTCTCCCTGTCCCTCAGGCAGTAACGTTAGAAGCTGCCTGAGGGTTAAAAAAAAGTCTCACATTCGCCAACCAATCCCGGGTGACAGCTCGGTGCTGAAAGGAACTTGCGGGAAGATTTCCTAGTTTCGGTTTACAGCACTGACTCAGTTTGTGCAATCGCTGGTGTTACATAGGCTACCGTGTAAGCTCTGTCAATTTCAGCGACAAATTAAAAATGGAAGCGGACGAATTGGTTCCTAAAAGAA
>JAPEIY010000028.1:18623459-18636949 GCA_026122135.1 Cathorops aguadulce | reverse complement strand
ACACTACATTTTGCCGCCTATGTAGTCCCCTATTTATACAAATAGGAGTCATTCAGGATTCAGCCATGTTTTTGCTCTGCGTTAGCAAGTTACAGGTTTTTAGCTTTCTCCTGAAATGTTTTATTTTATTTCTTCTTCCTCTGGGTAGTAAAACTCGCTTTTTGAACACTGTCGTTATCGCTATCCATGCTGTAAAATTACTGCTATTCTCCTTAGAAATGCTGGCAAAAATGTATAAGATTTTTGATCATCATAAATCTTGTAAAAAAAAAAAAAGAGAAATGTTGACCAAAATTTCTACTGTTTGTTGTTGTTGTGAATGAGCGAGTCGCCAGAGGTCCATAACCGGGGTCCGTACCATAGGATACAGACCCTCTCGCCGGCCAATCAGAGCGCAGGATTTGATGGAAACTGCACCGTGAAAAAAATAATCATCAGTTATTCCACGAAATTGAGTCATACATGAGCTGATAGCCAATGAGGTGCGTAGCACCGAGTCGGCTATACACCATGTACGACGAGATTAAGCGGAATAACCGTTTTATTCCAGCCACATTCACTGGATTTTGAGAAACTGAGCATTTTTATTGTTAATTTTTGCAAATTTGATCAGTAAAAACTTCATACAAAGCATCCAATCATTTCTGCTTAGAATGTAAACAAACTGCCGAAATGTCACAAGAAATTTGTAAAAAATAATTTTTGAAAAATAAAAAAAAGAGATGCTCTTACTGTCAAATACTTTCATTCCATATTTTGTTGCCAAAAAAACCCACAAGCTGGCCTAGTGGTTAGCGTGACTGCCTCTCGATCACGAGTTCTACTCACGGTCAGGTCATACCAAAGACCATCATAAAAATGGTAGCTACTGCTGTCTGGCAAGGCACGCTGCAATACAGATGCGAGTGGGGAGTCAAACTTTTGCAGTTCCCAGAAGACTAGCCCCCCACTGTAACCCTAGCTATGTAATAGGCAAGAGTCCGAGGGCTACGAAACAGGAGATCGGCGCCGCCCGATGCACCACATGGCGTGGTAAGGACTTTGATTTTTTTGGCGGGGGATTTTGTTTTCGGGTAAAGTTTGTACGTCATCCTCCACTCCGCCATTTTGTTTTTCTCTCCTCACGGTATATGAGCTGATAGCCTAGTAGTAGAGTAGCCAATCGGAGCACGCGATTGATCATATCCAGCGAACGTGGATCAAATACCAGGAAATCTATTTGCGTCTTAATGGTGAAATAGCTTCATTCAACAGCCGTCTGTGTCTCTGTGTTATGTTGTAATGCTGTTTTATTTGTGCCAGATTGTGATCTCGCTCCTCCGATTGCAGGTCAGCCTTTTGTGAACCCGGAAGGCAGTGCCGTGGTCTTTAGCCCCAGCGTGGCTCCTCAGGCTTCCAGGCCCCAGCAGCCTTTGCCTCCTCCTCCTCCGCCACCTCTACCTCCTGGCCCCCACCAGCATCAGTCCACCAATCATGTCATGTCTCAGGTATGGTGATGTTTCTCAAAGTAACGGGAATCAGTTTTGTCGTTAATAGTTTCGCTGTTCCTTCTTTTCTTCTCACAAGACTTGCGTGCTACGCAGGAGATGGCTTGCATTTTGCTCAAGATAAATGTCTTAGCAGTAAAATATTGCAGCCCCATGCTCTTAACCTGCACGCAGTATTCAGTTATGCAAATTAATGCTTCGCTATGACTTAAGCCTAATGAACTGACCATGTGGTCATCCTTTTTTTATGTATGTATTTATTTATTTTTGGGCAGGCATGTCAATTAGATATGATAGATGGTGTGGGAAATGTGCTGATGGTGCTGTCCTGCAGCCAGTTATAGAGCCCGAAGGGGCATTAATTGCTTGGCCCAGGTATTTTGCTTGCTATTAAGGAAAGATTAAACCTGTGGCCACGCTATCGTCGGGGTGTCAGCAAGTGAATGTCAAGCAAATATGCGCTCACGTTAAAGAGCAAGGTGCACTTCAGTTTCCAAACGGGAGCCTCCAGAGTTCCCACAGGTCACTTTAGTAAATTACAGTCTGTTCTGCGCGGTGGATAAATTTCGTCAGGCGCTCTGCTATGATGACCTCGAAGTAGAGGATGATGGGAGCGTTAGGCTGATCAATTGCTAAGATGTAAAATTAATTTGACCCCCATCAGAGTGGGCATTGACAACAGCAGGCTTTCATTTTCCCATCGATCTCCCGAGTGCCGAGCTCCAAAATGAAATTTGTCTCCAAGTCCAGGGATTCTCAGATAACTAACACGCGCACGCACACAGTGTGACCATCTCTAATTAACCCCATCACCGTGCATTTATCGTTGTTGTCGTATCGAGCCGCCTAATTGGCTCAATTAACTTCCTCACACGTTTTCTTTTCTTTTTATCTTACTAAACTAATACGCCCCGCAGGGTGAGATCCGCTCTTTTGAATATCCGAATGTCTGTGCTGTTCCCCCCCCCCCGAGATCCTTTCGTCTTTTCTCCGTCTTTGACTGACTAAACCCGTTCTCGTCTTCTCGTCGTCTCTTGCTTCCTCAGCCCCTCTGGCCTGTCCAGCCTTCCGCTCAGCCTGTGCAGTACTCGGCAGTGTCTTACCCACCACAGATCCTCTCCGTCTCCCCTAACCAACAGTACACTGTGGTACCTTTTTCTCTTCTTCTTCTTCATCTTCTCATATTTTTCCTTTCCCATTTATATACTTGTGCCATTTAGAGCTTTAATTCTCTCTCTCTCTCTCTCTCTCTCTCTCTTTCTCTCTCTCTCTCTCTCTCTACTGTGCATGCTGTTCAAATTAAATGTGTTTCAGGGTTTTATGGACTATTCTGAGTTGTGTGTATCCACCCCCCCATTTGCCATTAACAAATCTTATTCAACTCCTTGTACATGGTGATGGTGAGGGAATCTAATCTGTCGCAGTAAGACTTGTGCTCTGTGATGAATTCCTTTGGCCCAAATTTGATTATAATGTGATAATTTAAAGCAGACTCCTTTGATAGATGGTTCTGCTTCATAAAATATAGAAAGCTCTCCTGTAGAATGGATGGCAGAACGCCGCCGCTGCCGCCGCCACCCTTAATGGCACTCATTGGTCTTGTGCCTACAGTAGATTTACAGACCGTGAACTTCGAAAGATCATTTTAGTCACCGTTTACACGTTTCTACACATCGGCATGAAGCGATTCTGTCGCACGCTTCAGTAAGGTTTCATTTCTTGACTGTTTTTGACCTCTCTGGAACAGTAAGCATCCCTGGATTACTAATTAAAAAGGGAGGAAGGTCTGCTCTGAATAATTAATCTCGGAACAGATGTCAAAGTGAATTTTCTATGAGTAGAAATGCAGCACAGCCCCCGTGTGTGTGTTTAATTGAGAAAATAAAACAAATTGATATGGATTGATGATTAAACCACTGGGGTTTGAGTTAGCAAATCCATTAGGAGCTGGGGGGGAAATATCTCAAGTTTGTGCACAACCCATGATTGTGCAAAATATTTCTCATAGCCCATTTACTGATTCAGTTAATTTGATCCCATGGCTTAGTTATTGTATTTAGATGATGTTAAGGAACAAGAGAAGACGTGGCGTAGTATTATCTGGAATGTTGATGCCGTGTGTGTGTGTGTGTGTGTGTGTGTGTGTGTGTGTGTGTGTGAGTGACCTGGTAGCAAGACAACCTGAGCACTCAGTTCAGCCACATGAGCTTAGCGCGGCAGCCGTCAGGCGAGGCCCGTGATGCCCACACTGCCATGTATCCGTCCTCCGTGGTGCTCCAGGCTCCTCCCCCTCCTCCCCCTCAGCAGCCCGGCTACATGGTGCCCACGCCTGGGCAGAACATGCCAACCCCAACCTACTCCACTCCTGCGCCAGGCCCAGTGCCCGTCAACCAACCGGTGATGCAGCAGCAGGGATACATGCAGCAGCCTATGCAGCAGGTAAGCCCAAACCTCGATACCTTACTTTGAATGATTAGTGTCAGGATTCTAAAATGGCCGCCATGCTTCATAAACGAACAGCAGTTTTGACATCCAAACCATGTTTGACAATATGAAGTGCGAAACCTTATGAATGAGGTGGAGTATCGTTTGCTTTTATAAGGTCAAGTTTTGTTTTGTTTTTTAAATTAAACATGCTTTAAAAAGTATTTTATAACTCGTTAATGCTGTGTTTCATTAATGTATTTAAAAAAAAAAAAAAAGAGAGAGAGCCTAAGATTATATTCCCAGTGAAGAATGTTCATTATTTTTCTGCGAGTGTCTTTTATTAAACTAAACACTGCGCTTTTATCTCCGGAGTAAGGAGCGAAACCATTTAATCCAGTGGCACCGAGTGAAAGACGAGTCTGAGGTGGAATCTGAGTGGACTTATTCATCATTGATCAAGACTGAGTTTAACTTTAGCGTTGGCCATGTTGTATAAAAAAATTGCGCTAGAAACAAATATATCTTTCTAATTTAATTATAAAATCATAAGAAGGTCTGTTTGAGCTTTTGATATCTGATTGACCCTGAATCCTTCAAGCACGTCTGGATTGCTGTGATTACAATATTTTTGTCCTTTTTTTGACCATCAGCAGATGCCGTGTTACTGCGCACCAGGCCAGTACCCTCTGTCCGGCCAGCAGTATCGGCCAGTTGGCACGGTGCAGTACAATAGCCCTCAGAGCCAGCCGATGCCCCCACCCCCTCCTGCTCCTACCCAACAGCCAGGTAACACACACACGACCTGTTCGCCAAACTGCTACTTGTTAAACCTCAACAGCTGCTGCTTATCGTTTTTCCTTTAATCACATTAGAGTTGGTACATAATCATAAAACTCCTCCTGTTCCTTTCAGCACTTGGATGTGATCTGATTTATTATTATTTTTTTTAAAGGACTATAAAATTTTGTTGCAACCCCCCCAATACATTGTTGTCTGTTTCCTAGCAGTTGTAGTTTTCACACGAATGGTTGAAAATGAGGAAGCACCCCAGGGGCAGAGGAGCAGCGCCGAAAGCTAATTACACAGAGCCAAGCACTTTTGTTCTCGCGTTGTTATTGCCGGTTTTTTTTAAACAGATACAAAAAGCATTTCCAATCAAATACAAAATTAGTGGCATTCGTTCGTTCTCACTCACTTACACACACACACACACACACACACACACACACACACGTAAATTTGCCTCTTTATCACCCTGCATGCTTTGATGGATGTTTTATTCAACTGCTGAAGTGTAAAAAAAAAAAAAAGAAAGATGTCCTTTATGGCTTTAAGCTGGATCCTTTGAGAACCTTAATAGACATTTGAGACTTTAAGGCTTCAGTTTGGCTTTCATCACCTTAGCTGTCAAGTTGTTTTATGGTGTGGTCCGAACAGCGAGCTAAGGCATGGTCCTAAAATGAATCACCTGGAGGTTTGGATATAGATAGTCTTCAAAGCTGCCAAGCATCCACTAAACTGTTTTCTTTTCATGTAACGTAACAAGGCCGTCAGCTGTGACTCAGAGTGGCTGAATGCGGGGCCGGGACACTGTCTGAGAGGCCCTAAGATTCTCACAGTGAACCGGTCTCTTTTCCAGCCCCTCACTCCTCCTCACACTAAATGCATCTCCGTTCATCTGAGCGCTCTGGCTGCTGCGGAACGGCAGCGTCACTGACTCAGAAGAGGTGCCTCTGAGCCTTTACCTCTTCATCCCAAACAATAGGCCGTACTGTTTCTACTTCACAGCATGAACACATCACCAAAATATCCTCCTTTATGTTCGCTGGCACTTCAGTCATCACTAATAGCGGTGTGAATGGAAGTTGCAAATGGAAACCCAAACTCTGTTTGAAAAAGGCAAGCTTAGCAGATGGATCCTCAGGAAGTGCCATTAGAAATAATCTCTGCGTTGCCTCGGTTTGTGAATACAATTTGAAAAGAAAAGAATGTCTTTTGTAACTTAGTTTAGCGAAGACGTAGGGGAAGATAATTTTTTGTCTTGATGCACGAAAAACACGCGATCAGATCAGCAGTGATGGATGAGCAGAATGAACTTCGCAGTCAACGGGGGGGGGAATGAAAAATAAGAGAGCCAGAGGAAACAAAACATCTGCCCTCAAAAGAAGAAAGACAACACACAGGATTTTTCCCCCCCTACCCCACCCCACCCCAGAGTCTTAAATCTTAATCATAAGCGTCTGACAGTGCATTTTTTCCCTCAAGCAGGCAATGGGTGAGCAAGATCGTCTTTGAAAACTTGAACGTTCCAAGGGAGTTTAGTGAAATAACTCGTTTTCTCCTTTCTCTCACTATCATTTTTTTTTCTTTGCTTCTTTGCTCAGTCAGCCTGCACGGAGAATGTTTAATATTACATTTCCTTCCATTCTGGCTTCCTAAGTGGAGGTGAGTGAATCGAACCAAAAATAGCCAGCTTCTCTTCAGCTCCTCGCCGTGGGCCATCCATTCCTTTTGTCCCACTTTTTTTTTTTTCCTCATCAGGGCTAAATTGATTGCTGCCGCTTTGGCCAAAAGCCAGGAGAAATTGAAAATTGCCTATCCATCCACAGCCCCCACCTTCCTCAACTCCCACACAGACCTCCCATTGAGCCTTCCCACTGGGCACCTCCTCCGACGAGAGCGTTTCAATAGTGTCGTCTGGTTGTACACTCCCCTCCCCCTCCATATAACCTTGACACCAATGCAAATTATCCTCCTCTATAATGGGTGTCGGAACAAAACCACGTCGGCTGCTTTTTATCACGTCTCGCTTCGCCTCACTGGGCTGTTTCTGCAAACGTCGTCGTCCCCTCGCCGTTCTCCAGTAGCCTTAAAAGATGTCACAAGCGAAGGTGCTCAGCAGCCATAATATAACGTTTGTAGACCATGAGGTAATGAAAAGGCATTTGACAGCAAAAGACTCGCATCGCAGGTGTTGCCACAGGGAGATGGAATCGTATTTTAGCTAACAAGGGAGGGAGTAATTAGGTGGCTTTAGTTTAATTGACATTCTCTGGTTCTAAATAATTCATTCCAGTATTGCAGTGACGGAAAGGAAGGATCACAGCATATTCCTCAGAAACGTCTTGCTTCTTAGCCTCAGGATATAAAACCTGGTAATTTCTTCCTAACTCAAATTCATCATCCGGCGTTATTCCAGTCTCGCGCTTTAGATTGGCTGGCTTATTTCATCTTTTTGATTCTCTGATGTGCCGTGTTGTGTGACCGTGCATACAATTTAATTTTTTATTGCATTACACTACTTGGTTGTAACATTAGCCCGTTTCTCAATATTATTTCTGAGCAGTCTGAGAAATGCAAGGTGAGGATGAACGTGTTCCCTCAGGTCAGTTTTAGTGAAAATTATGCAAAATATTTCAGAGATGAGTTGTTTGTTTTTTTTATAAATGATTTGCAGTCTGGAACAAACAATATTTACTCCTTCACGAGTGCGACTTGAGAAAAGTCAGGAGAGTTGAATGAATAGGTGATGTTACTCATCTGAAACAATTTTCCCCTCCCATTTCCATCCATTTTTAGTGATTTTTTTTTTTTCTCCTCCCATCGCTTTAGGTTACCAAACTGTGATGCCAAATCAGCAGCCGAGCTACCAGAGCGTGGTGCAGCAGCCGCCGAGTCAGACCCTGGTCAGTGGCCAACATAGCAATATGGGAAATCAAATGCAAGGCATGATGGTCCAGTATCCCTCAGTGCCATCTTATCAGGTGAGAGTCGGCGCCTTCGCCACGGTAACCATTTTAAAGAGCAATGTTCCTCATCACTTAAAATAATTGATGCTTGAGTCACAAGGTGGAATGTGCTTTCCGTCAGGTATCCATGCCTCAAGGATCCCAGCAGACATATCAGCAGCCAGTCATTATTCCCAGCCAGTCGAGCCATGCTTCCAGCATTCAGGTCTACTACAGTGTTATCCCACCAAATCAACAGAACACCATGAGGTACGCACTCCACTACGGACCCGAATCTCAGCCTATTATAAGGCGCCGCTTGTTACAAAACACATGCTCGGTTAATATTTATAATGGCACATTATTTACCCTGTTTAAATGGGTAGCATTAATTCTCATACAGAGCTCATATTGATTACATGGGCTCGTCGTGGACATTTTGTTGGTCCCTGATGAAATAAAACCAGATCTGTGCTGCGCACTGTTGCTAAATGTAAATTTTCTTGCATAATTTCGTGAGGCACCAGCTAAAGAGGTCAGGCCGCACTGGATCGAGCATCACAGAATAAGTAAGAAGAAAAGGTCACTTTTTTTTTTTTTTAAAGCAGACTCGACTTTACTAGGCCACGTTCGGCGCTGATTTATGTGACCGGATACCCGAACACACTTAATATAACGCAGCTGGTCCCGAAAGGAGTGCGCTCTCGTTCTCTCTACACATCCACCATCCTTCATAAGAGGCAGCCCGTGCAGGGGGTTTATTCCTCAGGGCACCTGATCACTCTCACAGCTGCCTGTGCACTTGGACTGGCACATCAGTCTCTGTGCTGCTTATATCCTCATTAGACCAGCACTTTTCATCCTTATTAGAGAACGGGAGCAGCGCCTTGGAAAATCGGACGATGGATGGTGAATGTCTGTGGTGCCATATCTGGTTTGCAATTGTGAAAATTACACTGGCAATGGTTTTGGTTTTTGTTTTTCTTTAGTGCAAGCATGTTCCTGCTAGGTTTGCAGAGGGTATATTTAAACTAGTGCTGGCATGTGGAGCTGTGCTGCTCCCATGTGTGCTTAGTGCCCTATATTGGTAATTTCCTTCCAATTTCCAGGCAATCAGCTGAATTTGTGCTGTATTAAGTCAACTGTAGCTCCAAATTGGTGGAATTTTATTATAGTCTTGGCGGACAAGACCTGTTTATCTCTCTCTCTGTGTGTGTGTGTGTGTGTGTGTGTGTGTGTGTGTGTGTGTGTGTTTCCGCAGCTCCACAGTGGGATTCCTACCCCCTCCAGGCACGGAGCAGATGCCATTCCCTCGCACGTCCTCCCCCTGCAGTTCCCAACAGATTCCCGCCCAGCAGTGCTCAGGTACTTAAGGCCAGGATGACCTATAACTCGCTCGGTCAACATCCTCCTCTCTGCCATCTCGATTCATTTTTATTCAGAATGAGTTTGGGCAACATTTGTGGAAACTGTACCTAATGAATATTTCATGTGTGAGAATCTACATTTTAAATCGGACTTAATGGCACCATCTGTAGACCCCTCCCCCAGATGGTCAGTGCCCACATTGTTAATAATACACATTCACTAATTTCTGATGTGTACCGTTCATCCAAAGCTCTCATTTTGTTGCATGAAGTGCTGAAATGGCATAAAATATTTTGGATGACTATCATTGCATTGCATTGCACTGCGGTGTGAATTCCAGCAACGCACCCACGAGCGAAAATCTCTCCTACAGGTTGCTCTTTTTCAAATCAATATCCTCTTTATCACTGTGCTACCTTTTTATTGCTCTCCCCCTGTAAACTTCCTAATCCTTCCTACACACGCACACAATGCCACCTTGCAGTCCGTCCTTGCTAAATACTGGAGCTCCTAACTTTCCACCTCTCAAAATTAAATGGCGCACCTCAACAAAAGAAGGTCGCGCCTTAAGAAATAGCTACCCTGTCCACACTAAATTGGAGCAGGTTCAGGAAATTCATTCGGGAACCTGCTCAAAGGGAGGCGGTCCTTCTCATTGTTGAGACCGTAACCGTATAATTTAGCCGCGATGAAAGAAAGGAAGTCGTGTCGTGGCGCAGGCGATCTGACTTGCCCCACCCACGGTTCATTTCCGCATCACGCTTTAAGGTGCTAATTGAAATGATGTTCTCCAGCCCTAACGATCCAATTATTGAACAGATATGGGGTGGTAATTAAAAAGTAATTCCTGTGCGCTTTGTTCCCAGTTATGGCAATCTTAAAAAAAAAAAATTAAGCAAAGGCCTTCATGGGGCCTCTAATTCTAATTTTCAGCTTTATGTGCATGCCGTTAACGCAAATTGCTTCTCTCCACGTGCCCCCGTGATCTTTCTCTTCTGTCTCTCCATCGTGCTCCTCTTCTTTTGCCCATAACAACTAATTAAATGGGAAGACGGTAGAGAAGAAAAGCTGCTTTTCAAACACTGGAATTAGATTCCCACTGCCCCTTTTAGCAGCCACTGGCCGAAATGGTTTAATTTCATGGGGGGATTACCAAGTGGAAAGAACATGCCCTTTTTAAATCTCAGTCAGGGCAAATCCTAAATATTTCAGTGTCGCCTTTCTGTGGTTCCAGATCAGATGCTGCCGACTGCCCTTTCAGTTTTAGAACGGGAGATCGTAACGAGCTTGTCTAATCATTATTTTGCTTTTCTGGTTTTCCTTCAGCATGTAATTAGACTTATCTGCGGTTTATGGCTCTACGTTTTGTCTGTGAATAAAGGAGGACGTCTTTTAACACTTGAAATTAGTAATTCATTTGAAGGGGGAGGGGGAAAAGCGCACGCGAGTCAAATTTGTGAAGCAAAATTAATCAGGGTGCGAGGATCTAATGCAAACGCAGAATAATTGAATTCAACCTTGTTTTGATCTCAATCTGAAGAGGATATTAAATAGGTTACTTTGAGCCATTTAGAAAGAGTAATTACGGAGTGAAAAGCTTTCCGAGCCTTTCATAAATGGGGTCAAAGTTTTTTTTTTTTCTTTCTTCTTTAAAATTCTCCAACCTTTCATTAGATGAAATATTTTAACAGCTCTGCATTTCCGAATTCAGGCACTTGTTCAGTTTTGCTGTTGAACATATTGCCCTCAGTCACAGCCTGATAGAGCAATGGATTATTTATTCGAGCGCATTAAGTGTAGCAAATGAAGACAAGGATGCATACATGAATTAAATTCATCATAGTGAATGGCAGTTCGTTGTTAATAAAGAGATGGATACTGTGGTCAGCCTGTATTGTTGTTATGTTGTTAAGCTTGCTGTTGAACAGGACATCTCATTGTGTGTGTGGTGCACAGGCGTGCCTCCTCCACCCCCAGGTAGTGGCATGGTGATGATGCAGCTCACATTACCTCCAGGTCAGCAGCCACGGCCGCACTCACCTCCACAGTGGAAACACAACAAGTACCACAGCCTGGACCATCAACGCAGCCAGAAATCCACCGACATCTCCACCCTGGACGGTTCCCAAGTGAGCCTCGTCTCAAATCCCTTTTTTTTTTTTTTCCTTTGTGAAACCATGTTGAAGTGCTGAATCTTTGCATGCTGTCATGCCTTCCAGAGCAGCACTCAGCTCGGCAGCCCGTCCACATCCCCAGCACAGTCACCCACTCCGTCCCACATAACGAACGTCAAGAACGTCCGGCCCGGCCTCTCCTCTCTTCCCATCATGCCTCAGTTCTCCAGATCCATTGTCCCAGGGCAAGGTGAGTTTGGCTGCTCGGCGAAAGACAAGCCTCGGCGAGCTCAATCAAGGCATGCTAAAAAATAGCAACAGACTTCAGGAAGTTTCTGTAGGTTTGACAGCAATTTTGAATGTTATCAGGTTGTACTTGGTGCTTTCTTTTCTTTTGAGTCTGAACACTTGCATCATAAGTGACAATTCGATTACTTGTTAATCTTGTTGCTCTGACTAGGTGATGCACGGTACCCTCTCCTTGGTCAGCCTCTTCAGTACAACCCTCAGATCCGTCCTCCTTTGCTCCACGCGCCCTCGATGGTCACCAATCACCAGGTAAACACTTACTTGCCCTGGAGTGCGAGTCCACAGAGCGCGAATCATTACAGCCAGTGCTGAGCCACAAAGCTCCATGAGCGTTTGAGAGAACCTGTCTCTTTCTCCCCCTCTCTTTCATTTAGGGCCCGGTGGGAATTCGGCATGGTGGTCGAGGCAGGAAGGGGCCCAGGAAGGCGCTCTCGACAGATCTCAGTGTAGGTGAAGCCTGTAATGGGAGGACATGCAAGAAGAAAGAGAACAGGAGCAGTGACATTGGCCTAAATATTAAATCGCCCGTCCCTAGCCTCTTCTGTCTCCCCAAGCTTTAGACCTAATTTAAAAATAGAATAGCAATGTGTTTTTTCTATAGAACTACACAGTCTAGGGGAAAATTGAAGCCCCTGGCAGCATGATTTCAAATGTTAATCCATGTGAGAGTCAAGTTTTGTCGATGGTGAACACCCAAAAAAATTTGGTCAAATTATGTACACATCAAGTCTGTTTTAGTAAAATGGATTAAAATTAAGCTTTACTGTCCTCTCGTTTAAGCTGCTAACATGTGGCAGCAGCGAGCTGCTAATTAGCCGTTGAGGGTGCGTGAAGTTTTTGTCAGAGCAGACTGAATTTGTGATGAGGTCAAGAGATTTTTCCAAACGTTAAAAAAATAAGGCATGGCCATGTATAAATAATGAGCTGAGCATTGTAAAATGCATTAATTAGATAGAGAGATATAAAACTGAAGTGATGCTACTGAACAGTTTCTCTCTCCCTCTTTCCTGCAGTGAGTAGATGGCCATGGGCGGTGACGGAGCTGCCCGAGGGTGTCAGTCATGCACAGGCCGACCACCTGCAGGGGAAACTGTGCAGGGTGGGCCCCGTACGTACAGCGCCCGTCCTCTGAGCCAGCCCCCACCTACATCATCCTGTCCACAGTCCCCTCGAGGCAGAGTGTCCTAAGGGGCAAAAGACCTGCCACAGTGCCTGCCTGGCACCCTTCAGTCTCCCCCTCAGCAGAAGACACCGTGAGCGGCATGGCCTGGAGTGGAGAGGGCCGACTCTCAGCGAGAGCGTTAACTCTAACTGACCCCTACCATGACCCTACAGCACCAGCACCCCGGCTTTACTCATCCTCACCCTCACCTCACTCCTTTCTGACTCTGAGTTGCCCAGTTTTGTTTCGGTTTTAAAAAAAGAATATTCTTTTCCTCCCACATGTCAACACACATTCGGGTTATAGACGCTCGCAGGGGGGTGAGAGATGTTGTCTTTCTGATGCTTTTGGGAAAAGGAAAATGAACTTCAGTTCAGACATATAATGTCCTTTCTATATTTAATTAACTGTAACATATCAAAGGGCAACCTGTATTTGGTTTTTTTTTTCCGTCTCTTTCTACTTTTTTTTTAATTTTATCTCCCTTTTAAAAAAAAAAATTTCTGTTATCAGTCCAACGATGTTTTGCCCCGTCCGACGCCATTGATCACATTCACCCCTGTCTGAGGCCCTCCTGGTGCACAGCTGCCCCTCCGTCCCAGCCATCACCCCCTCGGTGTGGTCAGATCATGGAGTCACCTGTGTGCTACGCAGCGGGTCTCATGTTGTGCCTTCGATCAGAGGCCGACTTTGCTTTTCTCCGAGAAAGGAAAACAAAGACGCCTCAGTGTCTAGTGTAAAATGACGACCCACGCATTGTTTTGTAAATAATTTTATATAGTAGCTGAATAATTCAATTGTTCTCCTTTCCATTGAATGTTGGGATTAGGCACAGGTTTTTTTTTTATGATTTTTTTTTTTGTGTGTGTGTGTGTGTGTGTGTGGACATCCCTCA
>JAPEIY010000028.1:17923712-17933758 GCA_026122135.1 Cathorops aguadulce | reverse complement strand
ATTAAAAATGCAAAAGTTATTGTAAAATGAAATCGCTCGGGGTCCATTGGACCCCAAAAGTCCTGAATAGGGTTAAAAGAAATTTCACAAGTGTCCAAGAGTGTCCAGATTCCATTTTCCGACTTCCAGGTCCCGATCTCTCTCTCTCTTTTGCTACTCTGCCTCTGTTAGGCTTAAGGCGTACTTATCAGGAATATTTAATATTTACTGAACAATGTGATGAGCCTCATCCTGGACCAGCTGCCTCCGTGGACATTGCTGCATGCAGACGGGTCTGTATCTGTCGCCAGACAGATGTCACTCTCAAGTCACTGACTTTCTTCAGCTACGTCTCTTTTAGTAAGAGAGACAGAATGTCCTGTCAGGGGCTAAAAGCCTGCGCCTTTTCAGTGACGGACGAGACACCGTTTATTGTGGCAGCTTTTCACTCGCCTTTCCCCCTCGCACCTCAATAGGTCAGGGATCACAAATGCAAATCTACAGACCTACCAAAAGAGAGAGAGAGAGAGAGAGAGAGAGAGAGAGGAGGATGCAAGAGCACTCAAATGAAGCATGTGATATGAATTCCTAATTTTATCTGTTTCGCCCCCCACTCCCTTCAACTTTTTTTTTTCCTGTTGTTGTAAAGAAAAGGAGATTATCTGTACACCTTCATTCAGATCCCCCCCTCCCTTTTCAGCTGGGCCAAGCTGTGCAGGATTTAGGCCGATTTACTTCAGCAAACACCTATGGACAACTGGGGAGGGGACGAGGCTCCGTTTGGAAAGAGGGAGCCCTTTGTTTGCCGGGGTGCAGGAGGCCTAAAGCTGAACCGGGCTGCCGCATTATCGCATTAAGCAGCGTGGTGGCCTAGGGAGCCTGGTTAAAGCTAAAGGCTATCTACTGCGACTACATTACCGAAAGAGATGCGTCTCCTTTTTACACTCCGAGCTGATTCCTGGCCTGAGAGATTAGTGTACTTATGGATGGAGGTTGAAAACCTTTGCAGAACACTTTACATAGGACGTGGAGTACCAAGTTAAGCTTCATCAAGCCCCTTAGAGTTCGGGTCGAGAGAGAGAGAGAGAGAGAGAGAGAGAGAGATTTATCCTCCCCTGTCCTCATAACATCTGTCACTGCTAAGAGGGACAGGAGAATGCCACCCAAGGCCCCGTTAGTCCTGTGTCACTTGTGACTAACCAGAATGAGCAATTTACAGTCGGGGGTCTGACCCCCTCCATCATTCTCTTGCCCTCCCACTCGCTTCGAGATGATACAGCTGCAAATGCAGAAGTGTTTGTTTCTGTGCAGACAAAGGCTGCTCCTGTGTTTGGTGTGATGAGCTTGGACCCAAACACCTACGTGCTCTCTCCCCATCTAGTCAACGCTGAATGTAATGTTTCAACAGTTCCTGGTGCCTGCTCGGCTGTTATCAGCTGTTTGGTTTGAGGTGTTCTGTTGCTGATGGTTTGTGCGCGTGGTTCAAGGTGACAAACGGGGGTTTGTTGTGAGTTTCCTCTCCCCGTTCTCCCTCCCTGCGTGTAACCATGTGCACATTTTCTTCATGAGCGAGTACAGTGTAGCGGCGTGACATTTTGTGGCGCCGCACCGCCGTTAGCCTAAACAGTGAGGATTTACCAAGGTCAATAATGAGGTATGTCACTGCAGGCTGCAGAAACAACAGTTTCGGTGATAATGAATAGGAATAAGGTTCCATCAGTAATGGGTATATGTATGTATGTACAGTATGTGTGTGTGATGATGAGTAAAACTTGGATGTAAAAAATAAAGCTCTTAAAATGGAACGCTGCTTTTCTTTTACGACCCGCTTCCTGGGAAGAATCAAAGACTGATTTTCATGCCTTTTATATCTTTAGGTCATACTTTGTGGTTGAAATTCATGACTATCAAAGGTATGGATTGATATTAGCCGACTCGCTCAGATGTTCTTTCCTAGTGCACACTTCCGTTTGATTAGTGGAACACCTCCGGCAAGGTTGCTGCCACATGGAACAATCAATAACGGATCGGTGGATTAAGGTGTCATGACATCTGTGAATCCAGACCTCTCGTGCATGGGTGAGTGCCTCGTGAAGCCAACACTGATAACAGCGCTCCCCACCTAGTGCCAGATCTATATCGTGGCCTGAAAGCTTGTCCATGGATCGCCATGCTGGCCAGTCACCTGCATTCGCAAGTTTCCCTTCGCACAGCTGCAGAGTATGTACAGATACAGCCCTGTGATAGTGTGGATAAGTAACACATTGCTTGCAGAGATTACAGAGTGGAACAGGATCTTTCATCTTCAGGCCCCAGAATCACAGGAATTGTTCAGGGCTTGGATTAGATGTGCCCTTCGTTTCAGTTAGGTTATGGTTTCTTTGCCTTGCTTGTCTGTCTGTCTGTCTGTTGCTGTGCTCATAGTTGATGGTTGGCGATCCAGGAAGCCATCAACTAGCTTCCCTGAGTTCTCTTGGGTGATTATAGCGCACCAGAGGGACTCAAACCCTCATCTGGTGGCTCTTTCCTTGTAGGAATATGGGAATGGTATAAACTTGGCAAATGGCAGGGGTTACACGCAACAGAGTCACCTTAGTCACTGATATCATTCCTTCTTGGTTGCTGCTTGATGGACAGACCTACTGACATTCTTTGCTGCTGCAGACGAATTGATTTCTCCATGAACCAATCAACCAACCTGGTCAGCAAGCATCCTCGATTCAGTGCCGAGCGCTGGTCTCATCTTTGTTTGTTTGGATATTTTTTCCCCTGGCCCTGTTGCTCCTTGCAGTTTCAGCAAGTTGCCCACCAACAGGGTGCTTGGATCTAGAGATTACAGGGCACTATTTTTTTTGGGTTATAGGTCTAGCAATTAAAGTAATGAGGAGGTTCTCTGCTCACGGAAGCCAGGGCCAGAGCGTAGTGCTGACTCGCTGCCTTCCGACTCGATAACTCCTGGCCCACAACCCCAGGCAAAGCATGCCATGGCGCCTTATCAGGGAGGATGTCCTGTGCTTTACATTCCTGAGCTAAATGATCCCCTTCCTTAGTGTAAGCACTACAGCTCAGAAGGATTGGATCTGACGGCCATGTCAAAGCTAGAATACAGTAAGTAGCTCAGTGGAAGACAAGAGTGCAGGATGATCTTCCTTAACCTTGTGCAAAGCTTCGCGTTTGCTGCTGCACTTAACCTGAGCTGTATTGAAACCTGAGCTTTAATACAGCAGTGTTGCAGAATGTCTAGGAAGCACAGGACGGTCCGTGGATTGTCTGAGACGTGGATGACGTGCAAGGTTCTGCGATTAGTTGCTATTTGTTTGTTTTTAATAATGAACCAAAGATGCCTTAAGTTGCAAGAGCAGTCCAGAGAAACCTACGAGAAGTGTCATGAGGGCTTTATTGTCCTCTAACTGGTACGGAGGAGTGAAACCGTATTGCCATGTGTGCCATGGATCCAGATGGCAAATGCGAATCTACCTTTTCAGGCAGGCAAAATCACAGGTCTTGATGCCATCAGCTTTTCAAGTTTTACAATGGACCAAGCCTCGTTATTACCGCTGGCGGCCTCTTTGGCGAGACTGCCATAAAGAAAGTGTTCCTCAGCAATTAAAGCTAATGAAATATTCATGTGTGGCACCTTCCTCAGCCGTCCCCACAAATGAGCAAGCCATGCTTAATGTCTCCCCCACCCATCCTACCAACCAACCAACCAACCAACCCACCCTACTCCAGCCTTATTATGGTGCTAGCCTGGCATGTCTGCAATTAGCGCACTATCTTCCAGTGGCGACTGGGCAGACTGAGCGGTGAGTGAGGAGGAGGAGGAGGAGGAGATTGAAGGACGGTTGAGAAGATGTTAAGGATAAGGAAGGGGTGAAGGTGCCTTATACCAAAATGGCAAGAAGGGGTAGAATCAGGCCAGCACGATTAATAACAGGCATTGCTTATGGATTCCACCCACTTCTGATTCACTGAACTCTTGTTATGTAAAATAAGTCGAAAGCGACATCGTATTGACTTGGTAATAAGTATTAATGCTTATATTTGCCGGCGAGTGTTGGGATTTGAGAGGGGCGACTTCTGTATTTTGTGCAGGTGCATGCATGTTCAAGGGGTATCATTCGGTTTTAATCTGCACATTTCACATGGGCATTAGGCGCTAATCACATTGTGGCCTTCGCTGTGAATGGAATATGTGTTGTAATGGAGATGCCTCTTGTCATATTATGCCAGTAGTGGCTTAAAGGAGAGAGGGGAAACCCGTCTCTAATTGTAAGTTTATCTGAAAGAACACAGCTGTCCACCCACTTGCATGCATTTATATATCTCTCTCTCTGTCCCTCCCTGCTTCTCATTTACACACATACACATAAAACCCATGCTGGGTTCGAGACGTGTTCCATCGAATGACGCTGCAGTTTTGTTTAAGAAGCCAGGAGACACTAACGTGATGCGTATATTTCTTTAGTACGTCCCTGACTTCATCCACGCAGCTAATTTTCGTACCTTAGCATGCAGGATCGTATACAAAAAAAAAAAAGCTCAAGACTTCAACCATCTCCAAATCAACCTGTGGAAGCCTTTGTCACTTTATGAGGTTTTCACTCTGCTAGTGACCCCCTTGCATCTCAATGAGGTGTTCAGCCCGTATCCCTCCTCCCTTGTTCCCACGCACGACGGTCCTATCAGCTCAGCACCTTTCTCCAGAGCTTGCTGAGAAGTCTCGTGCATCCTCACGCCGCCTAGATCCGCCGAGGTGTTTGCTATGGGATTATGGGGCGGAGGGGGTGGGGATACGTGGAGGACTGAGCCGTGGGAGGCTTCGGAGGCAGCTGAGGGAGAGAGGTAGCCATGGGAAGGGCCCCCCAAAGGCATGGAATGCCAGTGAGGTCAGCAGGGGTTGGAGCAGGGGGGGACCAGAGGAGCTCTCCAGGGATGGAGCAGGTGCTTTTGTACAGGCCGTCAGGCATCAAAGACGTGATGGGGCTGAAAAGGTTAGTGCTGGCGCTGTGAAGCAAGTCCCCCTGTTTTTTTTTTTTTTTGGCTCGGTGGCTGAGCAAGTGGGTGCAGGGGAGAAGATGGTGCCTGGCTCCCATGCTCTGGTGTTACAGAGGTCATTTTTTTGTACCTGAATGAGCTCCAAAGCAAGAAAGCTACAGAGCTGATCTTGAGAGTAACATCTGCGGCGCCATCATGGGGCCTGATATCCCAAACACGTGAGAAACATTTTCTCATTACAAAGATGGAGAAAGATTACTCTATACAGGTACGGAGAGAAAAATAAAGCTCGTGATCAAGAGTGACAATAAAAGTTACAACGACGATTGTCAGGGATCATCTGCACAACCGGAATAGGATGAATTGTTGGTTTGTCCGAAGAAACCAAAAAAGAACGAAAAACTCATACAGGTCCTGTGATTCATTACTTTATCTGTCAACTCGGCAGTCGGTCAAAAAGTCCAGCCAGGCATAAAGCTAAAGAGCCTATACAGCTTAGCGACAAATTGTTGTCCCTCTCTTTGCACTTGACGTCCTAGCTTCACCCAATCAGTGTACCTCGTGTCTTTTTTTCTCCCTGGTCCGGGACGGGTAGAGCAGGAGGAGGTAAGAGTGGGGGAAGTTGGAGGGGGGATTTAGTTGTTGCAGGTTGCGTCATGGGACCCGCGGTGTCCCCTTTTGTGCAGCACGTCAAATGTGGTTAACATGCGGCCATTTATCTGCAAAGCCCCCGGGTGTACAATGGTCTGGGTGTGTGTGTGTGTATGAGTGTGAGTGTGTGTGGAGGGGGAGGAAACGGTGGAACGGTAGGCTTAGTGTTGAAGCGTTCCCATTCTCTTTCTCAGTCGCTGTCACTCCCTCCCCCATTTCTCCTCTTGGCTGCACACAACCCTTTTCCGTCATTGTTTCGTTCTTCTTTCTTCTCTCCCCCGGGGGGCGCCGTGCGGAGCAAGCGGGTCAGGCGGCATCTGACAAGGTGCTTCAGAATGTCGTGGGCTCCCGTGAGACAGATTGTTCAGCGCAAATGTAGAGGGTGTTAATAAGGTGTGCGGCGTCTCCTCAAGTGGCATCCTGACGGGCACTGAAACGTCCAAAACGTGATTTTTAACTTTTAGTTCTGTACGACAAAAGATTGCTCAGGAAGCAAGAAACTCTGCAGCAGGACGATCTGTTGATGGACGTATGCCATGGCTGTATTCATCACTTAGCTTGTTTTTTGTTTGAGTTAAGTCTCTGAATCACAAATGCCCTGCAAATGGAGCTGGCATGCATGCATTTCACAGGTAACGAGATTACCCCGGGCCAGTGATTGACTTGTTTTCCAAAGAGAGCAGCTGAAGTGACTACAAAGAGAGCCAGGTCTAAAATTCATTCTAACTTTATTACCCCGAGCCAGATACAATCAACGAGGCATTTTCGCCTTCCCTTCTGTCAGCGTACCTTTGGTGTCACTCGTAAAGGGAGCAGATGCAGGAAAAGGTCACCGTCGCGCGTACGAGGAGCTGAACTGAAGCAGGAGGGGCGGCTGAATTGTTCTCGTCCATTATGTTTGGAAATAATTGCGATGGTACATTAGTTGTGGTATTCACCCATCCCAGATTGATGACGGAGATTACCTAAAGTTCCCGTGAAACTCGACAGACGTAAGAGCTTGTCAATGCAACAGCCTCATAAATTCTTCAGGTCAGTCTCGTTTCGCATTAGCAGGACTCAAAACGAGAACGTGAACAATGCTTGTTAATGCGTTTCACCTTTTGATCAACAGCCAAGAGGGCTTCAGCTTCAAACGCTCCTGTCGGCTGTGCTGTTTTCACCGCCGAACGGGTGGCTGCCGTCCCCACAGCCAAAACAGCGCTGGGGGAACCACTGAGAAGAGAAGCGCTGCCATTTTCTTTTTTTCCATGCACAGCCTAAAAATACGCCGCAGTGCATCCTGGCATTCTTGCAACGGCCGTACAGATCTCCAGCCCGCTGGCTCGGTTTGTTCGTTCTATCCCGTGTCATGTAAGGGCAGCTTAATGAGCAAGAGGCCAGCGATCACTCTTTTTAGCTGAAGCAAGGAATAGTTTACATGACCAACAAAAGCTGTTGGTCAGAGTGGTTTAATCAGCTTCCTCACCAAGCATGACTTTTATCTATAAATTTGTCTTCATACAACTATTTATCCCTTTTATTTCGTGACCTCAATCTGGGTTAGCATGAAAAAAAGCGAGAACGAACCTTATAATACTCACAAAGGTTACAATTTGTTGCTGCCTTTTGTTGTTTTTAAATGTATTTTAGTTTGTACCGAAGCCCATTGGCATTGTAGAAACAGCTCCAAGTACGCAAGTCTCAAAATGATTTCCCATGACTCAGGAAAAGGTTTGGAGGGAGAAGCAAGTGTGCGGGAAGTTTAAGTTTGTTGGTTGAGATGCTCGTACTACAGTACTTGGCAGAATTCTGAGTAAAATGTTCATCACCTCCGCCAAGGAGGTTATGTTTTCGGTAGCATTGGTTGGTTTGTTTGTTTGTTAGCAACATTACGGAAAAAGTTATGAACGGATTGCTCTGAAATTTTTTTTTCAGAGGTGTGACTGGGCACCCATTAAAGGATAACTCCGGAGTGAAATGCTTCTTAGGTCTATTTCCGCATCATTGGGAGTGCATATGTTGAGTCACTATCACAATCACGTCAATCGGATGTGTTTTGAGAAAATTAGTTTTTTGTATTTTCAACCGGAAAGCGCCAACACGGCAGTGCATGGGGCGTGTCTTTTTGCTGATACAAAACGCTAGTTTTAAAACCATTGCAAAGCTCAAAACAACATGACGGTTCTGTGGAAGTGAGTAGAAGCTTCCTACAAACAAAACGAAGTGTTCCTGGCTCTGCAAGTGCATGGACAGTGTGTGTAGAAGAGTAAATATAAAGCCAGTGACCTTACCTGAAGTAGTTGTTCTCCAGACGCCATCTTCAGGGGACAGGCACTTGGCTTTTACGGACTGTCCCCTGAAGATGGCGTCTGGAGAAGACCAACTTCAGGTAAGGTCACTGGCTTTGCATTTACTCTTCGACACACTTGCAGAGCCAGGGACACTTCATTTTGTTTGTAGGAACCCTCTGCTCACTTCCACAGAACTGTCATGTTTTGAGCTTTGCAATGGGTTTAAACTTAGCGTTTTGTATCGGCAAAAAAACATGCCCTGCCCCGTGCACTGCCGTGTTGGCGCTTTCTGGTTGAAATCGCAAAAACGAATTTTCTCAAAACACATCCGATTGACGCGATTGTGGTAGCAACTCAATGTATGCACTCCCAATGATGTGAAAATAGACCTCGAAAGCATTTCACTCCAGAGTATTCCGTTAAATATGAAGCGCTTCTGTACTGAAATTTCACCATTTTAAAAATGATTTAGATTTAAAAGAAAACATTGTGTATTTCATTAATTTTAAGGATCAGTACAAAACTAATATGAAATAAAGTGAAGTTGTTTTACGCTGT
This sequence comes from Cathorops aguadulce, assembly GCA_026122135.1. NCBI lineage: Eukaryota > Metazoa > Chordata > Actinopteri > Siluriformes > Ariidae > Cathorops > Cathorops aguadulce. The sequence goes on along the minus strand of JAPEIY010000028.1, from coordinate 17,925,299 downwards.
TTTTGTAATGTGTATCATGGTGCCGGAGATGTGAGCAACATGTTGAACTGTGGAACTTTTGTTTTGGTGTTGCAATCAGGGCTGGGCGATGTGCTGTAACAATTTATCACGAGATGTATAGTATTGCAAAACACTTTTCTGAAATATAGTGGATGTTAAGAGTTTTTATATGGCTTTTACAATTTTAAAACTGAATTGAACTTTTTTTTTTTTTTGTACCTTATCCTTAGTGCTCAAATGTTTACAAACACTTATGAAAGAATTTTTTTCACATCGCAATGTTTGAAAATGTTTATATAACTTTTTTTTTTTTTTTTATCTAGACACCATTTTAAACAACTTTGTTGGGAAATTGTTCAACCTACTGTATATACCGCAATACGTTGAACGTATTGTGTATCGCGATACAGTATCTGTGCCTCGGCGCTCTCCGCTAGTCATTTTACTCCGTGCTAATACAGAGCTGTTTTTGCTGGTTTTGTCATTTTATTAAAGGTATATACATTTTCATAATAAATGTTCCAGATAAAATTTTTAATTTCCCTGAGGGAACCCTCCCAAAGGGATCAGTAAAGTTCAATCTAATCTAATCTAAAAGAATTCCACTCAGTCATGCCGCAGGTGGTTGATGATGCGCTCTTCTTGATCGTCAGAGGAAGACGTTGGGTCTCGCTCAGAGCGTGAACGTTCTCGGAGAGCCGGTGTGTTTCGTAACAGGGACGTGTCTGAACATGTCCTCGGGTTTATCAGCTTCCTCGTTGGAGAGATTCGACCTGCTGAATGTGTCTCTGCACATCGACATTCCACTGACGTGCTGCTTCGCTTTTATCTTCTGCTGTCGTGAAAATGAATACGTTGTGCATGTCAAATTACAATGAAGGAAATCATAACTTGGTTGACAGCTGAAATTTGGCCTTGTTTTACAAAATTGAGATTTTATGATTAAAGGTGCAGTAAGTAAGATTTTTCAAGGACACCCCCCCCCTCCCCCCAAAAAAAAAACCACGAATATTGGGTCTCGAACTGTTTTGTCAGTTGGTTTGACCCCCTCATTCCTGACCGTGCTCACAAATCTCCGCCCCCAGGATCAACAGTGGCCATCCAACCACAAACAAGCATTCCGGACCGGAAGTCAGTTTTTCCCAGACACTAGTACTGAAGTCCTGGCTTTGACGACTTCAGGATCCTCCAGATTATTTGTACGAGTAAGAAAATGGAAAAGAAAATGATCTGTTCCAATTTTATAGCTGGGATTAAAAAAAAAACCTGTCAAGTAATTTCTCCTGAAGGGTTCATATGCAGCCGTAGAGATCATTTTGTTGTCTTGTCCCATGGATTTGCCCCATATTCTACCCCATCAAGCAGTGAAAAGTACCCCTATTCAGGGATCTCCCCAGAAATTTTTGACAGAATGGAGGAGGGTGCAAAGCACCCCATGCGGCACGTGGTCCAGGAGGGGGGGGGCACCCCCCCCTCCTGGGGATGGAAGCTCTTGCATTTTGCCTTTTTCCAAATACAAATGGAGGCCATTTCCTGGGAGTTAGCTTCTCAACTACAGTCTAATAAGAGAAGAAAAATAAGAGAAGT
>JAPEIY010000028.1:15693275-15706414 GCA_026122135.1 Cathorops aguadulce | reverse complement strand
CCAAAAATCTAACTTCCCCTCCTCGAAATAAAAATAACGTGAGTCTTCCGGTGGATTACCTAACTCCCTAACTTAACTTGTCTTGTGTGCTGTAATAAGAAAGAAAAACAAAACACCACCTTCCACCACTTACAGGATTTCAAAAACCTAAAAATAAAAGACAAAATAATGACAAAACTAGGATGGGTCTAAAAGTTTGCTTTTGCCAGCAGCTTTCTCTGAGCGACGTGCAGCATGGAGAGCAGAGAAGCAAGAGCGAGACTGGAGACCGGGGCTGGTGCTTTTTATCCCCCAGCTCGGCCAATGAGCGTGCCGTCCTCACACGGACACACCTGCATACACTCAGCCATCACACAGGCAGCGCGGAAAGCAATCAAGCCATCAGTGGTGGTTAACGACAAGTGACATACAATGAATGACACTGGTGGCAAAACAGGGCCACGTAACACCCCCACCCTTAAAGAAATAAGTTGGCGGTAGAAAAAAAAAACAACTCTACAATGTAACAATTGTAGCAAACAAATCACAATTCAAATACGTTACATGTACAAATTTTTTTTTTCTTTTGTAAGTCAACATCACAATTTAACAATAGACTATATGCATACAATACCTTACATACATACCACTAAATTACCCGACAACTTATTTGCAACAGGGGTTACGCATGGGATAAAGCATCAGCTACAACATTATCCCGACCACGAATGTGCTTGATATCTAAGTTATAACCTTGCAGGACAAGGCTCCAACGCATTAACCGTTGGTTGCTGCTGCACATGCGATGAAGAAAGGTTAAGGGATTGTGGTCCGTAAACACAGTTACAGTCGCCGCTCCACCTACATAGACTTCAAAGTGCTGGAGTGCCAGCACGAGCGCAAGCGCTTCTTTCTCGATGGTCGAATAAGCGCGTTGGTAATGGTTGAATTTCCGCGAGAAAAATCCAACTGGGTGGTCTAGACCATCGTTACCTTGTTGGAACAAAACCGCACCTGCGCCTAAATCACTCGCATCGACTGCAATGGAGAAGGGTAGATTAAAGTTTGGAGCGGCCAAAACGGGAGCAGTGGTGAGCAGCGCTTTAACGCATTCAAACGCCGCTTGACAGGCGTCTCCCCACTTAAACACGCGTTTGGTACTAAGCATGTCAGTAAGAGGGGCAGCGACTGTGGAGAAATTCTTACAGAAGGACCTATAGTACCCCACCATTCCAAGGAACCTGCGCAATTCACGTCTGGAAGTTGGAGCAGGGAAATTCAGAATTGCTTCCACTTTGGAGTGGACCGGACGAACCTCCCCACGCCCAACAACTTTTCCGAGGTACACCACCGTTGCCTGGCCAAAGACACACTTCGCTAAATTGACGGTCAGGTTGGCTTTTGACAGCCGGTCAAACACAGTAGCCAAGTGTTCCATGTGTGACCGCCAGGTGGCGCTGTACACGATCAAATCATCCAGATATGCCTCACAATTAGACACCCCATCCAACACATTATTGATTAACCGTTGGAAGGTAGCGGGTGCGTTTCGAAGACCAAAGGGCATACACACATACTGCAGGAAGTGGTCTGGTGTAACGAAGGCTGAGATTTCTTTGCCACGCTCGGTTAGAGGAACTTGCCAATATCCCTTGAGGAGATCTAGTTTGCTAACATGATTGGCCATACCAAGGCGGTCAACGCAGTCATCCATGCGAGGTAACGGATAACTGTCTGGCTTAGTCACTGCGTTAACGCGCCTAAAGTCAGTGCAAAACCTGAATGTGCCGTCAGGCTTTGGGACTAACAGGCAGGGTGAACTCCATGGGCTATTGCTGGCCTCAGCGATGTTATTTTCCAGCATAAATTTGACTTCCTGCTTCATTACTTCGCGCTTCAACGGGTTTGCACGGTATGGATGTTGCCGGATTGGTTTCGTGTTCTCGACCTCAATGTCATGCACTATAGCGGTTGTACAGCGAGGGATATCAGAAAACAAGGCTTCGTGTGACTTAAACAACGCCGTTAAATCGGTGGCCTCGGACTCGGAAAGGTGAGATAAATATGAGGATAGGTCATTCAAGATTTCAGAGTTTTTAAGCCTCCCTTCAATGACTTCGACAGATGGGCCAGGAACATCAGGAGGCGGATCAGAGAGGACAGTGGCAGCGCGCGGAACAGATACAGCGGCAATTTCAGCACTAGGTGCCGTGGACAGCAACCGCTTACTGTCACCGTCACTACAGGTGGCTGCGTGTGTGTCAGACTGTGCGTGTCTTGTGCGATAGGGCTTTAACCTGTTAATGTGGCACAATCGTGTTACTTTCCTACGATCAGGAGTGGCAATCACATAATTCAGGTCACCTACCCTACGCTCCACTCGATAGGGCCCCGCATAACGCGCTTGTAAAGCAGAGCCCAGCACCGGCAGTAAAACCAGTACCTTGTCACCAGGAGAAAAGTGGCGAGACACAGCTTTTCGGTCATACTGTTTCTTCATTTTCCCCTGGGAGACTTCGAGGTTTTCCTTGGCCAGTTGACATGCACGCTGGAGCCTATAACGCATCTTAGACACATAATCAGTCAAATCATGGTAGTTAGTCGATTCAGTAAGCCATGCATCTTTCAGAATTTTCAATGGCCCACGGACAGTGTGTCCGAAGACAAGCTCAGCAGGGCTAAACCCCAAGCTCTCCTGGACCACTTCGCGTATAGCAAAGAGAGCCATCGGAACCCCCTCGTCCCAGTCACGCTGAAATTCAAGGCAGTAGGTTTTCAACATCGTTTTGAGGGTTTGATGAAAACGTTCGAGTGCGCCTTGGGACTGCGGGTGGTAACTGCTCGACGTGACATGTTGAATTGCCAACTGTTGCATGACCTGTTTGAACACTCTGGACATAAAATTCGTGCCTTGATCTGTCTGAACCATTTTTGGGAGACCAAACATGGAGAAAAAGTTCAGCATCGCCTTCACAATAACGGGTGCTGTAATCTTTCTCAGTGGAATGGCCTCGGGAAAACGCGTTAAACTACACATTATTGTCAGTAGATATTGGTTTCCAGATTTGGTTTTTGGCAGAGGGCCAACGCAGTCCAAGATAACGTGTTCGAATGGTTCCGAAGACACTGGGATCGGTTTTAACGGGGCAGGCGGAATGACCTGGTTCGGTTTCCCTGCCACTTGACACGGATGACAGGTCTTACAGAACTTTGCAATATCACGCTTAATTCCTGGCCAAAAGAAATTATGCATTATTCGGTCTGCAGTCTTTTTGATACCCAGATGTCCCGCAAAGTGGTGATCATGAGCTAGACTAAGTATTTCCTCTCTATAAGCGGTTGGCACGACAATTTGATTCACAACATGCCAAACATCATGCGCAGGGGCAGTCAACGGCCGCCACTTGCGCATTAAAACGCCATCCTGTACGTAATATCCTTGTGGACCAACATCACTGTTTGACATGGCCTCGGAGAACAGTGGCGAGAGAGAGGGGTCATCTTTTTGCTCTTTACTGAGTTGCTCGCGATTAAGAGGCAATTTAGCCGAGACCGAGGGAGAAACGCAAGGCAACTGGACACCATCAGCCGACGGATGCGCAAGGAAGGTGTCACTGAGATCAACCACATCATCTGAATTATCAACTTTTACGCGCTGCGCCATGGCGCGTGTAACAACACTGGATGGAAAGACTTCAGGGTAATCCGCGGACATTTCATCATTATCACCTGAAGATTTTGGAGACACAATTGGGCATGGAAAAACTTTTCCACCGGCTAAGTCGTTTCCAAGTAGCATTGCTACGCCTTCAACGGGGAGACTGGGGCGTACTCCCACAACGACATTCCCAGTGATAAGTTCGGACGAGAGAGAGACCTTGTGTAAAGGTACATTAACGTAGCCCATTTCAATTCCCCTAACGAGGATGCTATCTCCTGTTTGTGTACTGTCGCAAAAAGGTAACACGTCTTGCAATACAAAGCTTTGCGAAGCTCCAGTGTCACGCAATATTTTGATAGGCGTAGGCTCGCCAGGCACCCCAGGTAGAGCGACAGTGCCATCCAAGATAAACGGCGCAAAGGACCTATTTGCAATAGGTTTCTCAGTCTTTAATTTTGACTGCTGAATCTCGTCCATTTTAAGATTGGAAACACAGAGACCAGTTTCGGTTTTAACCGGATTTGCGGGATACGTTTGGTCTTTACGCTTGTATCTGTAACAGTCAGCCATCACATGGCCCTTTTTCTTACAGTAGAGGCAGGTCGGAACTGGGTTTTTAGATGATGGTCTGCGCTTAAACTTGTCCTGTGGCGGAGAAGGAGTGCGAGTACGACTAGACACCGGGCTTTTAACAGACCCGCTTGATTTTGCGCTACTTTTGGCAGTGAAGTCGCGTTTGTGAGCAAGCACATACTCATCAGCCAACTCGGCGGCTTGGGACGGTGTTAACTTTTTGTGCTCGCTTAAGTGGGTAGCGACGCCCTGTGGCAAGTTGTTAGTGAAATCCTCCACGATCACTAGGTTGCGTAAAGCGTCAAAAGTGGTAACCTTTTCAGCTTGTAACCAACGGTCGAAAAGAAGTTCCTTCTCTCTAACAAACTCCACATAAGTTAGCGAGTCAGTTTTTTGATACGATCTGTATTTTTGTCTGTAGGCCTCGGGGACTAGAGAATAAATTTGTAGTACCGCTTTCTTCACCTTCTCGTAATCAGAGGCATCTGTAAGCGGCAAGGAAGAATAAGCCTCCTGTGCCTTACCAGTGAAAACGCATTGCAAGACCATCGTCCACACTTCAGCTGGCCATTTTAAAGTTGTAGCTACACGCTCAAAATGATTAAAGAATTTGTCAACTTCTTTTTCGTTGAACGGCGGAACAACTCTAATATTGCGAGCTACATCAAAGTCAGACTGGGCTAAAATACCAGCCTGTCGACTGCGAATATCCAGTTCCTTTAATTTTAGCGCTTGTTCGTGTTCCATCTGTTTAACGCGGAGCTCGTGCTCACGCTGCTCTCTTTCTTGCTCTCTTTGTTCGCGAAGTTTGATTTGTTCCCACTCCAGTTCCTTTTCCCTGAGAGCGAGACGCTTCCAGTCAAGCGAGCTTTTCGTGGGAGTGGCCGGGAGTTCGGGAGTCACCTTGTCTACTTCGCCAAATACACCGCTGCTATGCAGTGCATCAATGAGCTGCACCTGTAAATCACCCTTAGGTATGCCGCCACGTACCTCTACTTTGTAATGACCGGCAACTCGCAGTAATTCGTCACGAGTGATACTAAGCAGGCCCTCCTGCGTGGGCGCTCTGATGAACTCGTCGAGATCAAACATTGTTGCGAGAGGAAAAAGCAGAGAAGCTGTTGGCAAAACAAACTAAAACCACGTACCCATCAATGAACCTGGCTAACAGAGAAGAACAGGACCGACAGAGAGGAAAGTGTGCGCACACTATAGTGCGGTGTGCTTACAGCAAAAACCTACAAAAAAAAAAATCGGACTAATTCGATTCGGGAGAAAAATGTGATTAATTAAAATCACATAATTAATTACTAATTAATCAATTCGCTCCCGGACAAGCCCCCATTTTATGTTACAAACCCATTTAAAGGGAAAAAAAAGTGGCGACTTTTAATTTTCTCACGATGTCAAGAAATAACAAAAACGGCATCATACGCCTGGCTCAACACAGGAGACAAAAAAATAAGTTTGTCTGGGGGTAGAGGAAGAATAAAAGAGCCCTATTATCAAAACTAACTTAAAGTCCAAAAATCTAACTTCCCCTCCTCGAAATAAAAATAACGTGAGTCTTCCGGTGGATTACCTAACTCCCTAACTTAACCTGTCTCGTGCGCTGTAATAAGAAAGAAAAACAAAACACCACCTTCCACCAATTACAGGATTTCAAATACCTAAAAATAAAAGACAAAATGATGACAAAACTAGGATGAGTCTAAAAGTTTGCTTTTGCCAGCGGCTTTCTCTGAGCGACGTGCAGCGTGGAGAGCAGAGAAGCAAGAGAGAGACTGGAGACCGGGGCTGGCGCTTTTTATCCCCCAGCTCGGCCAATGAGCGCGCTGTCCTCGCACGGGCACACCTGCATACACTCAGTCATCACACAGGCAGCGCGGAAAGCAATCAAGCCATCAGTGGTGGTTAATGACAAGTGACATACAAAGAATGACACTGGTGGCAAAACAGGGCCACGTAACACTGTTAAAATGTTGGAATGAGGGGGTCCCATGGCATCAGTAGTTCCAGAGAAGGCAGAGCTGGAGCCGGAGGTAAAAATGAAAGTAATGACTCAAACCGCTCTGGTCCCTTGTGGAGACGTCTTTCACCGGTCCAACTCACAAAGGTTGCAAAAGGAGTTTTCTGATATAATCTTGCCCCTTTCCAGCTGCACCCACCTCATAGAACACTACACTGAAATGACCCCCGGATTGGTGTTGCGTAGCCACCCATACTGCTTACCTAAATGCAAAAAAAAGGTTGGTTCAGGATGAACTCAAGGTCATGCTCAAAATAGCCATAATTGATGAGTCCTGCAGTGACTGGAGCAGCTTGGTGGCCCTGGTTCCCAATACCAATGGGTTGGTCTGGTTCTGTGTGGACTACAGAAAAGTCAATGTGGTGTCAAATTTGATGCATACGCAATGCCTTGGATTGATGAGTTGTTCAATAGATTGAATGCTGCTCGCATTTATTCAACACTGGACTTGACAAAGGGATACTGGCAGATCCCCTTGACTCCTCTATCCAGAGAGAAAATGGCCTTTTCCACACTGTTCAGATTACAGCAATTTGCAATGCTTCCTTTTGGGTTATTTGGAGCTCCCACTGCATTCCAGCACCTCATGGACAAGATCCTTTGCCCCCATGCTTCCTATGCTGTGGCCTACCTTGACGACATTATTACATCCAGCAAAGATTGGCTGTGGCACCTAGAATACCTTAGGGCCATCCTCGAGTTGCTGAGGTATGAGGGTCTCATAGCTAACCTGAAAAAGTGTGCGATTGGGCAGGTGGAAGTACAGTATCTAGGTTTACACGCGGGTCATGGGCAGATGCATCCCCAAATTCACAAGCCTGCAGCGATTGTGGCCTGCCTGAGGTCCAAGACCAAAAAAGGGTGAGACAGTTCCTGGGGCTGGTTGGCTATTATCACAGGTTCATACCTACAGTAATTATTCACATGTCACCAGCCCACTGACTGATCTCGCTAAAAAGGGAGCACCAGATCCGGTCCAGTGGACGGAGCAGTGCCAACAGGCCTTCACCAAGGTAAAAGCTTCACTGTGTGGAGGGCCAGTTCTACACTCCCCTGACTTCTCTCTCTCTCTTTCATTTTGCAGACAGACACATCAAACAGAGGACTGCGGGCCATTCTGTCCCAGAAGGTGGAAGGTGAGGAACGTCAAGTGCTGTACATCAATTGTAAGCTCTCAGTGTGTGAAAGTAAGTACAGCACCATCTAGAAGGAGTACCTGGCCATCAAATGAGTGGTCCTCACCATCCAATACTACCTGCTGGGGTGCCCTTTCACCCTCTGTTTGGACCATATGCTCCTCCAGTGGCTCCACCACATGAAGGATGCCATTGTGCAGATCACCAATTTATATCTCACCCTCCCGCCATTTAAATTTGAAGTGATCCATAGGCCAGGGGTACAGATGGCCGTGGCAGACTTTCTGTCCCGCTGGGGGGGTCTGCTGCAGGCCTGATGGATCTCCGTCCTGAGTCTGACGGTGGGGGTATATGGCAGCAGGCTATGGCTGAACATCGGTTTGTGAATGGAGGGTGGGGCCAGGAAAGGTGAGTGGCAAAGTCAGTATACCTGTTGTCAATTAACATTGTGTCTGTGCATTTAGCAGTGACAACAGAGAGTAGAAAAGGAGGGAGAGAGCAAGGAGAGGGAATCTCTCCCAACTTATGTCCAAGTTGTTTGTTTGGTGTCCAATCTGGCTTTTCTGTGTTAAATAAGGAAGCTGGTTCATCTGTAAGAAAATCATTTGATTTTGTTTGAACCCTTTCATGAAGAAGCTAACTCAAGTGTGAGCAGAAATAAAAAGAGATTCTTAAGCAAACACTTCCATACTCACTTCCAACATTCTGTTTTTTAAAATGCATTTTGAATATAATCATGAATTACTCTGGAGTTTTTAGGCTTAGCTCCTCTTGTCGTATTCTATTAAACGACTTGTTTCTTTGTTGGTCTTGAAGCATTTGCTTCTCTTTGTTTCTTGATAACAAGGAGATGGTAATACCTTTTATCTATTTCTCTATTTGAAAGATTTGAACAACCAAAAACATCACAAAAATGAACCATATTGAAGGCAGATTAAGCCTTGCTTACTGTACATGAAAGACGGTGTTTGTTTGACCCCCAGGTGAAATTATCATGTGATGTGGGACATCATGTGCAAGGGGTCTATTGACTTAAAGCTGGATTCAATAGGATGATAACAACCCTCACATCTCTTTGAGTGTCAGATATCATGACATCCTCCAACAATATGGGAATGGGCTTCTATGTCCAATTCCAGCTCTTACTAAAGATACTGTAGTTGCTGACTACAGCTACAGCAGTCATGCTTTTAAGCCTGCTGGAAATAAGAGATTTTGAAAAGTGAGCCTTTCATATGGCTAGACCCCAGGTGTGACCAAGAATGATGCATTCTCAGCTTAGAAACAAGAATGAGCCCCAAGGAGCTGCAGATGTGAGACCTTACTTAGAAAAAGGGTTATGCCTAGGAATATTTCCCCATCAGAGAGACACAGTCACCAAGGACACCTCCTTTATGGGATGGAAAGCATTATGATGTAACAGAGATGCAGGGGGAATGTGGAGCCACAGTGTGAGTTTGGAACACATTAGCCTACTAAAAAGGAGGGCAGCCTGGTTCTCAAGATGCATGCAAGCTGTCTTGTCACCACTAATGGGCAGAGTTGTTGTCAGGATCTTTCAGGAACACTGTCAGGAACATTGATCTCTGTTGCCTCATAATGCTCCCCATCCCATAAAGGAGGTGTCCTTGGTGACTGTGTCTCTCTGATGGGGAAATGTTCCTAGGCATACCCCTTTTTCTACATAAATGACCAGGGTGGCATGAGTTTGAAGAACGTCTTCCACCTTATATGAAAAGTGGGTCAGTTAGCATCACTGAGAGCAAGCCCTCCATAACCTATACAGATTGCACTGATGTGCATGCAGTTAAAAAAATGCTTTAACACTAGAATTTTGGAGATTTTCATCCCAAGCCAAAGGGGTTGCTTGCTTCTTTCTCTCCACACAAGCTAACCCATTCCTCTTCGGTGCAATTCTCACCTATGATTATGCAAATGTTGAGCACAGTTCGGTTTGAGCAAAGCAGTACCTGAGAAAATGGAAAAAAAGAAAAAAACTTGCATGCTTGACATTAGTGCGATTGGCATTAGCACAGAATGTGTAACTTTCAAAAAACACAGTATCTGATGATGTAAACATAAGTGTGTTTATGCAGAAATAAAATTTTCAAAACTAATAAAAAATGATTATTTATGTTTCGCTTGAGCAAGGCACCTAACTCCCAACTGCTCCCCAGGTTCTTTTAGCATAGCTGCCAACTGCTCTGGGTATGTGTGTGTGCTCATTGCTCATGTGTGTGCATGTGTGTGTTCACTGCTTCAGATGGGTTAAATGCAGAGAGGAATTTCACAAATGTGTGATTAATAAAGTTGTGTTTTCTTTTTTTACTTTCTTATTATAAAGTGTTTTGAATTTTCAAATATTCACTGGGAAACACCCAATAATGATTTTATAGAAGTCTATAAAATGACATTCATGCCAAGCCTATAAAAGGAGTAAATACAGCAGCAGCAGGGGAAAAGGTAGAAAGAATAAGCGATAGAGGTTCTCAGAATTACCTAGTAGTACTTCTACCTTATTGAAGTAGTTTCTTGGTTGGATATGGGCTTTTTTGCTAAATCTTATCCTTTAAATCCTTGCACCATTAACTGGAAAGTTATTTCATTCATTCTTTATACCGCTTATCCATTATAGGTCATGAGTGGACTGGAGCCAATCCCAGCTGACATTCGGCAAGAGGTGGGATACATTCTGGATAAGCCACCAATCTATCACTGGAATAGCTGGAAAATTGTTTTACATTGTGTTTTTATGGGCTCTTGGCCAGTACTTCCAAAATGTATTCTAATTGTTTCCTTCACTCACTGATGCAATTCTTTCACTCGTCATTACCATTTTCCACAGTGTTTTTATTTAAACCCTGTCCTTATGAATGTCTTTCCACTTGATGTTTTCAGCTGTCCTTTTTGGAAATCGTCAGACATGAGCGCACACACAAAATTTTAACAGTGTCATTAATAAGTTTGATACTACATTGAGCTGATACTACTTAAAGCTGCAATAGGTAACCTGTCTAAAAATTACTTTTTTTTATCATATCTACTAAAACGGCTACCATGTTGTCACAGTAGCATGAGACAGATAATCTATGAAAAAAAAAAAATCAGGCTCCTCTGGCTCCACCTAGTGCTCCTAATACCATTTGCAAGAATCCACCATGCCTGAATCAAAACAACCAATCAAATTTAAGAGGAGTGTCTGGTAGTGTCAATCTCCTTACCTGTGCATGCTCTCATATGTGAACATCTGAAAGAATTCAAAACTAATACAAAAATTTGCTACATTTCTGCTTCACAGGTAATTATTCCTGCTTGATTTATATTTGATTTGAATTTCAAAAAAAAAAAAGGGGGGGGGGAGAATAAACCACAAAATTAAGATAACAATAATAGTCTTGATGGCACTATAGAAAAGTGCTTGATGGTACTATCAGTGATACAGAGATAGAGATACCGAACTACATGGTGATACGTAATGACCAAACTCGGGAACACGGAGGTGTCTGCATGTATATCCGCTGTGATTTGGCGTTCAATGGGCAAAAGGACTTGCAGGACTCAAACCTATCATCGATATGGGCTGAGATTCTGTTACCCAAAACTAAACCGATTCCCGTCAGAATGTGCTACCATCCACCACTGCAGATGAACTTTTATGATCTTATGGAACAATGTTGTTTTGCAAACGATAGATTCATGGACATGGAAACTATTTTGATGGGTGTTTTTAACACCAACGTTGCCAGATCTAACAACAGCAGTTTAACGAGGATGTTGAAAGACTTTTGCAATTTGTATAATTTCTCTCAATGTATTCAGGACTATACTAGAATTGGAAAGAACTCTCAGTCTATTATTGATCTGATTCTAATTTGTGATGAAACTAAAATTTCGCAGTGTGGTGTTATTAGTTGTGATATCAGTGATCATTGCATGATATACTGCACCAGAAAACATAAACATGAACAGATTGGTAAACACAACAATGCTAAACTGGGATCTATGAAGGGTTATAGTAAATTTGATCTTGCTAATACACTTATTAAATGTCAGTTGGAATTGTGTGCTTGATTCTGATGTCAATATCGCTTGATCTAATTTTAAAACTAATTTTGTCAATGTAATTGACTCTCTTGCTCCTATGAAGGAAGTACAGTTTAAACAGCGTACTGAACCATGGTTTGATGATATAATTTTGGCAAAGATAAAAAATTGGGATCATCAATTTTCAGACTTCAAGAAAACTATAGATGAATCAAAATTATTCAGTATAAAAAAAAGCTAGAAAATTTACCCAAAGGCTGATCAATAAATCTAAAATAGAATTTTTTTTTCCAAAATAAGCTGGAAGAGGAGAAAAATCACCCTAAACACTTTTGGAAAACTCTAAAAGATGTTTGCTGGAAGATGGCTCTTCCAGCAAAGCAAAATTATCAACCAGTAATATTGGTCTTGACAATGATGGTGAAATTATATTTGATAAATTTAAGGTCGCACATAAATTTAATAAGTTATTCACTACAGTGGCATCAAACCTGGTACAGAAAGTTCCAGTTGTTACAGGTAAATTTGGCATGAGCAAAGTGGAACAGTTTTATGCTGATAAAAGTGTATCGCATAATACATTTTCTCTAATCACGTAACAGAAGAAAATGTTTGCAATTTGCTCAGAAGTATACATTCTTTCAAAGCTACTGGACTTGATAACATTCCAGCAAAATTTGTAAAAGATTCTGCAGATATTATTGCTGCTCTACTTACTCAATTGATAAATGTATCTATATTACATGGTGTTGTACCAGATGATCTCAAATATGCTAGAGTTGTTCCATTGTAGAAAAAGATTAATAAAAACTGAATCTATACTATTTGACTCTAAAAGTAACTTGAAGAAAAATTCAAATTTGGACATTGTGTGCAAAGGCACTGAAATCAAATATTACTCAAAAGTTAAATATTTAGGTGCAGAATTGGACCAATCCTTAGATGGAGAGGCAATGGCCGAAAAGTTACTGAGTAAGGTAAATGCCAGATTAAAATTTTTGTATCAAAAATCAAAATTTTTAGATTTAAGAACCAAGAAACTGTTAACATCAGCACTGGTACAATGTCACTATGACTATGCCTGTTCTTTTTGGTACTCAAGTTTAACTAAGAAAACAAAAACAAAACTGCAGATTTCTCAGAATAAATTGGCTCATTTTACTCTAAATTTACAGCCAAGAACATCATTATTTACTGAACACTTCAAAATCATAGGGTGGCTTCCTATCCGATATAGAGTACAACAATTAAAACTAAATCATACATACCGAGTACTTGATGGGATGTCTCCTAAGTACCTTTCTGAGCAATTCTTTTCCATCTCAAGAAGACATTCTTATAATACTCATTCTCATCAACATTCGCTTGTCATTCCTCATTTTGGTGCTTTTGGTAAATTTTCATTTTATATCGCTGGTGCTCAGTTATGGAATAGTCTTCCTTCTACTTTAGTCAATCCTAGTCAATCTTTGTTAAATTTTAAGAAAAATGTTAAGTCTTGTATGTTATGATTTCTTTTGAGAATAATGATTTTATTTTTTATTTTTTTTAGTTTTATTAGTATTAGGTTTATATATCTCTTTTATGTCACATCTTGTATTATGGGAACCACAATGAAAATAAGTTTTTTACTTTTTTATGTCACAGGCAAGCTGGAGCCTATCCCAGCTGACTACGGGCAAAAGGCGGGGTACACCCTGGACAAGTCACCAGGTCA
>JAPEIY010000028.1:13046982-13057432 GCA_026122135.1 Cathorops aguadulce | reverse complement strand
TGGGTTAAATGCAGAGGATGAATTTCACTGTGCTTGAAGTGTGCATGTGACGAATAAAGGTTTCTTCTTCTTCTTAATGAAACCCCAGACGAGCTTTGGAAGCTCTGAGGAACCTTGTAGAAGCCTCAGATGAGCTTTGGAAGCTCTGAGGAACCTTAGGTAATCCTTAGATTGAAGGACCTTAGTGGAACCTCCAGTTAAGATCTGTATAGGTTACTGGTTTGGTTTTGAAGTTATGGAGAAGATGAAGAGGCAGCCATTCTTTAATCTTGAACCACTGTTTGTGCAGAGCCTCACAATATGAGCTCTCGTTAGATTAAATTTTGGCTGACAGGGAACATAGAGACAGTTGACCGGGTCAACTTTAAAATGCTGTTACTCCAAGCAAAATGCAAGTTTTATGCAGGTTGCACACATGGCACTTTGGCAAGTGCTTTGAATAAAGTGCTGCTTCAGGCACAGTTTTATCTCAAAGTACAAAATCTGTTATTTCTGACAGCTTTTCAAGTGAAAACTCCAATGAGGCAAATGATTTCAAGCTTTGAATAATTGAGTTTGATAATACGTTATTCATAGATAAAAGAACAAAAATACATATTCCTGAAACCATAAAAACTGAGAATTACAAAAGCATTTAGACAGACTGTTTACTAAGTCATCATTTATTCAGCGTCTTTAGAGTTGAGTCATGTTAACGTGACAAAAAAAAAAACAGAAAAAGATCTTAGCTTCAAGCAGTTTTTGTTTAGGTGTTTTTACAGTATGTGCCAGACCTTTACATATTTTCCTGTCCCTGGCCACAGGGTTTGGTGGTGATGTCGGCTGAGTTAGAGGAAGTAGTGACGAGCATTCTGAATGGCCGTATTCCAGGAATGTGGATGAAAAAGTCGTACCCGAGCCTCAAACCTCTCGGAGGATACATCAGCGACTTCCTGGAGAGGCTCAGGTTCTTACAGGTGAGCTTGAGGTGTCCCGTATTACGTGTCAGTCCTGCTCCAAACAAACTCCAAGATAGCTGCATATTTATGTGTGGAGCTAAACATAATGCGATGACACATTATGTGCACCTCAAGGGGGCAGTAGAACACTTTAGTTCTCAGACAGAACATTAACTCCACACAACAGAAGAATCTGAGTGTTTGTCCCAGTTCACAATAATATAAATCCACTCGTCAGTGAGTCAGTTTCCATACACGAATAATCCAGTCCAATAGCAGGCCATGAAATAGATCTTGTAAGAGATTTACACAATATATGGCTTCCTTATGAGTATATAACCCCACTTTTCAAATTATTTTTAAACTCGTATTTCTATTGTATAGAATTTTTCAGGAAGAAAAATAAAACAAGACCATTGTGAAATAGTAGCGTGAGCATCACACTGAACACTCTGTACCAGGAAACATGAGCTTAACTTTATAATGGGTTACAAAGGTCTGGTATTAGTGACTGTCCACTTCCATATGTCTCTTATTCGCCCTCTTATGAACATTACACTGTAGTGGGTTAATCGAGATTGTGGTTCTGTTCAGCTCTAATAGACCTGACCAAGGTAGCAGTAATAGTCATACAGAATGTTAATTGTGCTTTCTTTGTGTAGGATTGGTATGATGATGACATGCCGGCCGTGTTCTGGATGTCCGGCTTCTTCTTCACACAGGCTTTCCTAACTGCTGCACTGCAGAACTACGCTCGCAAACACACCACCCCCATCGACCTGCTCGCGTTCGACTTCCAGGTCATGGATAAAATGGAGTACACACAGTCGCCTGAGGATGGTATGACAAAGACAACCATATATATATAATTCCATGAAAATGGAGTCATACATGGGCATAGCACCAAGTTGGCTATAAGCTATGCATGACGAAATTGAGTGAAATAACTGTTATAATATTCACATTCACTGGAGTTTGAGAAACAGCATTTTTTTTTTATTTGAGAAATAAAAACTTTGTACAAAACGTCCAACAAAGTAATTTCCACTTAGAATGTAAACAAACTGGCGAAATGATGGTAGAAATTTGTGAAAAATGCTATAATAATATCCATCCATTCATTACCACTTATCCTGTGCAGGTCACAGGCAAGCTGGAGCCTATCCCAGTTGACTATGGGTGAGAGGTGGGGTACACACTGGACAAGTCACCACAGGGCTAACACAGAGATAAACCACCATTCACACTCATTCACACCTATGGTCAATTTAGAGTCACTAATTAGCCTAACCTGCATGTCTTTGGACTGTGGGGGAAACCAGAGCACCCGGAGACAAGGGGAGAACATGCAAACTCCACACAGAAAGACCCCCGTTGGCCACTGGACTCGAACTCAGAACCTTCCGGCTGTGAGGCAACAGTGCTAACCACTACAATAATTCTTGAAAAATAAAAACAGATATGTTCTTACCATCAAATACTTTTATTCCATATTTTGTTGCTTTTTTTAATTTTTGGGGATTTGTTTTCAAGTAGAGTTTTTATTTCGTCCTTCGTTGGTTCAGCAATATGCTCTGCCATGTTATTTTTCTCTCCTCATGGTATATGAGCTGATAGCCTAGTAGCAGTAGCCAATCAGAGCACATGGTTGCTCATATCCAGTGAATGTGAATATATACGAGGGTAAGGCAAAAAGTTCTCAGACAAATTGAAAAAAAAATATTTATTTATGAAAATAACAAAGCTATTTCTCTACACATCTCCATTTAAATCTAAACACTTCTGCAAGTGGTGTTTCCATTGGAGAATTTTATCTTTGTAGAATTCTGGGGAATGTCTTCCACACCTTTGAAATTATAACATCTGTCTTAGAACTTTTTCACTTACCCTTGTGTGTGTGTGTGTGTGTGTGTGTGTATGTATGTATATATATATATATATATATATATATGAGAGAGAGAGAGAGAGGTGCTTTATTTGGAACACTATACTGGGGTGCCCATGCTTTTTCGGCATGCAAGCTACTTGTAAAATGACTCTGTCAAAATGATCTACCTGCACTAAAAAAAATGCTAAATATATATTTATTTATATATTTCCGGAGTATACTTTATTTATACAATGTATGTTGACGTACATTGCAAAACTGAATGAACCCTTATGGCACAATACAATTCAACACACTTATGGTCACTACCTTACTCTGATGACTTGCACTGCATGGAGTCAGTCAGGGTTGCATAGTCTGGACAGTAGCAGCTGGTTGCCAGCCTCAAGCAGATTTCCAGATGATCATCACTCATGATAGAACGATATTTGGACTTGATAATTTTCATGTGAGAAAAGGCTGATTCGCATAAACAAGTGGAGCGAAATAAAGCACATTTCCTCATGTTTGGGTACTTTTCCTCTGTAAGTTCCAAAACTCTCCATGAGCCCTGGACTTCAGCTGAATGTCAGCCTGTAGTGTCAAAATCTCATCCTCCACTGTAGACGAGTTCAGGTGAAACAGTGTTACAATTTTTGATGCAAGTGCATCAACCTCAAAATCTTCCCTAAATGGGTAGCACATAAATGTAGTTACTGGCTCAACAAAGGCAAAGTCTTGAAATTGTATGTCAAAGTCTGACAGACATTTTTCAATCTGCTCTGTGTAGTGCACACGGTCAAGTTGCGCACATGCCTTCCGTTGTGTCTCAAGCTCTGACGCAAGATTATGGAAGTTCCCCAAATCATGGCGCTGCAGCTTTGAGGACAGATGCTGCATTTTTATTTTGAAAGCATTAACTGAGCTGATCATATTGACAACGGTTTTGTTTTTTCCTTGCAGCTCTAAATTGTCATTGGTCAGATCGGTTAAAAATGCCAGGTCTGGTAGTCACTGTTCGTCATTAAGTTGCTTGTACGTATTCTGCATGTTTAATATCAAGGAGAAACTCTCATCTCCGGACAGAGCTCTCAAAATTTCTGGAGGAATTTTCCTCTGCTAAGTTATCTCACATCAGTGTGTAGCAAGATCTCAGCGTTATCGCAGTCAGACTTTTCCAGATGTGCATGGAAAAGCCCTCTTTGAAGAGATCTCGCACGAATAGAACAGGCGATTTTTGTTGCCACATCCATTATCTCTTTCATGTTTAGCATTTTTGCACATAATGCTTGTTGGTGTATTATGCAGTGGTAATTAAGGAAGTCGGGGAAATCAGCGTCCTCCCTGCACTTGGCAATAAATCCATTTGAGCAGCCCACCATTGCGGGTGCACCATCCGTGGTGATATCAATTTGCAAATTGGGAGCTGGGTTTTCTCCAAAAAGTTTCTGAAAGGCTGAAAAACGTCCTCTCCCTGTGTGTCCTTTCATGGGCAGTATTGTTAACAGCTCCTCTTTTGCAGACATGTATCTGTAAACACCATCCGAATAAAAATGCACAACTAGGCTGTATTACTTATGTCCGTGGATTTATCTAATTGCAGTGAAAAACACTCGCAGTCTGTGATGTCTCTCCAAAGTTGCTGTGTCACATTATCAGCCATAACTTCACAACACCATGTAACTATACTTCTTGATAGTTGAAGAGATTTTATTGAAGCTAATATTTCTTGTTTGTTTTTAAAGTTTCAAAACAGCGAGTCAGCTACCTCAATGAAGGCTTCTTTTATCATCTCTTCATCTTGGAATTACTTTTTTTGCTTAACGATGGAGTGACTCACCCAGAACGATGCTTTGGTGGCTACCTTTGCTTTTGAAGTCAACTGTGTGAAAAATGACTGCTGTCCGAATAACTGTAATTTTAGTTCCCTCAACTTTCTCTTTCTCAGCTCACTTTTCGGAGGAAAGTCAGTGTCGTAGTTTTTATGAACAGTCCGAAAATACCTCTCCACATTTCCTTTCTTTGGAACAGCAATGGTAGATTGATAGATCAGACAAATGCACTTCGAATGTAACATAATGAAAAAAAAATCCTCTCATTCCACATGGAAGTGGTAAGTTTTTGGTTTCTTACTTGGTTCAGCTCCCTCACTCATTATACCCCTTCTATAGTAGATATAAATTGGAAGTCTAACGAGGTCACGAGTTTTGCAGCAGCGCATTTGAATGCGCATGCGTGGTGACACATGCATGATCTCGGATTGGCTGCAAGTTAATTTACATAATTTTTTTTGTAAATGGCATGCAATCTACCGGAACTACCTCTGTGATCGACTGGTTGATTGTGATCGAAGTTTTGGACACCCCTGGGTTAGACCCTCTTTTCTCTCAGAACAGCCTCAATTCTTAGTGGCATGGATTCCCCAAGATCTTCGAAGTATTCCTTTAGGATTCTGGTTCAGTTTGATATTCAGTAAATGCTGCAGATTTATGCTGTAAATATGCTCTAATGAATTCAGATCTGTAGAGACCACTGAAGTACACTGAACTTGTCATGTTGATGTAAGACTCGTACTTCATGACATGATGCATTATCATGCTTGAAGATGCTATTATAACATTGTAATTATGGTCACCAGCAATACTCAGACTGTGGCCTATCTTGCTAATGATGTTTGCTAAGATGAGTGCTAAGAAAACATTCCCCACACCATTACCGAACCACCACCAGTCTGAAGTGTTGGCACCAGGCAGGTTGAGTCCATGAGACTCTTTCTCATGTATGTGAAAATCCCAGGAGAGCACCAGTTTCTAAAAGTCACTGAGATCACATATTTCCCTCGTTCAGATGTTTGATGTGAACATTAATTAAAACTCATGACCCGTATCTGTAATTTTATGCATTGTGCTGCTGACAGTTGATTGGCTGATTGGAATATTTCAGGAAAAAGCAATTGGAAAGGCTGGTATGTATAGACAGATCGACTGATAGATAAAAAAAAAAATAAAGATATGGAGTTCCAGACTGTATTGTACTGTATATAGCTTGGCTGGACAGAAACAGACAGAAAAAATAGAGATAGGGATACATACGTACATAGAGAGAAAAAAAAAAGGAGGAAGGAAAGCTAAAACCTGAGTGAACATGACTGAACAGATGAGAGGAGGTGAGGAATGGAGGGAAAGATGGAGACAGGATGAGAGAGAGGACACATTAACCCTGTGCCATCAGCATTAACTCGCTCTTTTATCATGTAAAAAAGTGTGTATACATAAGTCTCTCTCTCTCTGGCAGTCGCTTGTGACCGAGCACTAAAGTTCATGTCAGATCCGCCTCAGTTGTTACCGATTCAGGGGGTGACGATGTCTTATGTGGCTGCTCAAACCCAGAGCAGAACGGAAGAGTCGGGGACACTTTGTGCAAGGCAGGGTGGGTGGTGAGCGAGGAAGGAGAAGCTGCTCTTTCCGTTGTTGTCTCTTGGCCTCTACCTCACAACGTTGTTGATTCTCCATGCGGTCTGTTCCCTGAATTATGGTGTGCCTCCACTCAGTGCGGTCCTCGGCGAGGGTCTCCCAGTTGGCATGGTCAATGTTGCAGCGAAGGAGAGTGGCCTTCAATTGGTCATGGAATCGATGTTTGGGGGCTCCTCGGGATCTTGTGCCGGATTCAAGTTGTGAGAACAGGATGTGGTGGGGGAGTCGGGTTGTGGGCATTCTTCTGACATGTCCTGCCCAGCGGAGGCGATGTCGTGCCATTGTGGACTCAATGCTGGGGAGACTGGCTCGGAGAAAGACAGATTCATTGGAGACGAGATCTTGCCATTTGATCTTCAGGATCGCACAGAGTTTCTGCTGTTGGAAACGCTCCAGCTTTTTTATGCCATTCCTATACAGAACCCACATCTCAGAGCCATAAAAGAGGGTGGAGAGAATGATGGCTTGGAACACCATGATTTTTGTATGAAGATTCAGGTTGTGGTTTAGGAAGACGCATTTAGAGAGCCTTCCAAAAGCTGTATGCATGAATCCTATTTTCAATGTCTTTCTGCACAGTGCAGTCATTAGAAAGATAGCCTCACAGGTAGGGGAAGGCTTACAACAGTCTCAAGAACTTCACAGAGTCGTATGTTGCTGGTGTCTGGAGGGGGATGGCCCGGGGCTCCCTGTGCAAGGATCCTGGTCTTCCCAGTGTTGAAAGTGAGACCGAAGTGGGAGTAGGCACCATCAAAAGCATCGACAGTAGTCTGGAGGGTGGCAACTGTGTCCACAGGGGTCACGCTGTCATCAGCATACTGCAGCTCCCGAACTGTGACCAGGGTGGTGAGTTGGCAGCGAAGTTGGATGCCAGAGGCTGTGTCAGGAAACTTGTGGATCATGGCCCCAAGGTAGAGGGAGAAGAGGGTGGGGGCCAGAATGCAGCCCTGCTTCAGACCAATGGTGATGAAGAAGGGGTCTGAGATGGTGTTTTTGGCCACAACGCGACCAGTCATCCCATTGTGAAGTGGTTGGAACAGCCAAAGCGTCTCAAGGTTGCCCACATAGCTGGTCTTGGGACGCTATCGAATGCCTTCTCCAGGTCCCAGAAGATGAAAAGGAGTGGTCGTCGTTGCTCACGGGACTTCTCCTGAAGCAAGCGGGCACAGAAGATCATGTTAGTGGTGCCATGAGATGGCCGGAAGCCGCACTGTGACTCTGGAAGGACTTCCTCAGCGACAGTCAGGAGCCTGTCTAGCAGGACCCGTGCAAAGATCTTTCCGGCGATGCTGAGGAGGGAGATGCCGTGGTAGTTTCCGCAGATGGACCGATACCCTTTCTTGAAGATGGTGATGACCTTCAGGTCCGCAGGTACAGCTTTCGTCTCCCACATGCGCAGGATCATCATGAAAAGCCTGGTCTCCATGGCTCTGCCCCCATGAGAGAAGTTCCAACGGGATGTTATCGGGACCTGGGGCCTTCCATGCTTTCATGCGCTTCAGCGCCTTCTGAAACTCTGTGTAGGAGGGAGGGAGTGACATCCAATGCCTGGGTGTTGGGGTACCTTATGGAGCAAGTCATCAGCCGCGGTAGATTGACGATTCAGGAGCATCTGAAAATGTTCTTTCCACCTTTTAAGGATGGCTTGATCTTCTGTAAGGGTGGTTGCCCTGTTGGCAGTCCGGAGGGTGTTGGTACCCCCACGACGAGGACCAAAGATTTCCTTTGTTGCAGCGTAGAAGCGCCGGAGGTCTCTGCTGTCAGCTTAAGACTGGATCTCCTTTGCTTTGTCTTGCCGCCAGAGGTTCTGCATCTCTCAGACCCTTCACTGGCACTCCTGCTTTGCCTTTTGGAAGTGTCGCAAGTAGGCACGTGTAGGGCGATTCTCCCATGGAAGGCGGGCAGATCTCTTCTGGTGGTTGCTGTCAGGGAGTGGCACGCGGAGGGTCATGAGATGCTCATTTATGGCGGTTGGGACCAGGTTATAGCAATTCACGATCGATGTCTTGATCGCAAAACCAATGCCATGGATCTACTGCTCTTCAGCATCTTTCCCTTTCCAGAAAAAAAGTATAGTTGGCTCCAATTTCAGAAAGACTTCCCTCACCGGCAAGTCTTGTTTCAGAGAGGGCAGCGATATCAAATGTTAAAGCGGTTGAGCTCCCGACTCACAAGGGCAGTGTGTCAGTGTGGTCTTTCTATGTCATTGCTCCCATCTTGAAAGGCTTCAGTTTCAGTTTTCTTGGGTTTTGACCGTAGAAGCAGGTCCCCACTGGCCACGGTCTGCCAGTCAGGGGGGATTGTGGTGACCAATGTTTACCCCACCTTTTCTAGGGGTCTCTCCATTTGGAGTGGGCTGCGGTACTCCTCAGTAGGCCAGCCCAGTCACACCTGTAGCTGCCGAACTACCATGTCACCACAACTTCGTGGATAGAACGACCTTCACACAAGCACCGCCAGTGTGTGGCTCGAGATTAGAGACTTCCAGCTGACCAAGCCTGTCCCCGTCATCCAGGCTACCATTGCCACGGGACTTTTGAGGAGGATAAAAAGTTGAGGCTTGTTGGTTCTGGCACGAATAGCCTTCGCGTAAATTTGTTTAAGGTGAGGTGGATCACAGGTTGCATGCCTGAGACCCACGCACTTTGGGCACCTGCCTTCTGCAGCAGCACCATGAAGATGGAGACGTGCTAGTTCTGGTTGGGGTGCTTGCAGCGGGCTGCCGGAAAACTTGATTACAGTCAAGGTCCGCCTTAAACCACGCCAGCCCGCCTGGCACTGCTCTCATCCGCCAGTTACGAGGCAACTGCCTTTGGAGTCTTCAAACTTCCAAACCCTAGTAACCCAAGGGTCTGCTTGGTTTTGTGGTGCCAACCGCACTCGCCAGTCATAGAGTGAGTAGTAACGGCCACCTGTGCACTTTTTATAGGTTTCAGGTTGGAGTACACTGATCCCACGCACGACCTCTCGACTCTGCCTGGATGCAGTTTAACGTCATTTTAGAGTCCTTAATGTCTGCCCCAGGACTTCTTTTTCAGGGTAAACTCAGGGTTTGTAAAATGATGAAATGTTTGTGAGAGAGAGAGAAAAAAAAAGTGTGAGACATCAATCTGCAGTTCATGCCCGTGTGTGTTTATAAAATCCATGGTTTCTCTTCTTGTCCCTGGCAGGTGTCTACATTCGTGGTTTGTTCCTGGACGGGGCGCGCTGGGACACAGAAAAGAACCTGTTGGGAGAATCATTACCCAAGGTTCTCCACGACACCATGCCGGTGGTAATTATTCATCATTTCCTTATTTAATGTTTATTTCCTTTGCTTATTTATATCCCTCTGGATTTGGTTACATACTGTGTACCGACACGGTGTATAAGCACACCTGACACATTAAGTTAATCAACAGAGTAAAAATGGACAACAGAAATTACATACAGTGCTGTCATGCTGTTCTTTACACATCACCCTATTGCACAGTCTTCCAGAAAGGTCAGAGCTCCTTCATGCAGGTGGTACAGCTCATATGTTCTAATAGATTGTCATAGAGAGGACATGTTCATGGAGGCTTGGTTAAAGAGGCAAAGACATGAGAGATACTCGGTCAGCAATCTCCTGACCATCAATTTTATTACTGCATTAGTTTTGTGTTCACTGTACAAGTCTATGTTAATAAGCTGTTCCTGTAGAAATCATAACACATTAGAGCAAGTGCATTAATATAAACTTGATTTTGTTTTGCAGTCTGCACTAATATCACAGCTGCTGTTATAGAAAATCTATCATCTTCTGACCAATCAGAATTGAAAATTCAACAGCATTAGAGTAGAAAGTCTGTTACTAATGACAAACTTTGCTACTGTGACTCAAAATTAATCTCACGACATAAATCTTGTTACTACCTTTAAACACTTCACTGATTTATAATTTAGTCAAACATTTAAGTGGAGAAGAGACAAGGAGACTCGCACATCAATAGCGTGAGAGGCAATGAGTCAGCAAACCTGATCTAACCTTCAGGTGCCAATGTGGGCATATATTACAACTGAAAAAGTTAAAGGACATGTATAATTAATTATTCCATCAAAACCTCTCATCTCATCATCTCTAGCCACTTTATCCTGTTCTACAGGGTCGCAGGCAAGCTGGAGCCTATCCCAGCTGACTATGGGCGAAAGGC
>JAPEIY010000028.1:12268376-12284984 GCA_026122135.1 Cathorops aguadulce | reverse complement strand
TCAGCTGGGATAGGCTCCAGCTTGCCTGCGACCCTGTAGAACAGGATAAAGCAGCTAGAGATAATGAGATGAGATTATTATTATTATTATTATTATTATTATCCTTTATCAAGCATTCTGAATGTGGGCATCACTTTACATCAATGTGTGTGTGTGTGTGTGTGTGTGTGTGTATACAGGTAAATACAGTTTACCTTCAGCATGGCCTGCTGGTCCTCACTGTACTCCACTTGTGCAGAAGACAGGTTGAGGATGGCTCTCTCCACTGTGTCTCTCTCTGAATTGTAGATGTAGACGTACGGCCGGCGCACCACCACATAGCGTTTCACCCAGCCATTAGTATGCGGCTCCAAGAAGTGCAGATAGCCCTTTTTCGATACTATTGGGCTGTAAGAGCAAAAACAAGAGATGATTTAAAAGCTAACACAAAGGCTCCTAACACGGTTGTTTCTTAATGACTAACAATATTGACTTACAGAAAGCTTCACCATCTCAACAATTATGCATTTTTAATTGTTAAAGACCAACACATTCATTTATTATTAGACTTAAATTGCTCAGGTGTCCACCCTACAAATTTCCATGTACTTTTTTACTCAAGAAATAATCACAAATGTAGCACATTAATATAAACCTGTATTTGAATTACAGTAAGCAACATAGTCAGAGCTCCTGTTATAAAAAATTAATTAACAAATCTTAATGTTATTTGAGAAAAAGAATTCGACAGCACTGTTGTTGAAGAAATCAATGAAATTATAACACTGATCTTTTGTAATTAGACATTAAAATATGCAGTGAATCTGTTTGTCCTTCTATTCATTTTGTCCTCAGTATTAAGGTCTGTAAACTGACCTGACACGGATTTCCTGAATGTCAGGGACAAATGTGTGGATCCTTGATTTGGACTCTGGAGCTCCGTTGGGGGATTTCTTACCCTCGCCATCAGATATCGAGCCTCGGTTGGGGCTCACAGCACGAGAGCGAGGTGCCGGGGGTCTGCACACATCAGTTTACATCAACAGTTTAAAAAAAAACATTGAGAAAATGTGGCATCTTATAGATTATTACTTATTTCAAATTACTCAAGTTTTTTCCACACCAGCCTCATCTTCATGGATCTTATTTTGAGCATGGGGTATTATTTTTTTAGTTATACTGTCATAGTTAGTTTTGCCGGAGTCCCTGCTTGCACTCAGTGCAAAATGTATACTGTTCTTACTCATTAGATGACATTGGGCATACCTAACAACCTGTCCATGCCCCCCCCCGGTCTAATCCTGAGTTTGAGATGCTGACCTCTTCTGTTCCTTAGACCTGCCTGATCCATCCTGATGCCCTACATCTAACTGGAGTCTCATCACATTGCTCCTGTGGAGGATGGCCCCATGTGGATAGTTGAAACTCACACTTGGAAGATGGCTCTGGACGCTTACTTTTATGGCTGAGAACTACAGTTGACTTGCTAACTTTAGGACTGCAATTGTCATGAATAGTTTTGTAGTCAAATTTCCATCAATTAACAGTTTATAACTTCAACAAAATAGACTTTGTGTTAAAACTATAATGAATTTCCTGGTTTCACAGTTATACTTTGTGACTATATAGGACACTGTTATAGAAGCAAGTTATTTATAATCACGTCGTCTCTTATCACCCAAGTGAGGATGGGTTCCTTGTTGAGTCTGGTTCTTTTTGAGGTTTCTTCCTCATGTTGTCTGAGGGAGCTTTTACTTGCCACCGTCGCCACAGGCTTGCTCATTGGGGATAGATTAGGGATACAATTAGCTCATGTTTAAAGTCTTTAAATTTCTGTAAAGCTGCTTTGCGACAATGTCTATTGTTAAAACCGCTATAAAATTAAACTTGAATTGACTATCATGCTGGAACACATTTGAGCTAGGCCCATTAGTTCCAGTGAAAAGAACTCTTAATGCTACAGCATACAACTGTTTATTGTGTGCTTCCAATTTTGTGGCAACAGTTTGGGAAAGTACCTCATTTGGGGGAGAGGGTCACATGTCCACATACTTGTGGCCATATAGTGTATCTGCTGCTACATACACTTTGTATTTATCAAGACAGTTTGTATTGTGACAGCTAGCATTCAGCTAGCTTGTATCATCAGAGTTATCATCATGCTAGCTAACATTAGAGATTAGGAATAAAGCTGTCGTTACCGTAGTTAGCCTTAGATAAAGTTTTCCCACATTCCTTGGTACTTTGGTGAAACTTACTTCTTATTCTTCTTACTTTGTCTGTAACTCCTATCTGCTGTAGCAGGCATTGAGCAGTTAAGGCCTTAGCCAACCATATCCAAATCCAAATCCCTTTAAGCACTTGATCTTCTAGTGTTATCATTGGTCTTCCTACTTTGCTATTCTTGTTGTCAGTGAAGAGAAGTCTCTTTGTCAAGGTGCTATTGGGCTGGCAGGCCAAGTATGCTAGGTATTTTATTTATTGTCTATTGATGAACTTATGTCTTCAGTTGTGCAGATGTTTTGCACATATTTGTTTGTTAAGATGTTTGTTTTGGGTGGCATGGTGGTGTAGTGGTTAGCACTGTCGCCTCACAGCAAGAAGGTTGTGAGTTTGAAGCTGATGGGGCCTTTCTGTGTGGAGATTGCATGTTGTCCCCGTGTCTGTGTGGGTTTCCTCCAGGTGCTGTCACAGTCCAGTCCAGTCCATCCATGCCTTAGATTGTGGGACTTCCATGCCGGCTCCAGGACAGAAATTCAGTCCTGCCTTGCTGAAGGCCATTTCCTGAAGCGGCACTCCCACACCTGCTACCACTCCTCTCCCATCAGCCAGAGCTTTTTAAGAACTGTTTGGAGCTACTCCATTTGCCAGACTGTCTCTTGTAGACTTTCCTCACCTCATTACAGCTCATTGGTATTGTGTCTTCTTGATTCCCTCTGCCTGAATTTCTTCTTGTTTTTTGTCAAGTTTTTCTGTCCATTTTTTCTCCCTCTTTTTTGCCTGCCTGTTCTTTTGAATTTTCTACCTCTGCCTGGATTTCATTTATCCCTGTGTTCATCAGTTTTTGTGAAAAATTTTCTGTCCTGTTTTTTGTCCCAGGTCGTGTCTACCTGCTCCTCTGTGTTTTTGACCTCCTGGCCTGTTTTTTGACTACCAAATTTTGCCTGAGCCCTACTGTATCTTTGCCTTTCTGCCATCTACTTCATGAACTAAGTTTTCTCTTTACACTGCCTATTTTCTGAGTCTGCTATTGGGTCCTCACTTCACCTCAGCTCACCACTCCTGACAGCACAGCCTGGCCAACATGAACCCAGCAGATTTCACCCAACTAAGAGCAGCAGTGCAGAAACAGGAAGCTCTCCTTGGGACCCACCAACAGGACATCCAACAAGTCAATTAAAACCTTGTCACCATCTCTGACACTCTCAATCTTCTTGCTACTCAGCTACAATAGCTTCAAGTAATGTCTGCTCCTACACAACTCCCTCCACCTACTGCCCCTCCAGCTCCTGCTCCAGCCCTCTTCACTTCCCGCCCCACAGCCATATGATGGAGAACCAGGTACCTGCAGATCATTTTTATGTCAATGCTCACTAACCCTTGAGCTTCAACCACTCGCCTTCCCTACAGAGTGTTCCTGAGTGGAACACGGATGGCCTATACCATCACTCTTCTCACTGGCAAAGCTAAGGAGTGGGGAACAGCTATGTGGGACGCCAATGCACCATGCTGCGCCAGCTTCAAGGATTTCACAGATGAAATGAGGCAAATGAGGCCTTTGATCACTCTCTGTCTGGCAGAGAGGCAGCAAGAGAAATCATGGGGCTGCGGGAGGGTGCCCAGTCCGCTTTTCGCACTTTGGTGGCATCTTGCGGGTGGAATGACAGTGCCTTATTTGACACATTTTTGAATGGGCTGTCACTCCATTAAGGATGAGCTGGTCTCACAAGAACTGCCACCTGATCTCACCAGTCTCATGGACCTCGCCAGTCGTATTGACTCCCGGATCAGACAGCAGGTGAACGAGAGAACTCGGACTAGTCTTGCTCCCTCTCAGCCTCCCATTCCATCCAATGAGCCAATGCAGGTAGACCAAGTCCGCATCTCACCTGAGGAAGGACAGAGCCGTTGGGATATGAGGGCATGTTTATATTGTGGACAGCTGGGGCATTTCTGCCAATCTTGCCCTTTAAAAGGAAAAGCCCACCAGTTAGTTTAGGGGCCCTGGTGGGCAATGTCCAAAATCAGCCTCCTACTGGTCAACCGCTACTCCCAGTGGTCATTATCCATGGCAATCAGCCCCATGACCTCCAGGCACTCATTGGTTCAGGGGCTGACAGAAAACTGATCTGCTCAACCACTGCCAAGCGCCTGGGGATTCCACTACTGGCTCTGAACCTGTCCCTCACTGTCCTGACCCTTAACGGTACTGGTATTTCTGGCAACCACTCTGAATCCATCCAATTTTTTGTCATGAGTAATTCCCATGTGCCCATAGTTCTTGGTCTGTCCTGGCTAACTCTACATAACCCCCATGTCTACTGGACTAACAGCACCATTTTAGGATGGAGTCAATTCTGTTTATTGTCATGCTTGAGATCTGCCATCCCTCATGCCGGGCTGCTCCAGCCCATCATTGGTGAATATCCTGACCTCTCTAATGTGCCTCCTGAGTATAATGACTTGACCTGTGTTCAGCAAGTCTCAAGCTGTTTCCCTTCCTCTGCATAGGCCCTATGACTAGAATTGACCTTCTACCTGGGACTGCACTACCTAAGGGGTAACTTTACTCTCTCTGTTCTTTCGAAAGGCAAGCCATGGATAAATACATCACCAAGTCCTTAGCAGCTAGAATTATTCATCCCTGCTCTTCTCCTGTAGGGGCAGGATTCTTTTTTGTGGAGAAGGACAAATCCTTGCTCCCTTGCATTGATTACCATGGGCTAAATAACATCAACACCAAGAACCATTACCCCCTACCTCTCATGTCTATGGCCTTTGAGTTACTCTAGGGAGCCCAGATTTTCATCAAGCTAGACCTGCGTAATGCTTACCACCTTGTGAGGATCAGGTAAGGGGATGAATGGAAGATGGCGTTTAACACCCCCATGGGCCACAACGAATATCTTGTGGTTCCATTTGGCCTGACTAATGCTTCCATGGTTTTCCAGGCCCTTGTTAATGATGTCCTGAGGGACGACCTTAACCTTTTTGTTTTTGTTTATCTGGATGATATATTGATTTTTTTTCCTGCTTCTTTGATGAACGCCGCATCCATGTTAGGCAGGTCCTTCAGCAACTCCTTGAAAATAAACTCTTTGTTAAGGTCGAGAAATGTGAGTTCCATAGAAGTTCTGCCTCCTTTCTGGATTTCATTATCTCCCCTGCACAGATTCAGATGGACCCCCTGAAACTCAAGGAAGTTGCTGACTGGCCCACCCTGTCCTCTTGGCGAGAACTCCAGCAATTTCTTTGGTTTGTGAATTTCTACAGGTGATTCATCAGGAACTTTAGTATGGTGGCTGGGCCCCTCACAGCTCTAACTTCCACTAAAGTCCCTTTCATCTGGGAGGAAGGGGTCGAGAAGGCATTCTCTGAGCTCAAATGAAAGTTCACATCAGCACCTATACTCACCATTCCAGATCCGTCCCAGCAGTTTGTGGTTGAGTTTGATGCTTCAGAGTCAAGGGTCAAGGCCATATTGTCCCAGAGATTGGCTAGTGACAACAAGCTTCATCCTTGCTCATTCTTCTCTCATTGGCTTTCCCCCTCTGAGAGAAACTATGATGTTAGCAATAGGGAACTATTGGCCATTAAACTGCGCTTGGAAGAATGGAGACATTGGTTGGAGGGGTCAGACCTTCCCTTCATTGAAAGGACAGATCACAAGTACCTCAAATACCTCAGGACTGCCAAGTGCCTTAATTCTCATCAGGCCCGATGGTCTCTTATTTTCTCGCTTCAAGTTTACACTTTTCTTCTGCCCAGACTCTAAGAATGGTAAGCCCAATGCCTTGCCCAGAATGTTTTCTCCCATCCAGGAGGAAATGACCTTCCCTGAGACCATCCTTCCTTCATGGTGCCTGGTGGGAGCCACTCTGTTCGAGGTGGAGACCCTGGTCCAGAAGGTCCATGTACCAGGGCCCAGGAACGCACCTCCTAACCAATTTTTTGCTCCTGTTTCTTTGCAGGCACAGGTGTTGCAGTGGGGTCATGGTTCCAGAATGGCATGCCACCCAGGAGCAACCCGGACTCTGGCATTCATCCAACAACATTTATGGTGGCCATCCATCAAGGAGGATGTCCAGAAGTTTGTGGCAGCCTACCACCATTTTTGTCCCTGTTTTTTGCCTGCTTGTTCTTTTGAATTGTGTCTTTTGCTGCCTCTGCCTGGATTTCCCTTGTCCTTTTTTTTTTGTCCCAGATCATGTCTACCTGCATAATGGATCCCACTCTCATCACAGACTTCCACCAACAATACTCTAAGGCACTTTCTAAGGCACCTGGAGGCACCTGTTGAAGGGGGGGGGGGGGTACTGTCACAGTCCAGTCCATCCATACCTTAGATTTTGGGACTTCCAGGCCAGATCCAGGATTCATTCTTGCCTTGCTGAAGGCCATTTCCTGAAGTAGCACTCCCACACTCTGTGTTTTTGATCTCCTAGCCTGTTTTTTGACTACCAAATTTTGCCTGAGCCCTACTATACCTTTGCCTTTCTGCCATCTACTCCATTAAAGAAGTTTTCTCTTTACACTCCCTGTTTTCTGAGTCTGTTCTTGGGTCCTCACTTCACCTCAGCTTGCCACTCCTGACAACTTTAGCTGATCTGAGTTGTTCAAGGGCCAGGGAGACTAAAGGCAGGAGATAAGGGTATTTTACTGTGATTTGGTTGAGTCCTCTATAGTCAGTGCAAAGCCTAAGGCCCCCTCCTTTCTTCTCTATGAAAAAGAAACAGGCAGAAGCATGCAATGTGGATGAACAGATGTACCCCTGTTGTAGGGCCTCCTGCACATAATCTTCCATAGCCTTCTGCTCAGAGATAGAAAGTGAATAGATGCAGCAGCAAGGAGGTAGGGTGTCAGGAAAGACCTCAATGGCACAGTCTTAGGGTCGATGCAGGGGGAGGTCACTGGTTTTACGCTTACTGAATACTTCTATGAGTTCCTGGTAACACTCTGGGATGTTTGTTGTCATGGTGACTTCAGGGTTTTCCACTGAGGTAGAAGCAACTGTGAGTTTGAGAAGACAGAGACAGCTGTTGATGAAGTTTGTGGACCACTGTAGTATTTCTCTGTCCTGCCATGAAATATGTGGATCATGCTGCTGCAGCCAGGAGAACCCCAAAATGATGGGTTGTCCTTGGTTACTGTGACAAGGAATGAGATGGTTTCATAATGCAAGGCACTGATTTGGAGGAAGAGAGAGTTAGTGTGTGATGTAATAATGCCACTCCCAACAGGCCTACCATCGCTGATTGTTAGGGGTTGTTGGAGTGGTTGTGTGGGTATTTGGAGACACTGACTTTGCACGGTGTCACTGTTGATGAAGTTTCCAGCTGCTCTGAAATCTATCAGGGCTGAAAGAGTATAAATAGACTCTTTGAACATTATCTGCACATCTAGCTTGAAAGATCAGTAAGAGAAAGACTTAAGCTGACTCACTGGGAGAGGACATGGTGTGGTTGTGGCTCTGTCAATCACTGTAGATGCTTTGGAGCCTCCCTGACAAGACGGGCAAGTTGACTTATGATGTATGGAGTCCCCACAATAGAAAAAAAGTTTTGCTCTGCATCTTCACTCATGTTCAGAAAGGTAAAGCTTAGTGCAAGAAATCTCCATGGGCTCTGGTTCTCTGTGACATGTGGGTGGTGCATGGGGGTTTGCAGTGATAGCTGATTCCAGAGTAGACTGTCAAGCTGGATGAACACATCGATAAGAAGGTTAAGAGTGGCTTGTTCATTCCAACAGCCTAGTTTAATGAGAAATTCAGGACTGAGACCTTGGCAAAATGCAGCTGTAACAATGTAGTGGGTGGATGGAGCACAGAAGGACATTAGGACAGAACTGAGTTCCAGAAACTGTTTATTTTTGGTACTTTTCAGTAACAAATGTCACACTCTCCCAGCCACACACACAGGTACTCTGGTTGGGGACAGAGCTCCCTTCCTGCTGCTCTCTCTCTCCTTATAAAGGGCGCGGTCACTGGGAAGACACAAACACATGTTAATTGATGTCAGGTGTAGTGATTCTGCCACTTACCTTCCCTGACTCCACCCTCCGGTCACAGACTGATGCTTGACCACACCCCTGCTGCCACAATTATGTTCTGTTGTTTTGAAATAAATGTTGGCAGTGTGAGGGGTATTCAATGAGAAGGGTAAATTTTTCCATTCCATTCCATGAGAAGAGTGAAAACCCCTCCCACTGTCAACTCTTAATCCCATCAGGCCAAGTCACAATTGGCAAATTAATGTTTTTTCAGACATTCCAACACAGTTCTAAAACTGCCTATTACAACAGCTTCATTTATCTAGTATTTGACTTTATCTTGGTATTTGATTTGTTTCAGTGTGTCTTGAAATGAACTCTTGTACTATTTTACTCAGTTCAGAGCCACAACCAACTCTGTTACTCTGTTACACAATTACTGTGTCATTTTGCTCACACTCCAACTGCAAATTTTATTCTCTCAACTCAAAATAGAGCGAAATTAACTATTTTTGAGGAAAATACTTTTTAACCCTGGAAAAAATTGCTCAGTAATATTTTCTGTGTATGCACAACAGCACATACATATCAGCCAATCTGCTCATAATAAACAGAAGAAATATTTACACTTACTCAAGCTGATCTCCGGCTGCATCTAGTTGAAGTAAAAAAAAAAAAAAGAAAGCATTGCTTATCATCAATGTTGCAGTTCTCAAGATTTAATTGAATTTCTGTCCTGAATCATGAATTGATTAGCTGTCCTGAAATTAAATTACTGTCCTGAATCATGAAATTAATCTTGAATTGAATCGCTGCTTGAATTGAATCGCTGTACTGAATCATCCGAAGCACATTAAATCCACGTGTCATCTCACAACAAGTTTTACCTTCAAATAGCCTAAATAATGTCCGACAGATTTTATCCTGTTTACAGTGGGCAGAAGCGAAGTTCTTGACCCCAAAGGTTTAACATTCAAACAGACACATGTGAAGTCCATTTTAGGTGTCAGTAAAGGTGGTGAAGGATGGATGTAATTGCAGGAAGAGTTTATTACAAAACAACAAGCAGGCATACAGATCAAAAACATTTGGCAAAGACAGAGTCAGGAAACAGGCAAGGGTTATATGAGGTGCAAGCAGAGTATCAGAGGTGAGGTGAAAGATAGAGTCCAAATAAGCAAAACAAAGTCAAGAACCAGAGTATAAACACCAAATAACAAGCTTGGTATAGTCAGACACTGGGTACTGCACATGTGTGTTTTCAGAGTCCTTTTATGCATGCACCACAATAGCCCTCTGATCAGCAACAGGTGCATAGAAATTTAGTCTTTTAGGTGCACGCTCAGAGGGCAAATGAGCATGGATGTGCCAGACAGTTCAAGGTGTGCCAAGCGCCAACACATGTAAAAGTGACAGAACTCTCAACCTTCCAAAGAGCTCCCTCTGGGAGCTAAAAACTTTCTTGGTTGGCCCCCAGGATGAGGACCTGGTATTGGACAAAGTCTCCTTTGAGCTCTGCTCTGGCTCAGGAAGGTTGTGATACTGGAACCTGGGCTTAGGCGGAGGCTTGATTTCCAGTCAGGGCTTCAGTGGGAGCATGGATATAGGTGGACCCTTTGGTTCAGGCTTTGCCTCAGACATGGACATGAGGATAGTCAGGGACTCAAGCATAAACATGAGCCTGGACTCTGGCATAGTCATGGGATTGAACATAGGCATAGAAATGGGCCCAAGCATGGGCATAGACATGGGCTAAAGTATAGATTCAGACATAGGCATGGGCTCAGGCACCTACATGGACATGGGATTGGGCACAGACATGGACATTGGATCAGGAAAAGACATGGACATGAGCCCGGGCACAGACATGGACATGGGCTTGTGCATGGGCCTAGATATGGGTTCAGGCCTGCACATGGTCTTGAGCATGGGCATGGACTTAGGCATGGACCTGGGCTTGAGCATGGGCATGGACTCTGGTGTCAACATGAGCATAGACTTGAAAATGGGCATGGACTCTGGCATCAGCATGGACATGGGCTTGTATGCAGGCATGGCCGTGGGCTTGGTCTCTGACCTTGGCATGAGCTCTGCCATTAGCATGGCATGAACTTGGATATGGGCTTGGACTCGGGCATGGACATGGTTTTGTGCTCAAACATGGGATCAGATACAGGCATAGGCTTTGACATGGGCATGAGTTCTGGCATACTGGCATGGGCACACTTGACACAAGACAGGACATGGTTATGCATGTTGATGAGCCTGTGAGTCCACCAGTATTTGGCTCTGAGGAGCTAGTACATGCCCTTAATGCCTGAGTGGACCGTGGATGGTGAGGTGTGAGCCCATGCACTGAGATGATTTGTGTCAGCCTCTGGGGCAAGCTGTGGAGTAGAGGCCTCCCTGTTGGCCTCTGGAGTGATCTGTAGGATGGAGGCTGCACTGTGAGCCTCTGGAGCAAGCCATGAGGCAGAGGCTGCCCTGTTGGCCCATGGGTATCAGCCCACCCCAAAAAAATTTTCTAGGGGATCCTCCTCCCCTAGAGCCTGGCAGCAAATGACTTGGAGCTTTGGTGGCATGGGTGCTCTATTGTGATCAGGTGCTCAAGCTCTACAGACATCACGACGGCAAAACACACATCATCACTGGACTGCGACCAGCAAATGCCACAGCTAGCCCCTGCCAGGGATCTCACACTAGGCCAGTTGGGCTCCCTGCTGCCTGCACTAACTGCACTTATCTCACTTCTCCAGCACGTCCCCATTCCTTGTTTTTCATTAAAATTGTACACATTTTTGCACTGAAAGCTGGGTTGTGTGTCTGTCCTCTCCCACTTATGCAGCACAAGTCCGACACTGGTGGAGAATATGGGCTTGAGCATGGCACCCCATCTCCCTTCCCAATGGAACCATTTCTGCAGCATCTCCTGGAGATGAATCTCCAGCATCAATACATTATACAGGAGCACACAAAAGGCCTACAAGTTGCCACCCAGCTGCTGCTTCAGCTACTGCAGCAGTGAGCCAGAGCCTTTCCTCTCCTCACCCACCTCCTGGATCCCTGCCAAGAGGCCCTGTGCCTGCTATATAAGCTCATCCCCTCTGACAATATGGAGGTGTACCTCTACATGTTCAAGTAGACAGCATGTAGAGAAGGTTGGCCCAAAGAGGAATGGGCCCAGGCTCTGGCTTCCCTCCTTACAGGGGAGGCTCAACTGGCCTACTTCAGCCTCCCACTGGCTGAAGGAGCAGATCCTGGGGCACTGTGAGTTCTCTGTTTGCCAGGCCAAAATGGAGTTCCATCACTGGGTGTATTGGGCTGCTCTCAACCCTCGTAGCCAGATGGATGTGCTGTTAATAGCCACCAAGCACTGGCTACAGCCTGAGCAGCACTTGGCAATGCAGGTCACAGAGCAGGCGGCCATGGACCAGTTCCTCCAGGTACTACCTGCTGAAGAGTGCATGGCCATCAGGATGAGGGTGCCCAAGACCAATGCTGAACTGGTGGAAGCCCTTGAGTGTGCCTTGGACATACAAAAAAAACAAGGAGCTACAAGGCCAAGGCAGGAAACTACTGAACCTTCCCCCACCACTCCCTTGGCCAAAGTCAGGGCCTGAAGGTGACCCCACCATTCTATACACTCAACCTCACCCAACAATGAGCCCATGTCCATCATGCCTGAGTAACCTCCCTGCACCCCAGCTTGGAAACCATGAATTGCTGGCTGTGTCATCCACTCACCCACCAGCTTTCATCTACCAAGAGTCCCTGTGTAGTTAGAGGGCTGGCCAGTAAAAGCCCTACTAGATTCATGCAGTACCATCACACTGGCCTGGTCTTCAATCCTGCATGTGGCTGTGGGGTGCTGTGATACCATCAAGGTCACCTGCCTGCATGGGGACATATGAGAGGTGGCCACCACTGATGTCAAGATTGGAGATGACTCCGGTGAATGGAATGTGTCTGTGGTACCTGATCTCATTGTCTATCTCCTCCTAGGTGGGGACTGGCCTGGATTTCCAAAGGAACTACCTACCACCAGGAGTATGAGGAAACCCTGGGCCCCATGGAGACCATGGGACCACACCCCTTTATCCCAAGATGTGTGCCTGGCTGGGGGACATGGGGAAGCTGAGGATGGTGCTGCTGAAGGTGAGTCAAACACCATCTCTAACCCACTCACCTGTGTGTTTAAATGGGTGACATGCAAAGGGAACTTTGGGCACGAGCCAAAGAAGGATGAATGGCTGAAAAACTGCTGGGGGCAGGTACGCTTTATTGAGGGTGAAGACCAGCAACCAGGGCAGCCAGTCCCCAGCTCCTACTTACTGGTGTGCCATGGCCTACTATATCACCACACTGAATGGCAGGGCCAGGACATTGACCTACTGGTGGATCCCTGCTCAAAGGTGGATGTGGTGATGCACCTGGCCCACTCTCACCCCTTGGTCAGCCACCTGGCAAACCAGAGCACCCTGAAGAAGATCAGGGACTGCTTTGTGTGGCCAGGGATGAACAAAAATGTCAAAAACTTCTGCCAGTGGTGTCCCCAGTGCCAGAACACTGCCCCCTGAAGACCTGCACCTGCCCTGCCCATGCCACTCCTAACCATTGACATTCCCTTATGGACATTGATCTGGTGGCTCTGCTTCCCAAGCCTGCCCAAGGCCACCAGTACATCCTGGTCATTGTGGACTATGCCACCTGTTACCCCAAGGCAACTCCAGAACCTCACCTGGGAACTCATTCCACTGTTCTCCCATTGGGGCATCCCAAAGATACACTCACAGACCAAGGTACAGCCTTTGTGTCAAAGCTAATTGTAGATGTGTGTTGGCTGCTGCAGGTCAAGCAGATTCACATGTTTGTGTACCATCCCCAAACTAACAGGCTGGTTGAGAGGTTCAACCAAACTTTTAAGCAGATACTCTGATGAGTGGCAGATGGAGATGGCCAGAACTGGGACCTTCTTTTCCCCTACATCCTGTTCACTGTCCAAGAGATGCCCCAAGTCTCTACTGGTTTTATGGCCTTTGAGCTGCTTTTTGGGAGAAGGCCTCAGAGCCTGCTGGACATGGCCAAGGAAGCTTGGGAGGAGCAGCCCTCACCATTTCGGACGGCAATCAATCATGGGAGGGAAATGCAAGAGTGCGTCAACACGGTGGTCCCTGTTGTGTGAGAATAAATGCTTGCAGCCCAGGCTGAGCAGAGACACCATTACAACTGCTTGACCCAGCACCGGGAGTTCTGGCCCAGCGATCGCATGTTGCTACTCATCCCCACCACAACTGCAAGTTCCTTGCATGATGGCAGGGTCCCTTCACAGTGGCTGAATGTGTTGGGCCAGTGAATTACTGCCTGCAGCAGCCAGGTAAGCACAAGTACACTCAAGTATACCATGTCCGTCTGCTGAAATGCTGGGCTGAACTCCTTCCTCTGCTCTCAAATCATGCCCTTATGTCCTCAGATCCTCCAGGGCATGCACTGGTCTAAGAGCAGGGAGAAGAGCTCTGCAGATGACAACACCAAGAGCTGGGTGAACTGCTGGACCAGTATGCAGACATGTTCACAGCAGAACCAGGCCAGACTCACCCAATCCAATACAACATCTGGACCCCCAGGGTGGTAATTTGCCAATTCCCCACCATATCCCAGAAGCCCATCATCCTGCAATCAAGGAGGGAGTAGCACAAATGGTGCAGATGGGGATCATCAAGAAGTCCATCAGCCTCTGGTGAAGCCCCATTGTTGTGATGCCCAAGCTGGACAGAAGTCTAAGACTATGTAATGATTTCAAGAAACTCAATGCTATATTAGACTTTGACAGCTACCCCTTGACCAGCGTGGATGATCTGATTAACAGGCTCAGGAGGGCCCACTTCATCTCCACCATGGATGTCACTAAGGGCTACTGGCAAGTGGCCTTGATACCCCAGGCCTGCCCCAAAACTGCCTTCACCACCATGTTGGGCCACTGACAGTATTGGGTTCTCCCCTTTGGCCTCCATGTGACACCAGCAACCTTCTAGTGACTTATGGGTATTGTGCTGCACCCCCACCAAGAGTTTGCTGCTGCTTACCTGAATGACATCAGCCACTCCTCCACCTTGGCCGATCACCTTGCACCACCTAAAATCCATCCTGGAGGAGCTGAGAAAGGCTGGTCTTACTGCCAACCAAGAAAAGTAGGCATTCCAGGCCCTGGAGAAGGCCCTCACCATTGCACCTGTCCTCCAAAATCTAGACTTCAAGCTCCCATTCATTGTCCAGATGGATGCCACAGAGACATGTCTGAGTGCTGTACTTTCACAGGCCATAGAAGGTGAAGAGCATCCCATGCTGTACATCAGCTGCATGCTGTTCCCAGCTGAAAAGAACTACATGGCTGTGGAGAGCGAAGCCCTGCCCATAAGGTGGGCATTAACCATGTTGAAGTACTATTACATCATTTTACATTGATCATCAACCATGCCCCAGTTCAGTGAATAACAGCTGCCAAAGATACCAATGCACAGGTTACTCACTGGTTCTTGTCTCTGCAGGACTTCTTTTTCTGGGACCAGCATGGGAATGCTGACAGCCTGTCAAGGAATTATAGCCTCTGGGCTTGGCCTGGGAGGATGGCAGGCTCAGAGTTAAGGGGGAGATATGACGGCATCCTGGGAAAACTGCAGCCAAAACAATGCATCACTCCTTGCACAGCCAATCCCATGGTGCTGAAGAAACAGAGGCATTTCAGCATCATTGTTTTGGACAGCCCAAAACAGTGTGGCAATGGGGAAGATCCCACTAATCATGCACAGCTGGAACGGCATAACCAGCACATTAATCCACCCTCCCCCAGCAGCCAGGGGAGTTTAAAAAGGTGCCACCATAAGCAGAGGTTTGTCAGAGTGCTTCAGGCCTAGACCTCGTGTGCACTCTCTCTCGCACTGACTGTGCTCAGATCACCTTGCAGATGCAGAAAACAAGGATGACATGCTCAAGCTCTGCAGCCATCATGCTGGCTACCCATGTAATCACTAGACCACTATCAGTAAATGGCACAGCCAGCCCCCACCAGCAACCTCGTGCTAGGCCAGTTAGACTCTCTGCTGCCTGCATTGATTGCACTTACTGCACTTCTCACTTCTCCAGTATTTCCCCATTCCTTGTTTTTTGAGAAACTCATACATGCTTTTGTACTGAAATCTGGGTTGTATGTCTGTGCTCTCCCACCTTCTCAGCACGAATTGTATAGCATATGCTATACAAAGTTTGTGTGTTTCAGAGTGCTTTTATGCATGTGCTGTGATTGCCCTCTGATCAGGAACAAGTGCCTAAAAATTAGTCCCTGAGGTGCATGCTGCCTGCTCAGAGTGCAAATGAGTGTGGACATGACAAACAGTTCAAGGTGCGTGTGAATGTGTGCATGTGTGATGGTACCCCCCAAAGAGTTCCCTCAGGAGAGCTGAAAACCTCCTTGGTTGGCCACAGGGATGAGGATCTGGTCTTTTGACAATGGGAATTTGTCAAAAAGCCATTATTGAATGCTGATGACAGTAACCTGACAACAAAACCAAATAAGCACAAAGGGATATTAAAGCAAAATTATACATTGGTACTTTTCAAATGATTAACAGTTTTGATCAACATTCACCAAAAATTTGGACACACCTTATTCATAGATTTTTCTGTGTTTTGACTATTTTCCACAATATAAAACAAAATTGAAGACATGAAAACTACGAAATAACATATGGAACATATGGAATTATGTGGTACACAAAAAGTGTTTAAAAATGTTTCATACTTTAGATTTTTCAAAGTAGCCACCGCTCACCTTGATGAGAGCTTTGTACATTTTTGGCATTATTTAACCAGCTTCATGAGGTAGTCACCTGGAATGCTTTTCAATTAACAGATGTGTCTTGTCAAAAGTTAATTAATGGAATTTCTTGCCTTCTTAATGCATTTGAGACGATCAAATAGTAAATAGTAAATTAAAAAATATGGTAAATAGCCATATTCCACAACTGTAGTAATCAATATTATGTCAAGAACCACTTAACTAAGTAAAGAGAAATGACTGTCCATCATTAATTTCCAACATGAAGTGTCTTTTTAATTAATAAAAATAAAGAAAAAAAACATTGAATCAGAAGGTGTGTTCAAACTTTTGACTGGTACTCTATGCAGAAGTCATGTTTTTGCAAAACACTCTTGCAATTAAAATGCATATGTACTGTTGTAACTGCATTCAGTTTTTTATTTAATCACTTCGCTTTCGGTAGATAATTGTTATCACTGAATATTGGCTGAAGCCCGAAGAGCAAGGCCAATATTCATCGATAATCACTGAGCTTGAGGTAAATAATTGTTGTAGTATAATTACATAAGTGAATATTCATAAAAATAGAGAAAAAAGTACTATTTTTT
>JAPEIY010000028.1:11144789-11156172 GCA_026122135.1 Cathorops aguadulce | reverse complement strand
ACCCGTAGTCAGCTGGGATAGGCTCCAGCTTGCCTGCGACCCTGTAGAACAGGATAAAGTGGCTAGAGATAATGAGAAGAGATGAGGCTATGCCATTACCAGGAATCACCTGCACTTGTGAAGTGACCATTAGCCTGATCATTTGCATTGCAACGTTCGAAATACTTTTTTGAACCAGGCTGCCCAGTTGCCCATCAACATTTTAGGTTGCCCCACTTTTAACTCCCTGATTTCTGAAAATTAAATACTTAACCTATTAACAACGTAAAGAAGCGGTATACACAAAAGCCATATACGCAACAGCATATTGACTTTTCATTGTATACCATTCCAACATTCTCCCCTCATGGCCCTTCAGACTCTTCAGATTCGGAACTACTGCTGAAGTCAGTGGCCGCCTGTCTCCCTCCTCTACTCCTGTAGAGCTTGGTCTGTGGTCTTCCCACCAGACCACCATCTGCCAATGGGATCATCAGGACAGAAGGTGTCCATGGTAGTTGGGCAGAGGGAAATGTTCAAGGTGGTAAGGGTATGGGTAGTCAGCCTATTCCTCCAGTCTGACTTGACCCTCTTCATGAGGCTGAACCCCCCTCTCACACTGCAATGGAGAGGGGCAGCAGCAGCAGCACAATGGCCAAGATGTTTCTGAATCAGTCCACATGTTCCTTCATCATCTGTTGCCACAGGGTGACATATTTGAGCATACCAAACGACAATTTTCGCTTGACCATCACCTTTACCTTCCCCCACTGGAGGAGACAATCATCCAGTTTGTCTCCTTTCTTTTCTAAGATCACTTTAAAATGTCCAAAAACTGTCGACACCTCCTCCTCCCCATACGTTTCCAGACTAGAGGGTGACCAAAGTGTTGGGTCAAACACTTCTGCTGCAACCAGCACATCATTGTTAAGGGCTTGGAAACGTAATTTAAAAACTATAATATTTGGCAGTGGGCACATAGGAAAGTGTAAAGTTTGTCAATATGTTTATCATGCTTACATGATAAAAAAAACTCACAAAGATGCGTATCTAAATGACCTACTCATTCTAAACCTGCTGAGCTTCACTGTTGAAG
Source organism: Cathorops aguadulce (assembly GCA_026122135.1). NCBI lineage: Eukaryota > Metazoa > Chordata > Actinopteri > Siluriformes > Ariidae > Cathorops > Cathorops aguadulce. The sequence goes on along the minus strand of JAPEIY010000028.1, from coordinate 11,155,097 downwards.
CGCTCAACCCCAGAGGGTTAAAAATCAAAACAATGGCCACGCTCTCAAAGCGATCTACCAACATTGTTTTCATTGTAGTACAACGGAAATACAAGTGCCTTGGAATTGTCCCGGCACTAAGATTTACAATGAAATTTGAAGAAAATAACCGAGTGTTTGTCTTTTTCTGCCGCCGCTTTGTACGTCGCAGAGCCCTCATGTACAATGATACTTGGCATTTTCATCGTTTTACAACCACTAACAAACGCATTTCTGCCTCCTGACTTGTCAAATTCTATGAACCAGCCACAAAGCATGTTTTCGGTCTCTTCTCCTGTGTCATGACGTAGCCATGGCCATTCTGCTCACCATGACTCTTGAAAGGCATATCTAGGGACACGTTTTGAAGGCTTCCCTGCTGTCATCTGCTCACTAGCCTCACTCTTACCGTATTTCCGTTTCAGTCCCGGACGTTCCTTGTCCTTGCTCTTCTGGACTTTCACTTGTAGCAGCAGTCTCACAGTTGTCTCCTCGACTAGCTGATTTGGAAAAATAGTTGAACAAAGTGCTTTACTCGCCATGCTCACAAAACTCGAAGAAAGTTCCAGAAAACTTGAAATGTTATGACGTCATAATGAGGCTTGGGTTTGTAAATTTTCCTGTGTCAATGTCCGGGGGTGATTTGTCACCTGTACCGCAAGCGTCTTTGCCATAGGTTGCGTGGAACAAAATCTGGTTGCGCAGCACAACTGGGCAACCAGGTATTTCGACACTGCATTGTATGTTATACAGTTACACAACCATGTTAGAACAGTTAAAAAGTGCTCTTAAGCAGCTTTAAATAAAAAAAAAACATTCCCAAACCTCTGATCTATGATGCCTGAGAATCAAGCTGCAGAAAATAGGCATTTTAGCTGACTTGAGCTCTATTTCTGCTACAGAGCTCATAATGCTTCAGTCGATCATTTTCCTGGGTCAGAGATTTTGTCTAGTCGTTAAAATTTATATATTTATAAAATATACTGAACCTATAGTACATTTTGTTTACAATATAAAACCTCTTCTCAGATATTTTAAAAATGTATTTAATTTTATCGAAACAAAATGCACATTTGTGCATATGAACGCAATATTGCGAATCGAACAGTATCTGAAGTATCGTGAACTGAATAGTACTGTGAACACAGTTACGTGAACACAGTAAAATGAATAGAAGGGACACCATGAACCAAACAGTATTGTGAACAAGTTTCATGAACTGAATCATCAATGCAGTAACGTGAATTGAATAGCATCATCAAGACAGCACGGTGGTGTAAGTGGGTCGCACTGTCGCCTCACAGCAAGAAGGTTCTGGGTTCAAGCCCAGTGGCCGACGAGGGCCTTTCTGTGTGGAGTTTGCATGTTCTCCCTGTGTCTGCGTGGGTTTCCGCCGGGTGCTCAGATTTCTTACGCAGTCCAAAGACATGCAGTTAGGTTAGGTTAACATGGGACATGCCCAAGAGTGGCGGCATGCACGTAGTCAGCGGCTTTGAGCTCCTATGATGAACTAAATTTCATTGTACATTTGTGCAGTGACAAAGGCATTCTATCCATCATGCACTCAGTAACGTGAATCGAATTGTATCATAAATGCAGTACTGGGAACCTTGCAGTATTATGAACTCATGAAAAATGAACTGAAACTAATAGGATCATGAAGGCACCTACATGAATTGTACAACACTGAAGGAAGTGGCATGAATTTAATTGAATCATAAATGCAGTAACATGAATTGAACAGTATCATGAATCAAACAGTATTGTGAACATAGTATCACAAATTGTTTTGAATCATGAAAGCGGTAATATGAATCGAATATTCTCATGAATGCAGTAAAGTGAATCAAATAGTATTGCGAATGCAGTAACATGAATCATAGTATTGTGAAGTGAATAGTGTTGTGAACGCAGTAAGGTGTACTGAACAGTATTGTGAGCACAGTGACTTGAAATCAAGCACTATCGAGAACTCGATCATGAATGCGTTATTGTGAACACAGTAACTTGAACTCAATTGAATTGAGAACACTATCATGAATCGAATACTATCATGAATGCAGTATTGTGAAAAATAGTACTGTGAATGCAGTAACAAATCGAATAGTATCATGAACAGTGTCGTGATTCAAATAGTATCATGAATCAAATAGCATCATGAACACCGTATTGTAACTTCAATTGACTCAAACATACTAACATGAAAAGTATCATGATTCAAATAACATCATAAACGTAGTAAAACAAATCAAACTAACATGAATGCAGTGTTGTGAATTAAACAGTTGTGAAAGTTTCCCTGATGTGGGTGACGTACAGAAGTACGGCAGGCGGTTGCTAGTGCTCAAACACACATTTGTTGGTTGCTTTTCAACACAGAAACAGGCACTCTGAGACACGAACACACACAGTCGTGTTCTGGTCCCAAACACCACTCTCTGCTCTCCTACTCCTTTTATACTCAATCACTACAAGAGAGACACACACACACACAAACTGACAACAGGTGTAGCGACTTGGCCACTCACCTTTCACCTTCTCTGACTCCGCCCTCCATTCACAAATCAACGCTCAGCCACACTCCCACTGCCACATACCCCCACTGCCTGCAGCTGACTCCCCCCCCCAACAGGACAGGAAGTCCACCACCACCATCTGTGCCCCCGGCCTGTGGACCACCTCAAATTTGAACAGCTGGAGGGTGAGATACCAACAGGTGATCCGCACGTTGGCATCCTTCATACAGTGGAGCCACTGGAGGGGCGCATGGTCTGAACAGAGGGGTGAAAGGGCGTCCCAGCAGGTAGCACCAGAGAGTGAGGACCATCCACTTGATAGCCAGGTACTCCTTTTCGATCATGCTGTATTTGCTTTCACGCATCGACAGCTTGCGGCTAATGTACAGCACAGGCCACTCCTCACCCTCCACCTTCTGGGACAGAACGGCCCCCAGCCCCCTGCATCTGTAAAATAAAGGGGAGAGAAAAGTCAGGGGAGTGTAAAAGTGGCCCCCCACACAGTGCAGCTTTTACCCTAGAGAAAGCCTGTTGGCATTGCTCCGTCCACTGGACCAGATCTGGTGCTCCCTTTTTAGTGAGATCAGTCAGCGGGCTGGTGACATCTGAACAGTTAAGTATGAACCTACGATAGTAGCCAGCCAGCTCCAGGAATGGTCCCACCCCCTTTTTGGTCTTGGGCCAAGGGCAGGCCACACTCGCTGCAGTTTTATTAATTTGGGGATGCACCTGCCCATGACCCAAATGGAAACCCAGATACTGTACTTCCATCCACCCAATTACACACTTTTTCGGGTTAGCTGTGAGACCCGCATGCCTCAGCGACGTTAGGATGGCCCTAAGGTGTTCTAGGTGCCTCGGCCAATCATTGCTATAGATGATATTGTGGAGGTACGCGGCCGCATAGGCAGCATGAGGGCAGAGAATCCTGTCTATGAGCCACTGGAATGTCACGGGAGCCCCAAATAACCCAAAAGGAAGCGTGACGAATTGGTGTAACCCAAACGGTGTGAAAAAGGCAGTTTTCTCTTGGGACAGAGAAGTCAAGGGGACCTACCAATATCCCTTCATTAGATCCAGCATTGAGTAAAAATGAGCAGTGCCTAATCGATTGAGCAACTCGTCAATGCAAGGCATTAGGAATGTGTCGAATTTAGACACCGCATTGACCTTTCTATAGTCCACACAGAACCAAACTGGACCGACCCATTGGTCTTGGGAACCAGGACCACCGGGCTGCTCCAGTCACTGTGGGACTCCTCAATTATTCCCATTTTGAGCATGGCCTTGAGTTCATCCCAGCCCACCTGTGTTTGTGTGTTCAGGCAAACGGTTAGGGCGGCTCTGCACCACTACCACCAGAGGCGTCTCAATGTGGTGTTCTATGAGGTGAGTGCGGCTGGGCAGGGGCAAGAACACATCAGAAGATTCCCTCTGCAACTAGGCCACCTCCGTGAGTTGGACTGATGAGGGATGGTCTCCACAAGGGACTGGAGTGGCTGGAGATGTTAATTTAATTTATTTTTTGGGGGTACCTCTGGCCCCAGCTCTGCCTTCTCTGGGACTACCAACACCACGGGGACCTCCTCATTTCAGCGTTTTAACAGATTGAGGCAGTAAATTTACGATGCCCCACCGTTCCCTCAACTCATAGTTGACGTCCCCGACTCGCCATGTGACATCAAAGGGCCCTTGCCACTTGACAATTAATTTGGAGCTCGATGTGGGCACTTCGTCTCCCGGTGTGAATGCTCTAAGGTGCGTGCCCCTGTCATACAATCGAACTTGATGTTCTTGTGCCTGCCACAAATTCTCCTGGGTTAAGTGAGTGAGTGTATGGAGTTTGGCTGTCAGGTTGAGAACGTATTGAATTTCATCCTTGCTAGGTGAAGGTCCCTCCTCCTAATTTTCACATAGCACATCATAAAATGCCGCATGGCTTACGGCCAAACCACTCTGAGAACGATTGATCCCATCTGATCTCAGAAGCGAAATAGGGGAAGGCCGGTGTCGCGCTTGGCTGGAGAATTTGACCATTGACTACTCTCATTTGGTCAAACGCATGCCGCAGAGTCTCATCTCTCAACTGCTCTAACAGGAAATCCTCAAGGGAATCCCGGAGAGAGGGAGAAGGGGCAGGCTGCTCCTCGCTCCGATATCGGCTTGACGTGGTGCTGAAGTAGACGGCTCTGTGACAGCTTCCCCAGCCAATGCCTGACAGGGATCTTCCCAAGACACATCACTGCAGGACTCAATTCTTACTATGTGTTCCATTAATTATTTAAACCCTGGCCAATCAGTCCCCAAAAACAATGAGTGGGTGAGATGAGGATTAACTGCCGCCTTTAATCTATGCTTTTCTCTCCAAAATAGAATGTGGACGGACGGACACTAAAGGGTAGTTGTGAACATCCCCGTGCACAAACAATGCCTTCACCACTTGTGCTCTCCTCAGTGCCTTACCTTGCACCAGGCTTTGGTGGATTGAGGTCTGGTTACAGCCAGAATCCACCAAAGGCCTCATATGTATCCCCTTATACACTTATCGGTTGATACGCTCCGGTTTCTGGCGCTTCGGGGACCCAGACCATTGCTCCCACCACCATCGCGGAGCACTGACTTTGGAGATGTCCCAGCTCCCCGCAGTGCCAACACACCGGCCCAGGCTCTCCCTCTGCATTGGTGTTATGGACATCACTCACCTGGGGCGGAGAAGAGACAGACAAGGAAGGGGGAAACGGGAGGTCACAACGGGTTTGACAGGCCAGCTGGGGGGGAGCCGGCCCCCACCTGTGCAGTGGGGGAACAGGGTGAGGACAGGAAGCAGAGAGAGAGAGAGAGAGAGAGAGAGAGAGAGAGAAAAAAGGAAGTACGTCTTCCTGCCATCGGAACTGCCACCATGTGGTCCTCTGCCAGCTCGATGGCTTGTTCCAGCGACGCCGGGCAAAGACACTGGACCCACTCTGCCATTTCTTCCAGAAGTCACACAGTGAACTGCTCTAGTGTCACCAGGTCGATAATTCCCTCGGCATCGCGGTCATCCGCCCTCAGCCACTGCCGGCAGGCATCCCAGAGTTGTTTGTCGAACGCGTATGGCCAGTCGACCTCCTCCAACCTCAGTGCGCGGAAGCGCTGATGCTGTTGTTCCAGAGAGCGGCCAACTTGCTGGAACATGGTTCGGTTTAAGTCAGTATATATGAGCCGGCTGCCGGTAGGGAGCTGCAGCGCGGCGAGCTGTACCTCACCGGTCAGCAGGGGAAATAGGTGTGCTGCATGACCGACCACCCCCACACTTTGGCTGCTTGCTCGAAGAGCGCGAGGAAGGCTCCCAGATCGTCGTGCGGCTCCATCTTCATTAGGGTGAGGTGGGGAGGGTCCGCTGTGGTGGCGGTCGAGGACCCCGCCAACACAAGCAGGTGTCAGAATGCCTGGTGGTCTTCTTGCTGGGCCAGCATCAAGGCCTCGAAGTATTGTTCCTGCTCCTTTCAGAGGGCGATCAGCGCTTGATGCCGGTTCTGCTGTGATGTAGCGAGGGCATGAACAAGGTCCTTGAACGGTGAGGACTCCATGGATGGGCTCCCTTTTGCACTCCCGGGTTTCGGCACCACTGTGAAAGCTTTCCTGATGTGGGTGGAGTACAGAAGTACGGCAAGCAATTGCTAGTGCTCAAACACACATTTATTGGTTGCTTTTCAGCACAGAAACAGGCACTCTAAGACACAAACACACACAGACAGACACAGTCGTGTTCTGGTCCCAACCAGCACTCCTCTGCTCTCCTACTCCTTTTATACTCCATCATCACTGCATCTCTCACACACACACACAAATTGATGACAGGTGTAGCAACTTGACCACTCACCTTCCCTGACTCTGCCCTCCATTCACAAACTGCCGCTCGGCCACACTCCCGCTGCCACAACAGTATTGTGAATTGAATCAAATCATGAACACAGTACTGTGAATCAAATAGCATCATGAAAGCAGTAACGTGATTTGAATTGTGAATACAGTGTCATGAGTCGTGACCGGAGTGGATCGTTAGAGCCCTAGAAGAGTCAGAATTCTGCAGTCTCCCTCCCAGTCATTCTATTACAAGTGGATTAGTAGGTGTGAATGAAGTTTGAGTTTTTTCTTACAATTTCTAAGAGAAAACAAAAGACAGGGTGTTTGGACTCAAATCTCCAGGTACATTTATACAAATGCATTGTTCTACTACAAACATTTAGCACATGGTATAGTATACCCAAGCAGCCTTACCATGTCCCAGCAATCTAAAATTCCCAAATCTTTGCTTCATATTGACCAAGAGTGAAGGAAAAAAAATAAACTCAATAATGTTTGATCTCTGCAACCACATGCATAGTTCTCAGTCAGCCAGATAACATTCAGACGATTTTTCCTTTTTTTTTTAAACGTTGTCTTACCTCTGTGACATCCATGACCTTGATGGCCGCCAACTGTCCTGTTTTGACATGTCGACCCTGCACAAAGAGAAGGGAAAAGATGGCAGACATTACACAGAGCTTTAAATGGCCAGATGAAAAAGCTTTTACAATCAAAAAGATGAGACATCCTTTTGACTACCAGATGATGAATTATATTAGATTAGATAAAACTTTATTGATCCCTTTGGGAGGAAATTCAGAACCGGGGGGGGGGCAGCCAAAGTAGCATGATTAAAGTCCCCAGAAATGATCATAAATGCCTCAGGGTGCTGTGTCTGCAGCCTTGCTGTGACAGAGTGAATCCTCTCACATGCAGCATCTGCATCTGCCCAAGGAGGTATGTACACAGATGGTGATCACATGACTGAACTCCCTCGGCAGATAATATGGCCGCAGGCTAACAGCTAGCAGCTCTAAGTCCGGGCAACATAAGACTGTCTTTACAGAGATATGTCCCAAGTTACACCAGTGGTTGTTCACGTAGATGATGAGTCCCCCACCTTTGCCTTTCCCGCATGCCTTAGTGTCTCTGTCGGCTCTCATAGCAGTGAACCCCCCCAGGTCCACATTAGTATATGGTATGAGTTGTGTTAGCTATGTCTCCATAAAGATAAACAAGCTGCTCTCACACTAAATCCACTGGTTGTTCAGTGCGGACAGCTCGTCGACCTTGTTCGGCAGTGAGTTCACATTCCCCATGATAATAGAGGGAATGGATGGTTTGCAGCACCACTGGTGTCCACTAGCCTAACCTTTAGCTTAGCCACGGCTTTGCAGCCCCCAGGGTCGCCTCCTCAGCTCCACCGGGATGGGGTGTCGTATCCTGGCTCATCCCATTGTTTTCAGGGCCAGCAGCTCCTCTCTTGAATAAGTGAGAAAACTCGCTCCTGGTTGCATGTTAAAGTTAAAAATATCCATGTGATATGAAGAAAAACACACTATGTCTTTATAAGAAGAGCAGAAAAATAAAAAAGTGGGAAAAAAGAGGTTTAAAGAGTCAAAAACTACAGCGCTACTGGAGAGGCAGCCATCTCCCACAGCGCCACATGAATAGCATGGTATCTGTAAAGTCTTATCAATTTCAGAGTGGATCTGTAAGTTTGACTTGATCCAATTAATATGGGTGGCACAGTGGTGTAAGTGGTTAGCGCTGTCACCTCACAACAAGAAGGTTCTGGGTTCGAGCCCAGTGGCTGACGGGGGTCTTTCTGTGTGGAGTTTGCATGTTCTCCCTGTGTCTGCAAGGGTTTGCTCCAGTTTCCCCCACAGTCCAAAGACATGCAGTTAGTTTAACATGGGACGGCCTTGGACTGAAGTGCCCAAGAGTGGCAGCATGCATGTACACAGTGGGTTTGCTCTCCTATGATGAACTAAATTGTGTTGTACATTTGTGCAATGACAATAAAGGTATTCTATTCTATGGATGTATACAGTTGAATCCAAATGTGATTCAGGTTAGCACAGATCTATAAAGTGTGATCTGTTTGCAGAATTCCATAAAGTTCAGTTCATCATGGATCTGTAAGTTAAGCCTCATTTAATTATGCTTATGGCTCTGAGTCACTTCAACACAACTATATAAAGTATAATCCAACATTGATCTATAAAGTGTGATCCATTTCAGCATGGTTCCATAAAGCCTTATCCAGTTCAGTATGGATCTATAAAAACTGATGGAGGATGCAGGAGTCTGATGGCAGATGCTGGAAGGCCAGCAAGGAGAGAGTTGCAGTAGTCCAAGCAGGAGAGGATCAGTGCTTGGACCAGGAGCTGAGTAGAGTCGGTTCTGACATAAGGGCAGATCCTTCGGATGTTGTAGGAATCTACGCAGGAGTCTCTATAGAAGCAGTAACTGAAAACAAGTCTGTAGTCTATAGGAAAAGACTTAAAAGTGTGTTTCAAAAGTTGATTAAGTTTATACTGTATACAATTGTACACATAAATACTGTCCTATCCTAACAGCAATATCCTTCAACCGCATTCATATTTTTTTTTTCAGTGTTCAGTTTGGAAAGAAAGGAAACTAATGTTTGAACTGTTGTGCAAGGCCTCAACAGAGGCCAGTATGAAAGCTGATGAGAATCAGAATCATGACTGATGAATGCTGCTTTTATGCTTTGCAGGGATTGGAACAGAAACATTGCAAAAAATATTTTCTCTTTTACTGTTTCTTTCCTTCTGTCTATCTATGTGTTTTTGTGGCAAGTCCCATTATTAGTCTGTCATTAGGTGTTCTCCAGGTCTTGATGCAAGTATTGCCGCAAATATGTAGCTACCGCAAACCCAAAGCATTTATGCATACACACCATTTAGTGCATCAGCTAACACATTGTCCAAAACCATAGTATTTTTGCTTACCGTCTTCAGGGTAAATGTCTGCAAATAATCACGCAAGCTAAGAGATTTTAGAATTTGGTCAAAACCAATGGAAAGTATTTGTAAGAGCAAAGAGAATGACTGACTGACAGACTGATTAAAGTCAAAGCTGAAAATCGGAGTCGTGTGGAATGTGATAGGTTATAATATGTCAGAGTATTATTGTGGAATAGTAGATAAAGAGAAATGAATGCATTAACGTGATTGCAGTGTGGGCCTGTAGCCAATAGGGGGAGCAATGCTTTCTGGCAAAAGTTTGGACACACCTCCTAATTCAATGGTTTTGTTTGTTTTTTTAATTGATTAAAAGACAATTTATGTCTTAAATTAATAATGGATATTATTTCTCTTCACTTAGTTGAGCAGTTCTTGACATAATATGCATCACTATAGCTGTGGAATAGAGCTATTTACTGTGTTTTTATTTATTATTTTCTATTGATGATCCCCAAACACATTAAAAAGTCAAAAAATTGCACTAATTAACTTTTGACGAGCCACACCTGTTAATTGAAAAGCATTCTAGGTGACAACCTCATGCAGCTGGTTAAGATAACGCCGATAGTGATGAAAGCAACATCAAGGTAAACGGTGGCTACTTTGAAGAATCTAAAATATGAAACATAGTTTGTTTTTTTTAACACGTTTTTGTTTACCACATAATTCCATATATGTTCTATATGCTATTTCATAGTTTTGATTTCTTCAGTATTGTTCTACAATGTAGAAAAGAGTCAAAATACAGAAAAAAAGCATGAATTAATAGGTGTGTGTGTGTGTGTGTGTGTGTGTGTGTGTATATACGGTATAACCCCGATTCCAAAAAAGTTGGGACAAAGTACAAATTGTAAATAAAAACGGAATGCAATGATATGGAAGTTTCAAAATTCCATATTTTATTCAGAATAGAACATAGATGACATATCAAATGTTTAAACTGAGAAAATGTA
>JAPEIY010000028.1:10347619-10363061 GCA_026122135.1 Cathorops aguadulce | reverse complement strand
GATCACTGTTGTTTCCAATGATCAATCACTGATCACCAATGATTCCAACAACCAGTCACTGATCACCATTTCTTCCAATGACCAATGGCTGATCATCATTGTTTCCAACGACCAATCGCTGATCATCATTGTTTCCAATGACCAATCGCTGATCATCATTGTTTCCAATGAACAATCACTAATCAGCATTGTTTCCAGTGACCAATGGCTGATCACCATTGTTTCCAATGAACAATCGCTGATTAGCATTATTTCCAACAGCGAATGGTTGATTACTATTGTTTCCAAAGACCAATCACTGATCACATTGTTTCCAATGACCAATTACTTATGACTGTTGTTTCCAAAAACCTGTCACTGATCATCACTGTTTCCAATGACCAATAACTGATCACGTTGTTTTCAACCAGTGGCTGATCACCAATTGTTTCCAATCACCATTGTTTCCAACATCCAATTGCTGATCACTGTTGTTTCCAACGACCAATCACCGAATACATTGTTTCCAGCAACCAATGGCTGATCACCAATTGTTTCCAACAACCAGTGACTGATCACCACTGTTTCCACTGATTAGTATTGTTTCCAACGACCAATTGCTGATTACGTTATTTCCAACAACCAATCACTGATCACGTTGTTTCCAACTACTTACCGCTGATCAGCATTATTTCCAACGACCAATTGCTGGTCACTGTTGTTTGAAATGACCAGTCACTGATCACATTGTTTCCACTGACCAAGAGCTGATTACCATTGTTTCAAACAACCAGTTACTGATCACATTGTTTCCAACGACCAGTGGCTAATCACCATTGTTTCCAATGACCAATGCCTGATCACTATTTTTTTTTCACTGATCAGCATTATTTCCAACGACCAAACGCTGATCAGCATTGTTTCCAAAGACCAGTCAGTGATCACTGTTGTTTCCAACGACCTATCGCTGATCACTGTTGTTTCCAATGACCAATTGCTGTTCACTGTTGTTTCCAACATCCAATTGCTGATCACTGTTGTATCCAACAACCAGTCACTGATCACATTGTTTCAAACAACCAATAGCTAATTACCATTGTTTCAAACAACCAGTCCCTGATCACATTGTTTCCAACGACCAATGGCTGATCGACATTTTCTCCGAGGACCGATAGCTGATCACCGTTGTTTCCAATGAGCAATGATTGATCACCATTGTTTCCAACAACCAGTCACTGATCACCATTGTTTCCATGGACCATTCACTGATCACATTGTTTCCAACGACCAATCGCTAATCACCATTGTTTCCAAGGACCAATCGCTGATCAATGTTGTTTCCAATGACCAATCACTGATCATGTTCTTTCCAATGACCAATTGCTGATCACTGTTGTTTCCAAAATCCAGTCACGGATCACCATTGATTCCAATATCCAATCGCTGATCACTGTTGTTTCCAGTGACCAATCACTGATCACATTTTTTCCAACGACCAATGGCACATCAGCATTGTTTCCAACAACCAGTCATTGATCACATTGTTTCCAAAAACCAATCGCTGATCACCACTGTTTCCAACAACCAGTCACTGATCACCATTGTTTCCATGGACCATTCACTGATCACCGTTGTTTCCAACAACCAATGGCTATTAACATTGTTTCCAAAGACCAATCGCTGATCACTGTTTTTTCTAACGACCAATTGTTGATCACCGTTGTTTCCAACTACCAATCACTGATCACCATTGTTTCCAACAACCACTGCCTGATCACATTGTTTTAAACAACCAGTCACTGATAATTTTTTCCAAGGACCAATCACTGATCACCATTGTTTGCAACAACAAATGACTGATCACCATTGAGTCCAACGACCAATTGCTCATCACCATTGTTTCCAACAACCAGTCACTGATCATTGTTGTTTCCAATGACCAATCACTGATTACATTGTTTCCAACAACCAATCACTCATCACCATTGCTTCCAACGACCAATCATCATTTTTTCCAAAAGCCAATCGCCGATCACCATTTTTTCTAACGACCAATTGTTGATCACCATTTTTTCTAACGACCAATTGTTGATCACCATTTTTTCTAACGACCAGTTGTTGATCACCGTTGTTTCCAACAACCAATCACTGATCACCATTGTTTCCCACAACCACTGGCTGATCACATTGTTTCAAACAACCAGTCACTGATCAGCATTGTTTCCATCGAGTAGCCGCTGATCAGCATTATTTCCAATGACCAGTCGCTGATCAGCATTGTTTCCAACGATTAGTCACTGTTCAGCATTGTTTCCAGCAACTAGTCGCTGATCAGCATTGTTTCCAATGACCAATCGCTGATCAGCATTGTTTCCAATGACCAATCGCTGATCAGCATTGTTTCTAATGACCAATTGCTGATCAGCATTGTTTCCAATGACCAGTCTCTGATCAACATTGTTTCCAATGACTAGTCAGTGATCAGCATTGTTTTCAAAGACCAGTCGCTAATCAGCATTGTTTCCAACGACCAATGGCTGATCACTGTTGTTTCCAATAACCAGTCACTGATCACATTTTTTCCAATGGCCAATGGCTTATCACCAGTGATTCAAACAACCAGTCACTGATCAGCATTGTTTCCAAGCACCAATCGCTGATCACCATTGTTTCCAATGAGTAATGGCAGATCACCATTTATTCCAGCAACCAGTCATTAATCACTGTTGTTTCCAATGATCAATCACTGATCACAATGTTTCCAGCAGCCAAATACTGATCAACCGTTGTTTCCAGCAACCTGTCACTGATCAGCATTGTTTCGAACAACCAGTCGCTGACCAGCATTGTTTCCAACAACCAGTCACTGATCACTGTTGTTTCCAATGAACAATCACTGATCACGTTGTTTCCAAAAACCAATGGCCTATCAGCATTGTTTCTAACAACCAGTTGCTGATCAGTATTGTTTCCAACAACCAGTCACTGATCACTGTTGTTTCCAACGACCAGTCACTGATCACATTGTTTCCAACAGCCAATGGCTGATCACCATTGTTTCAAACAACCAGGTCACTGATCACCATTGTTTCCAAGGACCAATCGCTGATCAGTATTGTTTCGAACAACCAGTCACTGATCACCATTGTTTCCAAGGACCAATCGCTGATCACTATTGTTTCCAACATCCAATCCCTGATCACTGTTGTTTCCAATGATCAATCACTGATCACCAATGATTCCAACAACCAGTCACTGATCACCATTTCTTCCAGTGACCAATGGCTGATCATCATTGTTTCCAACGACCAATCGCTGATCATCATTGTTTCCAACGACCAATCGCTGATCATCATTGTTTCCAACGACCAATCGCTGATCAGCCTTGTTTCCAATGACCAATCACTGATCACTGTTGTTTCCAACAAGCAATTGCTGATCACGTTGTTCCCAACAACCAATCATGGATCACATTGTTTCCAATGACCAATGGCTGATCACCATTTTTTCCAACAACCAGTCACTGCTCAATATTGTTTCCAACAACCATTCGCTGATGAGCAGTGTTTCCAACGACCAATCACTGATGCGCATTGTTTCCAACAACCAATCGCTGATCACTGTTGTTTCCAACAACCAATGGCTGATCACATCGTTTTCAACTACCGATGGCTGATCACTGTTGTTTCCAATGACCAGTCGCTGATCCCATTTTTGCCAATGGCTGTTCACCATTGATTCAAATAACCAGTTCCTGATCACCATTGTTTCCAAGGACCAATCACTGATCAGCCTTGTTTCCAATGACCAATTGCTGATCACTATTGTTTCCAACAATCAATCACTGATCATGTTGTCTCCAACGACCAATCACTGATCACGTTGTTCCCAGCAACCAATCATGGATCAATTGTTTCCAAAGACCAATGGCTGATCACCATTATTTCCAACAACCAGTCACTGCTCAACATTGTTTCCAAAAACCATTCGCTGATGAGCAGTGTTTCCAACTACCAATCATTGATCAGCATTGTTTCCAAAAACCAGTCACTGCTCAGCATTCTTTCCAACGACCAGTCACTGACTACATTTCCAACGAGCAGTTGCTGATCTCCACGTTGTTTCCTGTGACCAGTCACTGATCACCATTGTTTCCAACAACCAGTCACTGATCACCATTGTTTCCAACATCCAATTGCTGATCACTGTTGTTTCCAGTGACCAGTCACTGATCACCTTGTTTCCAATGACCAATGGCTGATCAGCATTTTTTCCAACAACCAGTCACTGATAACATTGTTTCCAATGACCAATAGCTAATCACCGTTCTTTCCAATGACCAATGGCTGATAACATTGTTTCCAATGACCAATTGCTGATCACCATTCTTTAAAATGTCCAATTGCTAATCACCATTGTTTACAACAACCAGAAATTGATTACTATTGTTTCCAATAACCAATCATTGATCAGCATTGTTTCCAACAACCAGTCGCTGGTCACTGTTGTTACCAACAACCAATTGCTGATCAACTTTGTTTCCAACAACCTGTCACTGATCACATAGTTTCCAACGACCAATGGCTGATCACCATTGTTTCCAAAAACTAGTCGCTAATTACCATTGTTTCCAACAACCAGTCGCTGATTACCATTGTTTCCAACATCCAATCCCTGATCACTGTTGTTTCCAATGACCAATCACTGATCACTGTTGTTTCCAACGACCAATCACTGATCACCGTTGTTTCCAAGGACCGATCGCCAATCACCATTGTTTCCAATGACCAATGGCTGATCACCACTGATTCCAGCAACCGGTCACTGATGACATTGTTTCCAACGACCAATGGCTGATCAACATTGATTCCAACAACCAGTCGCTGATCAACATTACTTCCAATGACCCTTGGCTGATCAGCATAGTTTCCAACAACCAGTCGCTGATCAGCATTGTTTCCAACAACCAATAGCTGATGATCAGTGTTTCCAATGACCAATTGCTGATCACCCTTGTTTCCAACAGCCAGTCACTGATCATTTTGTTTCCAACAACCAGTTGCTCATCCCCATTGTTTCCAATGACCAATCGCTGATCAGCATTGTTTCCAGTGACCAATGGCTGATCAGCATTTTTTCCAACAAGCATTGCTGATCACTGTTGTTTCCAACAACCAATCGCTGATCACTGTTGTTTCCAAAAACCAATGGCTGATCACCATTTATTCCAGGAACCAGTCACTGATCACTGTTGTTTCCAACGACCAGTCACTGATCACATTTTTTCCAGTGGCAAATGGCTGATCACCATTGTTTCAAACCACCGTTCACTGATCACCATTGTTTCCAAGGACCAATCGCTGATCACTGTTGTTTCCAACAACGAATGGCTGATCACCATTTATTCCAGCAATCAGTCACTGATCACTGTTGTTTCCAATGAGCAATTACTGATCACGTTGTTTCCAAAAGCCAATGGCTGATCAGCATTGTTTCCAACAACCAATCGCTGATCAGCATTGTTTCCAACGACCAGTCACTGATCACTGTTGTTTCCAATGTACAATCACTGTTCACTGTTGACCAATCGCTGACCACTGCTGACCAATCGCTGATCACCATTTTTTCCAACAACCAGTCATTGATCACCATTGTTTCCTACATCCAATTGCTGATCACCATTGTTTACAACAACCAGACGCTGATCACCATTGTTTCAAACAACCAGTCACTTATCACCTTGTTTACAAATACCAATCGCTCATCTCCATTGTTTCCATTGACCAGTCGCTGATCACGTTGTTTCCAACGACCAATCATTGATCAAGTTGTTTCCAACGACCAATCATTGATCAAGTTGTTTCCAACGACCAATTGCTGATCACCGTTGTTTCCAACATCCAGTCGCTGATCACCATTATTTACAACAACCAGTAACTGATCACTATTGTTTCCAGTGACCAATGGCTGAACACCATTGTTTCAAATAGCCTACCACTGATCACCATTCTTTCCAACAACCAGACAGTGATCAGCATTGTTTCCAACAACCATTCACTGATCAGCATTTTTCCAACTACCAATGCCTGATCACCATTGCTTCTAACAACCAGTCACTGATCACAATGTTTCCAACGACCAATCACTGACCACCATTGTTTCTAATGACCAATTGTTGATCACATTGTTTCCAACGACCAATTGCTGATCACGTTTTTTTTTTTCCCAGTGATCAATCCCTGATCACCATTGTTGCCAATGACCAATGGCTGATCACCATTGTTTCCAAGGTCCAGTCGCTGATCACCATTGTTTCCACTGACCAATTGCTGATCACCATTGTTTCCAACAACCAGCCACTGATCAGCATTGTTTCCAATGACCAATCGCTGATCAGCAGTGTTTCCAACGACCAATCTTTGATCGCCATTATTTCCAACGACCAATGCCTGATTGTTTTCCAATGCCCAATCGCTGATCTCCATTGTTTCCCACAACCAGTCACTGATCACATTGTTCCCAGTGACCAATTGCTGATCACCATTGTTTCCACCGACCAATCACTGATCATTTTTTTTTCCAACGACCAATTGCTGATCACATTGTTTCCAATGACCAATCGCTGATCATGTTGTTTCCAACGACAAATGACTGAGCACTATTGCTTCCAAAAACCAGTAACTGATGTGCTGAGCCCCTTGGGCCCCCTTCAGGCACCAGTCTGCCAGTGCATGGGTAGGTCTGGGCCTGACTGATTAGGTTAGATCATTAAGTACACCTGTGTAGGTGGTACGGCCTATGAGGTGGGATCTCTCTCCCTCCAACATCCAGTCACTGCTCAGGATTGTTTCCAACAACCAATCGCTGATGATCAATGTTTCCAACAACCAATTGCTGATCACCATTGTTTCCAACAGCCAGTCACTGATCACATTGTTTCCATCTACCAATGGCTGATCAGGTTGTTTCCAACAACCAGTTGCTCATCAACATTGTTTCGAACAACCAATCGCTTATCATCATTGTTTCCAGTGACCAATCGCTGATCAGCATTGTTTCCAATGACCAGTGGTTGATCACCATTGTTTCCCACAACCAGTCACTGATTGTATTGTTTCCAGTGACAATTTGTTGATCACCATTGTTTCCAAAGACCAATGGATGACCACCTTTGTTTCCAATGACCAATGGCTGATCACCATTGTTTCCAACAACCAATTGTTGATCACATTGTAGCAAACAACCAGTCAGTGATCACCATTGTTTCCAAGAATCAATGGCTGATCACCGTTGTTTCCAACGACCAATGGCTGATCACTATTTCTTCCAATGACCAATAGTTGATCACCGTTGTTTCCAGCAACCAGTCGCTGATCACTCTTTTTTCCAACATCCAGTCACTGCTCAGGATTGTTTCCAACAACCAATCACTGATCACCATTGTTTCCAACAGCCAGACACTGATCACATTGTTTTCAACTACCAATGGCATATCACTGTTGTTTCCAATGACCAATCGCTGATCAGTGTTGTTTCCAACAACCAATGGCTTATCACATCGTTTCCAATGACCAAAGGCTGATCACTGTTGTTTCCAACAAGCAGTTACTGATCACATTGTTTCCAATGACCAATCGCTGATCACCATTTTGTCCAACAACCAGTCATTGATCACACTGTTTCCAACATCCAATTGCTGATCACCATTGTTTCAAACAACCAGTCACTGATCACATTGTTTCTAAATACCAATCACTTATCACCATTGTTTCCAATGACCAGTCGCTGATCATGTTGTTTCCAACGACCAATTGCTGATCGCTGTTGTTTCCTGGAACCAGTAACCGATCACTATTGTTTCCAATGACCAATGGCTGATCACCATTTTTTAAAATAACCTGCCACTGATCACTATTCTTTAAAACAACCAGACACTGATCAGCATTTTTCCAACAACCAATTAATGATCACTGTTGTTTCCCTTGACCAATTGCTGATGACTGTTGTTTCCAACTACCAATGCCTGATCACCATTGCTTCCAACAACCAGTCACTGATCACAATGCTTCTAATGACCAATCACTGACCACCATTTTTTCCAATGACCAATTTCTGGTCACATTATTTCCAATGACCAATCGCTGATCCCAGTTTTTTTCCAATGACCAATCACTGATCAGCATTGTTTCCAATGGCCAATCATTGATCACCATTGTTTCCCACAACCAGTCACTGAGAGTATTGTTTCCAATGACCAATTGTTGATCACCATTTTTGCCAACGATCAATCATTGATCACAGTTGTTTCCAGTGAACAATGGCTGATCACTTTTGTTTCCAACGACCAATGGCTGATCACTTTTGTTTCGAACGACAAATCACTGATCAGGGTTGTTTCCAACAACCAATCGCTGATCAGATTGTTTCCAGTGAACAATGGCTGATCACCATTTTTTCCAACAACCAGACACTGATCAGCATTGTTTCCAACAACCAATCACTGTTCAGCATTTTTTCCAACGACCAATTGATGATCACTTGTTTCCAATGACCAATCGCTGATCACCATTGCTTCAACAACAGTCACTGATCACAATGTTTCCAATGATCGATCACTGACCACCATTTTTTCCAACGACCAATTGCTGATCACATTGTTTCCAACAACCAATCGCTGATCACATTTTTTCCAGTGACCAATGGCTTATCACGTTATTTCCAATGATCAATCATTTTTTCCAATGATCAATTGCTGATCACCATGGTTTCCCACGACCAAAGGCTGATCACCATTGTTTTCAAGGTGCAATCACTGATCCCCATTGTTTCCAACAACCAGCCACTGATCAGCATTGTTTCCAATGACCAATCGCTGATCAGCATTGTTTCCAATGACCAATCTCTGATCACGGTTGTTTCCAATGACCAATGACTGATCAAGTTTCCAACAATAGTCACTGATCAGCATTGTTTCCAATGATCAGTCACTTATCACATTGTTTCCAACGACCAATGGCTGATCACCATTGCTTCCAACAACCAGTCACTGATCACCATTGTTTCCAAGAACCAGTCACTGATCACCATTGTTTCCAACAGCCATTCGCTGATCAGCATTGTTTCCAATGACCAATCACTGATCTCCATTGTTTCCAACAACCAATCACTGATCACATTGTTTTCAGCAACCAATCACTGATCATGTTGTTTCCAACTACCAACAGCTGATCACCATTGTTTTCAACAACCAATCATTGATCACCTTGTAGCAAAAAACAAGTCAGTGATCACCATTCTTTCCAAGGACCAATTGCTGATCACTGTTGTTTCCAACGACCAGTGGCTGATCACTATTGCTTGCAACAACCAGTAACTGATCACATTGTTTTCAACGACCAATCACTGACCACCACTTTTTCCAACAACCAATCGCTGATCACCGTTCTTTCCAATGACCAATGGCTGATCACGTTGTTTCCAATGACCAATTGCTGATCACCGTTGTTTCCAGCAACCAGTCACTGATCACTATTTTTTCCAAAATCCAGTCACTGCTCAGGATTGTTTCCAACAGCCAATTGCTGATGATCAGTGTTTCCAATGACCAGTTGCTGATCACCATTGATTCCAACTACCAGTGGCTGATCAGGTTGTTTCCAACAACCAGTTGCTCATCACCATTGTTTCCAATAACCAATCGCTTATCATCGTTGTTTCCAACGACCAATCGCTGATCAGCATTGTTTCCAACAACCACTCATTGATCACCATTATTTCCCACAACCAGTCACTGATAGTATTGTTTCCAATGGCCAATCGTTGATCAACATTGTTTCCAAGGACCAGTGGCTGATCACCGTTGTTTCCAATGATCAATGGCTGATCACCATTGCTTCCTGTAACCATTCACTCATCACATTGTTTCCAACGACTGATCACTGACCACCATTTTTGCCCATGACCAATGGCTGATCACGTTGTTTCCAAAGGCCAATCGTTGCTCACTGTTGTTTCCAACGACCAATGACTGATCACTGTTGTTTCCAACAAGCAATCGCTGATCACTGTTCTTTCCAATGACCTATCACTGATCACGTTGCTTCCAACAACCAATCACTGATCACGTTTTTTCCAACGACCAATCACTGATCACGTTTTTTCCAACGACCAATTGCTGATCACCACTGTTTCCAGCAACCAGTCACTGATCACATTGTTTCCAACAACCAATCTTTGATCTCGATTGTTTCCAAGGACCAATGACTGATCATTATTGTTTCTAGCAACCAATGGCTGATCCCTATTGCTTCCAACAACCAGTCACTGATCACATTGTTTCCAATGACCAATTACTGACAACCATTTTTTCCAATGACCAATCGCTGATTACTATTGTTTGCAACAACCAGTGGCTGATCACATTGTTTCCAACGACCAATCACTGACCACCATTTTTTCCAACGATTCATCACTGATCACCATTGTTTCTAACAACCAGTTGCTCATTACCATTGTTTCCAACAACCAATCGCTGATAGTGTTGTTTCCAATGACCAATCACTCATCAGCATTTTTTCCAACGACCAATCGCTGAACACATTTTTTCCAACAACCGATCGCTGATCACCATTGTTTCCAACAACCAGTCACTGATCACATTGTTTCCAATGACCAATTACTGACAACCATTTTTTCCAATGACGAATCGCTGATTACTATTGTTTCCAACAACCAGTGGCTGATCACTGTTGTTTCCAAAAAGCAATCACTGATCACTGTTCTTTCCAACGACCAATCACTGATCACCGTTGTTTCCAGGAACCAGTCACTGATCACATTGTTTCCAACAACCAGTCACTGATCATTGTTTCCAACAACCAGTCACTGATCACATTGTTTCCAACAACCAATTACTGACCACCATTTTTTCCAACGACCAATCGCTGATTACTATTGTTTCCAACAACCAGTGGCTATATAACCACTATTGTTTCCAAAAAGCAATCGCTGATCACTGTTCTTTACAGCAACCCGTCACTGATCACATTGTTTCCAATGCCCAATTGCTGATTACTGTTGATTTCAACGAACAATTGCTGATTACAGTTGTTTCTAATGACCAATCACTGATCACATTGTTTCCAACAAACAATCACTGATCATGTTGTTTCCAGTGACCAATTACTGATCACCGTTGATTCCAGCAACCAGTCACTGATCACATTTTTTCCAATAACCAATCACTGATCACAGTTGTTTCCATCAACCAGTTACTGATCACCATTATTTCCAATGACCATTGGCTGATCATCATTGTTTCCAAGAATCAATCGCTGATCACCGTTGTTTCCAACGATTGATGGCTGATCACATTGTTTCCTATGATCAGTGGCTGATCACATTCTTTCCAACAATGAATCACTGATCACACTTGTTTCCAACGACCAATGGCTGATCACATTGTTTACAATGACCAATTCCTGATCACCATTGTTTCCAACAACCAATTGCTGATCACCATTGTTTTCTCAGAGCAATCGCTGATCACATTGTTTCCATTGACCAATCACTAATCACCTTTGTTTCCAATGAACAATCTGTCTAAGATGATTTCATGAATATGCAAGTTGCTCTATGACATTATTTGTCGATTTCTATTAACCCTGAGCATGTGTTCACTACTTTCCCCTGAAAAGTGTTAGGAACACTGCTTTGACAAGCCTTTATTTCCATCCTAACCCCTTCTGTTGGGACTGGATTGGTGTCAGAAGTACCTTCTATATAAATTTATGAGTATAGCAGGTCTAGAAATTGTAAACTGCACCTTACAGAATATGTGTAATAGCATGGACATGTCGTGTAACCCATGTGTGATCGATTCTTCTGATTCCTCTTGTGTATAAACTAAACTATACTGAATCTTCTCTTCATTAGAAAGATTGATATAAACAATAGGGTTGCACGTTGGTGTAGTGGTTAGCACTGTTGCCTCACAGCAAAAAAGTCCTGGGTTTGAGCCCAGCGGCCAGCAAGGGCCTTTCTGTGTGTAGTTTGCATGTTCTTCCCGTGTCTGCGTGGGTTTCCTCTGGGTTCTCCGTTTTCCCTCACAGTCCAAAGACATGCAGGTTAGGTTAATTGGTGGCTCTAATTTGACTGTAGCTATGAATGGTTGTTTGTCTCTGTGTCAGCCCTGTGATTACCTGGCGACTTGTCCAGGGTGTACCCTGCCTCTCACCCATAGTCAGCTGGGATAGGCTCCAGCTTGCCTGCAGAACCCTGTAGAACAGGATAAATGACTACAGATAATGGATGTATGGATATAAACAATACGGCTGTAAATGGGACTCCAAAAAACACTATTTTTGTTGTATTAGCATTAGCATCATTCTTGTACCCCATGGAGGAAGTGCCAGCTGTTTCACCTGCTGTTTTTGGTAATTGGTCACAGCGTGAAACCTGCCTATTTAAAATGCTTCATTAACACACAGTCACACAAAGCATGGATGTCAGTTTGATCATGTTAGTTAACACTTGCTGTAGTATTTGTAATTGTGTAGAAGTCCTTTTTTGCATGAAATGTTTATAGCACTTAGAATGTCTATTCTCTCTCTCTCTCTCTCTCTCTCGGGAAAGCTACCTTGCAAATATTACATTATATTACATTAATGGCATTAAGCAGATGCTCTTATCCTGAGCGACATACAGCATACCCAGAGCAGCCTGGGGAGCAGTTGAGGGTTAGGCGCCTTGCTCGAGGGCACTTCAGCCATTCCTGCTGGTCCAGGGAATC
Source organism: Cathorops aguadulce (assembly GCA_026122135.1). Lineage (NCBI taxonomy): Eukaryota > Metazoa > Chordata > Actinopteri > Siluriformes > Ariidae > Cathorops > Cathorops aguadulce. The sequence continues at coordinate 10,350,292 of JAPEIY010000028.1, read as the reverse complement.
ATGAAGCGAGAAGCTACTTACAATATAAACTAGCTAAGCTACAGACAAACCAACTTTCTGATAAATTATCTGGCTACACTACTACCTAAGAAAAGCTATTTCACTCTACTGATGCTTTTTTTTCCAAACTCATCTTATTGTTAATTTATTGTACGTAATACAAATCTCACATTTTGTATGCCTGAACCAAGCAATTTTGTTTTTCTATTTATAAACTGCTCTAAGTAACAAGCAGCTCATGTTATGTAACTGTAAAACAGCATAAAACAATAGATGAAGAGAGGGCTTACAATTCGCTGTCACATTTCTAAAATTGTTTTATTGTTTCTGGATTTGCTGTGGTGTTTCCAGATTTACTATCATGCTTCTGGATTTGTTGTCATGTTTTCAGATTTGCTGGCATGTTCCTCGATTTGCTGTCATGTTTCCAGATTTGCTGTTGTGTTTTAAAATTTGCTTCAGATTTGCTGTTATTTTCCAAGATTTGTTGTTATGTTTCTGGATTTGCTGTCATGTTGCCTGACTTGCTGTCATGTTTCTAGATTGCTGTTGTGTTTCCAGACTTCTTGTGGAGTTTCCGGATTTGTTGTGGTGTTTCTAGATTAGCTGCCATGTTTCTGGATTTGCTGTCGTGTTTTTGGTTTTTCTTTCATGTTTCCGGATTTGCTGTCATGTTTCCGGATTTGCTGTCATGTTTCTAGATTAGTTATGGTGTTTCTGGATTTTCTGTCATGTTTCTGAATTTGCTGTCATATGTCCAGATTTATTATGGTGTTTCCGGATTTGCTGTCATGTTTCTGAATTTGCTATCATGTTTCCAGATTTGTTGTGGTGTTTCTGGATTTGCTGTCATGCTTCCAAATTTGCCATCAAGTCAAGTCAAGTTTGTTTGTATGTCGTAAACACAACATTGTCCCAAATCAGCTTTACAGAATCTAAATGACCCAAGACATGAGCCAATTTTATCCCTAATCTATCCCCAATGAGGAAGCCTGTGGCGACGGTGGCAAAGAAAAACTCCCCCAGATGACACAAGGAAGAAACCTCGAGAGGAACCAGACCCAAAAAGGGAACTAATCCTCACATGGACAACAACAGATAACATGACTATAACGTTAACAGTTTTAACATGAAGTCAGTTTCATTGATGTTATAACTCTTCATTAATGGAAATTTGAGTGCAAAACTGTTCATGACAACCACAATCCCAAAGTTAGCAAGCCAACTGTAGTCCTCAGTCACAAAAACATTACTATTAGTGTCCAGAGTGTCTTCCAAGTGTGACTTTCAACTGTCCATATGGGGCCGTCCTCCACAGGAGCGATGTGATGAGACTCCAACCAGACATAGGACATCAGGATGGATCAGGCAGGTCCGAGGAGCAGAAGAGGTCTGTGTAATTTACTTAGTTACTTTTAAAATCAGCATTGACAGCTACACACAAATTCTCTCAAAATCTTCTGTTTTTAACGAAGCAAACCTGGCAGCCATGTTTGTTTACAAATTGTCACTGTCGCTCGCAAGCGCGGAAGTTTTATGTCTCCGACGTGTGACACTGTGTTGTCTGGACAACGTGCAATATTGTAACAATATTGCACGCTCATTCTCCATTGGGTAGAGTGGTGTAATACATGTAGGATACATGATATGCTATAAATATTGCATGCTATCAAATCAAATGAATGAAACCCACTAGAAAGGAATACAATACATGTTTTATTCCATGGAAAAAGTGTCCTGTATGTAATAATTCCTGATATTTCACTCTGATGATGTCACTCCTAGTGTTTTCCTGCTGAGTTGTGTGTTGTCAAAATGGCGAACCGGTTTAAAATTAAAATTCTTTTGGTTAACTTGCATTTTTTTTTGTGTGGATCTGTCCATATAATATAAAGAACATTACACGGTGGCGCAAAGATAAGAAGTTTATCTTCTCATGTTGAAAAATATTTCACTTGTTTGCTTCGCTCACTCACGAATATGTTCACCACTCAAAAATAAACTTCATATCTTCACACAACCGTGTAATATCCTCTATTTATTCCTTACACACTTTAATCATACCATCTTAATGAAAAAATCTCCAAAATCTTTGTTACTTGATTATATGCTACAAGAGTTCATTATGAAATAGTTACTCCATTTCGATGGACAGGATGAGCTCTGATTCACAGGATATCACTGGCCTGTGCTTCCCAAGAAACCAAAACCAGTCAGGGCTATACAGTACAGAATTAAATCATGCTGAAACAGACAAATAACGACAGGTCAATATTTTTACAGCAATGCTGATAGGTATTGATGACCAGTACATTTGCACATGCCCTAAGCCAGACATGGGCAAACTACGGCCTGCGGGCCGTATACGGCCCGTCAGGCTTTTTAATCCAGCCCGTCGAACTTATCCAAATAATAGTAAAAATTTCATTCATTTTTCCCTCTTCCCCTGCAATGCCCGCGTTTCCCCAATAGATGGCGGAAGGAGCGCCTGTTAATTGAAGAAGAGCCTTTTAATTGAAGGAGCGCCTTTTAATTAAGAGCAATGTGTGCATTTACGCACAGTGGTAGAAATTATTAAGCTTGAGTGTTTCGTTCATTAATAAAATGCTTTGAATGTTGAAAGTGATTCCATTGATCTTTTTTCAATAAATGTTGATTTCTTTAACTTTGCAC
>JAPEIY010000028.1:10117784-10132706 GCA_026122135.1 Cathorops aguadulce | reverse complement strand
GTCACCAGTTAACCTAACCTGCATGTCTTTGGACTGTGGGGGAAACTGGAGCACCCGGAGGAAACCCACATGGACACAGGGAGAACATGTAAACTCCACACAGAAAGGCCCTCGCTGACCACGGGACTCGAACCCGGACCTTCTTACTGTGAGGCGACAGCGCTAACCACTACACCACCATGCTGCCCAAAGTCTTACATTTTATAGATAATTTAATTTGCATCATATAATTTGCACAGGCTTGGGATGAACATTCTCACAGCCCTCTGGAATTCTAGCATTAAAGTTGTTCCTACTAAATAGCATTTCATTTATAAATAAGTGCAAGATGTTCACATTATGTTACCATTTTATTACATATTTGTTGCTGCTACAGTTACATACTAGCCATTATTAACTGGAAAATAACAGTAATTAATGGTAAAAATAATGGTTTAAAAGCAATTCCAGTGTTTCAGAATAATTTTACAGATGTTACATATATATACATATATAACATCTGTAAAATTATATATATAATATATTAGTTAGCATCCTTAATATTTAATTAAATAAACAACTTAAAATTTATTAAGATATATGAAAGCTATTTGATTTGACAAGCACAACTTTTATCACTATTTTATAGATGTATGACACACTCATTACCACTACAATTACTGATTTATTTTGCAACAAATAGAAACTAACACATTTTTATGGATAACTATATCCTGGTCCCATATTATTACCATGCCATTATACATTTATTACCTTTAAAGACTCCCAAGACATTACTTAGTGAGGAAAATGGCCATTTTAATTATATCTCAAATAGTTAAAAAAAAAGAGAGAGAGAAGATTGGTTAGATACTAAGACTGAGAGAATGTTTTCTATGAAAAAAATAAATAATTAAAATAGAAAACGTTTTTTTTTTTCTATTTACATTGACAGAACTTTAATTTATAAATACAGATACATTTATTATTAATGTATTTCTCGGATTAAATCACATGTGTTTTGTTACTGTATTATTAGTCCTATTTGTAATTGTATGGTGTGCTGCTTTTCTGCTCACGTCAAAGTGCTATGCAGTTAGTAAGAGAGTAAAAAGTGCTCTTTCTCTGCACTCTAATGTTCACTATCCAGTGGCGTGAGCAGCTCTGCTGTCAAGGGGACCATGGTTATTAAAAGATATTACTCTGCTTCCCATTTCCTAGCAAATCAAAGGATTATGAATCTTATTTCCTTCCCATAAAGATTAAATGAAAAATCAGTAGTCTAATGGATAGGCCTATTTTAATATAACACATTAATACTTTAGTATGCAGGATATTATTGTTCCATTACAATGACTATAATTACTTTTATTTCATAATCTCTGTCAGTCCTGGAATTGCTCACTTGTTAAATACTGGATCTTGCCAGGAAAACCATTAATTACTGATCCTGGTGTTCCTATTTCAGCCAAGATGTGCCAGATAAGAAGAAAATATAATTTATCATATATATGCCATTTTAAAAAATTGCTGTGACATGGAACATGTTTTTCATCATTTTACCAAATTCTTGCTGTTAATCAATGTCTAATTTGTTTGCTGTCTGATAATATGGATATTCATTTCATAGCTTGCCTTCATGATGTAATATAGCTATTAATCTCATAAACGCTGTCAAATGTCTTTAGTTTGTACAGGCAACAAGCTAGGCACAATTATAAAGCTCTGCAGCTTTGAGCTGTAGCATTAGCAATGGAATACAAGTTATTTTTAATAACTTACAGTTACAGAGGATGAGATCCATCCTGATGCCCTACTTCTGGCTGAAATTCTCATCATTTTGCTTCTGTGAAAAATGCCCCATAGGAACAGCCTAAAGATATACTCAGAAGATGGCTTTGGACAAATAATACAAACAGTTTTGATTTGATAGCTTAGGACTACATTTGCCATGATAAATTTAGGACTGCAGTTGTCAGAAACAGTTTTGCACTCAAGTCTCAATCAGTGAACCATTGATAAGTTCATGAAAATAGACTTCATGTCAAACCTATAATGAATTTCCTGGTTACACAGATGCACTTTTTGACCATATAGTGTACAGTTATAGAAGCATGTTATTTATAATCACTGTTATCACCCATATAAGAAAGGCTTCCCTTTTGAGTTTGGTCCCTCTCAAGGTTTCTTCCTCATGTTGTCTCAGGAAGTTTTTCCTTGTCACCATGGTGGTGATGGTGTTTAGATTCAAGAGAGCTTTCTTGTCAATATGTCCATATACAAGTTTCCATTGCATTGAAATAACATTTCCCTCAGGCTCCCCATGGTGCATTTATAGAGAAAATAGAAGATAACAAAAAAAAAGCAAAATGAGCACTGTATGTTTGTACAAATGGGCAGTGTAGTGCAAATAGATCAGACCTGGGTGAGAAAACTGTAGTTTCAGTTTGAACTGTCTGGTAACAGTAAGTTGAGGACTCTGACAACCTGGGGCAAGTGTCATGATCCGCCCCGGACTTCCACTCCGGAGATGTATTATCTCCCAGCTCAGTGCAATCTGGATCCGGGACGGGACTTCCATCTTGCCGGCATTCACCTCCTGGTTTGCTCTGCTGTGTATAAATAGGCCATTCTCAGAAGGGGACTTTGCCAGAATGTCTTGTCTGTTTTTCACGTCGTCTCTGTGCCATTATTACTTCCTGGATTTTTGCTCTCTGTTTTGCCTAGTCTTTGCCACAGTTTTTATGCACTCACTTTTTGTGTTTTCTATGTTTTTTGTGCCACATTTTTTTTTTTGTCTCCAGTTTTTGTCAGGACTATTTTTCATGTTTTTTTTTTGTTGTTGTTTTTTTCATACCAGCATTTTGTCTTTGCCTACCTCATTTTTGTCTGGACTATTTTGCTAATTTTGTTTTATTTGCTAATTCCTTTTTGGAATTCAATTAAATGTTTTTTATTCATTGGATTTTCTGATTTGTGTTTTTGCTTTTGGATCCTAACTCACCACATCTTGTCATTCATAACAGTACATTCTGGCCAACATGGATCCAGCAGAACTTAACCATCTGAGAATGGCTATGCAGCAGTGAGGAGCCCTCCTTGGGACCCACCAACAGGAACTCAGACAGATCACCCAGAACCTGGCCATCTTGTCCGACTCACTCAACCTCCTAGCCACACAACTCCAGCACTCCCAAGCCATGCCTACCCCTGCCCAGCTGTCTCTTTCTTCACCTCCCGCCACCGCTGCTCTCCACGAACCAAGACTCCCTTCACCTCAGCCCTACAGTGGAGGACCAGGTACCTGCAGATCTTTTTTTGTCACAGTGCTCACTGATCTTGGAGCTACAACCTCTGGCTTTCCCCACAGAATGCTCCCGGGTAGCCTATACCATCACGCTCCTCACTGGCAAGGCCAGGGGATGGGGATGGCGGTCTGGGACGCCGACATGCCCTGTTGTTCCAGCTTCAAGAAATTCTCTGAGTAAATGAGGCAAACATTCGACTGCTCTCTGTCTGGCTGGGAGTCAGCAAGAGAGCTCATGGAGCTGCGGCAGGGGTCCCAATCTACCTCGGATTATGCCATCGAGTTCCGGACATTGGCGGCATCATGCAGTTGGAATGAGAGTGCCCTGGTCAACGCGTTTCTACATGGCTTATCCGACATCATCAAGGATGAACTCATCTTGCGGGAACTGCCATTGGACCTCTCCAGCCTGATGAACCTTGCCAATTGTATTGACGTGCAGGTTCAACATTGGAGGAGAGAGAGGAGCTGCCTCAACTTCAACCCCTCTCCACCACCCGTCTCGTCCATCAAATCCAAGCAGGTAGATCGGGTACGGGTGTCAGCGGAGGAATGATTGTGCCGACAGAGCATGGGGGTTTGCTTCTACTGTGGTCAGCAGGGACACATCTGCCGAGCCTGCCTGCTAAAAGGACGAGCCCACCAGTGAATCGAGGGACCCTGGTGGGCAATGCTTGGAACTAGTCCCCTGCCAACCAACCATTGCTCCCCGTTATCATCACTCTCAACAACTGGCATCAACATCTTCAGGTGCTTGTTGACTCAGGGGCAGACAGGAACCTGATCTGCTCCGCCACCGCCAAGGATCTCAGAATCCCGTTACTTGCCCTCGAGGTCCCTCTTACCATCCTGACACTCAGTGGCACTGGCTTGACCACCATCACGCACCTCACCACCCTGCTCACCCTAAGGATTTCAGGTTATCACTCCAAAACTATACAACTTCATGTCATCAACAACCCTCACATTCCCGTTATTCTTTGATTACCCTGGTTGATGCAGCACAACCCCCACTTAAACTGGACTGGCCACACCATCTTAGGCTGGAGTCCTTCCTGCCTGAACTCCGCTCTGCCTCCCGCCAAACCACCTCCGCCCTCAGCCAGTGAGTTTCCCGAACTTTCTCATGTGCCTTCGGAGTAGCTGGACCTCAAGCCTGTCTTCAGTAAGACCCAAGCAGTGTCCCTTCCCCCTCATAGGCCTTATGACTGTGGTATCGACCTCCTGCCAGGGATGGTGCCACCCAAGGGACGTCTCTACTCCCTTTCCCCCGCCGATAGACAGGCCATGGAGAAATACATCACTGATCTCTGGCAGCTGGAATTAGCCGCCCTTCCTCCTCCCCGGCAGGGGCCGGATTCTTCTTCATGGAGAAGACAAGTTGCTCTGCCCCTGCATTGACTACCAAGGTCTCAGCCTTCGAACTACTCCAGGGAGCCAAGGTGTTCACTAAACTGGACTTGCGCAATGCCCATCACCTAGTTAGGATCAGGGAAGAGGACGAGTGGAAGATGGCCTTCAACACCACCACAGGCCACTATGAGTATCTCATAGTCCCTTTCAGCCTGGCTAACACACCCGCAGTATTCCAGGCGTTGGTTAATGATGTCTTGAGGAACTTTAACACTTTTTTCTTTGTTTACCTGGACGATATCTTGATCTTTCTCTCGCTCCCTGGAGGAACATTGGGGTCACATCTAGCAGGTTCTTCAACACCTGCTGGAGAAGAAGCTGTTCATTAAGGCAGAGAAGAGCAAGTTCCACCAAAGCTCTGTCTCGTTCCTGGGGTTCATCATTTCACCAGCCAAGATCCAGATGGACACCCTCAAGCTGGAGGCAGTCACTGACTGGCCCACCTCATCTACGAGATGAGAGCTCCAGCACGTCCTGGGGTTCGCCAACTTTTACAGGCATTTTATCCACAACTTCAGCACGGTGGCTGGACCTCTCTCAGCCCTGACCTCGACCAAGACCAAGTTCAAGTCAGGGGAGGAAGCAGAGAAAGCCTTTTCCAGTCTCAAGCACAGGTTTACCACAGCATCCATTTCTCACCATGCCCGATTCTACCAAGCAGTTTATTGTCGAGGTCGATGCCTCAGAGTCAGGGGTTGGAACCATCCTATCCCAGAGGACCAATGACAACAAGGTCCACCCATGCTCCTTCTTCTCCCGCCGGCTATCCCCAGCTGAACGAAACTACGACATCGGCGACCATGAACTACTGGCTGTGAAACTAGCCTTGGAGGAGTGGAGGCAGTGGCTCGAAGGGTCTGACCTCCCGTTCCTAGTCTGGACCAACCATAAAAACCTGGAGTATCTCAAGTCTGCCAAATGTCTCAATTTCCATCAAGCCTGTTGGTCTCTCTTCTTCTCCCAATTCAACTTCACGCTCTCCTATCGCCCAGGCTCCAAGAACAGCAAACCCAATGCCCTGTCCAGGATGTTCTCCTCCCACCAAGAGGAGTCCAAGCCACCCGAGACTATTCTTCCTCTATGCTGCCTGGTGGGAGCCGCTATTCCACAGGTTGAGATGCTTGTGCAGAAGGCTCTGGAGCAGGACCCCAGTGAAGGTAACTCCAACAATATTCCTTGTAACCATCTGTTTGTCCCTTGTCATGTGCAAACTCAGGTGCTGCAGTGGGGTCACGGTTCCAAGTTGGCCTGTCATCCGGGACACGCCCAAACCCTGGCTCTCATCCAACAGCGCTTTTGGTGGCCATCCATCAAGAAGGATGTCCAGGAGTTCGTGGCAGCCTGCGACACATGCTCCTGGAACAAGACACCCAAACAACCCCCTGCCGGCCTACTAAGACCCCTTCCTACTCTGCATCGACCTTGGTCTCACATCGCCCTGGACTTCATCACAGGACTCCCCAATTCAGGTGGCAATACATGCATCCTCACTGTCATTGACCATTTTTCTCATTTCATTCCTCTGCCCAAGCTCCCCTCAGCCAAAGAGACTGCAGAACTACTCATCCACCATGTTTTACACCTGCATGGTCTGCCTACCGACATGGTTTCTGACCGGGTTCCTCAGTTCACTGCACAGTTCTGGAGAGCCTTCTGCAAACTCATCGGGGCCACTTGTAGTCTCTCCTCAGGCTTCCACACACAGACCAATGACTAGGCAGAACGGGCCAACCAAGCTTTGGAGGTTGCACTCAGGTACATAGTGTCAAGGGATGCCAGTTCTTGGAGCAAGTACCTTCCTTGGATTCAATATGCACAACACTCTCCCTTCCTCTGCCATAGGTCTCTCTCCATTCCAGTGCTCACTAGGATACCAACCACAACTGTTCCCCAGCCAGGAGGAGGAGGTCACCGTACCATCAGCCCAGGCCTTTATAGACCACTGCAGGAGGATGTGGGCATTGGCCCAGAGAAAACTCATTCTCTCCACACTCGCATCCAAGAAGCAGGCCGACAAATATCGCTCCAAGGCACCCACCTACCAAGTGGGCCAACGAGTTATGCTCTCCATGCACCGCCTGCCACTTAGGGCAGTCTCTTGCAAGCTGGCACCCAGGTTCCTTGGACCCTTCCTCATCAGGAAGGTAATCAACCCATGTTCTGTTAGATTGGCATTACCGCTCACTATAGTTCGCCCATATTCACTTTACCTTTCATGTATCACAGCTTAAATCTGGTTTCCAAATCCTATGCTCCCACCCTCCAAACCCACTCCTCCTCCCAAGCTCATCAATGGTGGTGAGGCCCACACGGTCAAGAAACTGCTGAAGGTGTGGCGGCGAGGCAGAGATCTCCAGTACCTGGTGGACTGGGAGGGTTACGGTCCTGAGGAGAGAAGTTGGGTCCCCACCAGGTTCATACTGGACCCAACACTTATCATGGAGTTCCATCGGCAACACCCTGACACTCTTCCTAAAGTGGCTGGAGGTGCTCGTTGGGGGGCACTATCATGATCCACCCTGGACTTCCACTCCGGAGATTTATTATCTCCCAGCTCAGCACAATCTGGATCCAGGATGGGACTTCCATCTTGCCAGCATTCACTTCCTGGTCTATTCTGCTGTGTATAAATGGGCCGTTCTGAGACGGGGACTTTGCCAGAGCATCTTGTCTGTTTCTCACGTAGTCTCTGTGCCATTTTGCTTCCTGGATTTTTGCACTCTGTTTTTGCCTATTCTTTGCCACAGTTTTTGCACTCTCATCTTGACATTTTCTTCATGTTTTTGTGCTACATTTTTTTTTTTAGGTTTTTTTTTGTCTGGACTATTTTTTTTGCTATTTTTCTTTCTTTGTTCTCTTGGACTTAATATTTTTTTTATGTATTGGATTTTCTGGTTTGTTTCTGCTTTTGGATCCTACTCACCACATCTGGTCACCCCTAACAAAGGGATTGGCTGATTAGATAACTACATAAAACAGCAGGTACAGTATATGAATGTACCTAATTAAGTGGTTGGTAAGTGTATTTATCCAATAGCAGCTTAAAAAACAAAACTAAATGAATTTATCATCTTTCATCAACTGAATTTAACTGAATAACCTTTATTTATATCCAGTGGCTCTGTTTATTCAGTACAATTTTAATAAGAAAATAAAAGTGCCTTTCTTGGCTTCATGCCATTTTCAATAATGAGAGGTTGACAAATGGATAGTTGTGAATGTATCGGCTTCAACTAATAGCCAAAGGTCAAATTTTGCCACACCTTTTTGCTTCATTCAATATAAAATATGTTTTTAATTTGTGTTATTACTGCTTACCCTCGAGCACTGGGTTCCCAGTAGGGAGCATAAAGCCCAGAAAATGCTGGAACAAAATAACAGCCATAAGACGTCCCAGCTGCAGCAGCCAATGTTTCTGTTGGAAAATTTTGGAAATTCTTGAATGAACTGGCAAAGAAATCCTCATTCTACATTGTTCTCCATAACCCCAACACAGTATAACTGGATTGCATAAGCAAATAAAATCATACATTTCAATTTATAAACTTGAAACTAAAAAAAATTAGTGACAATAGGAGTTAGATTACGAAGGAAACAGTGTAATGGCTCACCAATTTCAGAGGAGGATCTGAGGATTCCCAGATTGTCCTTCAGCCACCTCACTACTGCTCCAGCAATGGCAACAGATCCCTGAACCATGAACCAGTCACATTAAGCAGAGGGAATGTAACATTTAGAAATAAAACAAAATCCAGACATAATAATGGTAAGTAATTTAACTCTATCAGATGCAAAATATTTATGAACTAAGCAAGAGCAAAGTATTTGGACCTTTTGGTAAGAAAAGTTGTGACTCATCTTAGTCAAACAAAACCCAAAATTAAGCGCCGTTTGCTGAACACAGCAAGTGTCCTGATGTGCCCACCACACATTTAAATTAAAATTAAACTTTATAATATCAGTGACAGCGGAAGTTTTTGGCAGCCTTCAAACAACTCCCAAGTGCCACAGCACCCTCCCTCTCCTGAGTAATGATTGGGAGTACATCTGTTACCAATCGCACTCCCCATATAAGCATGCCAAACACTCCAGCCCTTTGCGAAGTATTGTTCTGTATCCCCATACCTGATCATGCCTTTGTTGTTTTGGCCTGACTCTAGTTGTTCTGATTCCCACTACTTTTATTACTGAGACTGTATCCTGTTTGCATATCGACTGACCTTTGGCACAAACCTGACTCTGATTCTCATCTTATGATTTGGATTTGTTCACCAGTTTGCATCGGGATAGATTAGGGATAAAATTAGCTCATGTTTAAAGTCTTTAATTTTCTGTAAAGCTACTTTTCCTTTTATAGGATATGGTGATGCAGTTGGTTAGCACTGTTGCCTCACAGCAAGAAGGTTCTGGGTTTGCGGCCAGCAGGGGCCTTTCTGTGTGGAGTTGGAATGTTCTCCCCGTGTCTGCATGGGTTTCCTCTGAGTGCTCTGGTTTCCCCCACAGTTCAGACATGTGGTTAGGTTAAGTTAATATGGGACAGCCTTGGGCTGAGGTGCTCTTGAGTGAGACACCTAACTCCCAATTGCTCCCTGGGTGCTGTTAGCATGGCTGCCCACTGCTCTGGGTATGTGTGTGTGCTCATTGCTCACGTGTGTGCACGCATGTGTTTGTTCACTGCTTCAGATGGGTTAAATGCAGAGAGTAATTTCACAAGTGATGAATAAAGTTGTTCTTCGCTTCTTGCGACAGTGTCTATTGTTAAAAGCGCTATAAAAATAAACTTGATGACTTGAGTTTGTGATGCACCCACAATTGCATCCGTAAGTGCCTGCATTCTGACAGGATACTTTGCTATCATGGATGCAGCAGAAGAGGCTAAGTAAACTGTGCTTTCGGCTCAAGGATGTCTGTTAGGAGAACCTCAGCAGATGCTGAGCGACATTGACATCTGCCTCTCTCAGCTCACCACTGCTGTATTTGCAGGTCCTCCTGACACATCCAACATCAGCTGGTAATCCTGTTACAACCGTTCCACGATAAGTTCTTCAGTGACATAACTTGATGTAAGGGCTTCCTTCTGAAATGCTCCTTGTATTTCACCACTCTAACAGGAATATCTGAGCAGCAAAAGATCACTTTGTTTGTGAATCTGTTAACTGGCCATGCACTGAAATGGGCCACTGCTGTCTCAAATTATGGAGGTGGAGCCACAACTTCCTATGATCATTTCATAGAGCTCTTCAGAAGCATGTTTGATCACCAGCCAGAGGTTGGCGAGAAGCTGATCATACTTCAGTAAGGAGAAAGAAGTGTGGCGGAATATGTACTTGAGTTCCGCATGCCAGCAGTCAGTGAATGGAACAACCTGGTATTGAAGGCAGTTTTCCATCAGGGTCTAGATGCAAAACATCCTTACTGAACTGGCATGTAGAGATGAGCAGTACTGTACACTTTGGATTCACTAATAGACCTGGCTATTAAACTGGACTACCAGTTTAATAAAAAGGGGCCACTGAAACCAGCCCTCATTACAATCAGCCCATGTTACTATCTAGTCTGCACAGTCACCCATACCTATGTCAAGTCAAGTCAAGTTTATTTGTATAGCACTTTTAACAATAGACATTGTCGCAAAGCAGCTTTACAGAATTTGGATGACTTAAAACATGAGCTAATTTTATCCCTAATCTAACTTATGGAAATCTCCAATACCCATATGCCTCATTCTGAGCGAGAGAGAGAGAGAGGAGACACCAGGACAGACTATGTTTTTATTGCAGTGAGTCTTGTCACTTGCTGGCCCAGTGTCTCATCTGGCCTGTGATCTCCCAGAAGTGTGACAATCCCGGGCAGGAGGCCTGTCCTTACACCCTGGTGAGTCACAAACATTTTCCTACCCATCCTTTCTTGAAACTCAACGTCTTGCTATCTGTATCAGAAACCTCCCATATTCTCTCTGCTCTACTAGACTCTGGGGCAGAAGGCAACTTCATTGACATTGAAATTTTTCAGAGGTTGGAACTGCCCACTGAAGAACTCCAGTGACCTGTAAGTCTCCGAGTTATTGACAACGGCCCCATCGGAGACAGATTAGTCATGAAAAGAACTAAACCTCTGGAGATTCAGGTCGGGGCGCTGCACAGAACACCTATCCCTGTAGGTCACTTGAACTTCCAACCATGCAATCATTCTAGAATTTCCATGGCTGCAACTATCTGATCCACTCATCTCTTGGCAACAAAAAGAAATCTTGAAATGGTCCCCATTCTGCCATCAGAACTGCCTGCAATTGCCTCACCTCACCCTAGGTTTCAAGTCTGTGGAGAGCCTGAACAGGTCCAACAACAACACTGTGGGCACTGAACAGGTCCCAGCTTGCTACCATGTTCTTGATGAACTTTTCAGCAAAGGAGAGGCTACTGGTCTACCCTCTCATGAACTGTATGACTGTGCCATTGACCTCCTTCTGGACGTCTGACCCTTCCATGCTGCAACATCTACCCTCTTTCAAGATCAGAACAATCAGTAATGGAGGAGTATGTACAGGAGACACTTTATCTATCCCTCCACTTCTCCAGCATCCATGGGTTTCTTCTTCCTGGAGAAGAAATAGGAGGCCTTCAACCTTGCATCAATTACAGAGGTTTTAACCAAATAACTGTCAAGTACCCATACACATTACCCCTTGAACCATCAGCCTTAGAACAGCTAAAATCTACTCATATTTTCACCAAGCTCGTACTCAGAAGTGCCTACAACCTGGTGCATATATGGGAAGGGGACAAGTGGAAGAAGGCATTCAGCACCACCTCGGGTCACTATGAATATCTGGTCATGCCATATGGACTATCTTGCATGCCTAGCATGTTCCAAGTGTCTGATCAATGATGTGCTCAGAGACATGCTGGGACATTATGTAATAGCATATATTGACAATATTCTGAGTTATTCCCCAGACAAAACCAGTCATCACAAGCATGTCAATTCAGTCCTCAGCAAATTCCTGGAAAACCAGCTCTATGTCAAGGCAGATAAATACAAGTTCCATGTCTCCAAGATCTCATTGCTGGGGTCTGTTGTTAGTGCTGATGGGGTCAGCATGGACTCTAACAAAATATCTGCCGTCACTTCATGGGCCATGCCCACATCCATCAAGGATCTCCAATGCTTCCTGGGATTTGCCAACTTCTACTGATTGGTTGATCACAAGAACAGCTAGCACCATTGCTGCACCCCTCACCACACTGCTCAAGAACAGCCCAAAGTGTCTACAGTGGAACAAAGGAAAAAAGGAAGCCTTTTTGCAACTCAAATCAGCGTTCATCACAGCACCAACCCTTAAGCACCCAGACCCTCAAAACCTTCACTGTTGAGGTAGATGCTTCTGAGACCAGAGTCAGTGGAGTTCTATCCTAGCACTTTGGAGAAAAAACCCAAGCTGCATCCAGTAGCTTTTTTTTTTTTCAAGAAATTGACACCCACTGAAGAGAACTATGACACTGGGAATAGAGAACTATTAGCCATCAAGTTATAGCCTTGGAAGAATGGAGACATTGGCTGGAGGGGGCCGCACATCCATTTGTTATTCTCACTGACCATAAGATCCTGGAATACCTCAAATGTGTGAAATGTTTGAATCCACAACAGGCACAATGGGCTTTGTTTTATACAAGGTTTAACTTCACCATTGCTTACTGTCCAGGTTCCTGGAATACTAAGGCAGACACTCTGTCCTGACTGCATGCTTCTACCACAACCAGCCCAGAATCCATAGCCATCCTACTGCCCTAGTGCTTTGTGAATGCCCTCTCCTGGGACATTGATAAGGAACTGGCACAGAACCAATTCCACCACCCCCCAAAGCATGTCCACAAGGTCTCACATCCCTCCCACCCCAGTACAGAGGTTGCCTGATCACCTGGGCAGACTCATCTCCAGCCACAGGACACCTGAATAGCAGGTGCACTTACCAACTCACCAGAACCAAATACTGGTGGGAGAACATGAGAACCAACATAAATCAGTTCATATCCTCCTGTTCGGCCTGTGCTCAAGCCAAAGTACCCTGAGCTCTGCCCATTGGGAAACTCATGCCATTACTGACACCCCAGAGACCTTGGTCACACACTGCCATTGACTTCATCACCGATCTACTCAAATCTCAAGGAAACACAGTCATCATGGTAGTGGAGACAGATTCTCAAAAGCATTAAAACTCATTCTCTTGCACGGTCTACCCACAGTCCTGGAAACAGCAGGGCTCATATTCAGCCATGTCTTTAGGTACTACGGGATCCCCAAGGATATCATGAGTGACAGGGACCCCAATTTTCATCTAGGTTATGGGCTAGTTTCATGAACAAGCTCGGAGTATCGGTGAGTCTGACCTCGGGACACCACCCTTAGTCAAATGGTCAAGTTGAACATACTAACCAGGAGATCAGATGCTTCCTGAGGGTGTTCTGCCTAGAAAATGTCAAGGACTGGGCCCAGTTCCTCCCATGGGCAGAATATGCACAGCACTCTCTCATACACTCAATAACTTAGCTTACACCATTTCAGTGTGTCCTAGGATACCAACCACCATTGTTCCCGTGGGATGACTCACCTACTCACATCCTGGCAGTTGATGCTTGGTTCAAGAGGAGTGAGTAAATATGGGAGCACATTCATCAACATCTTGAACATGTGGCCAGCAGATATAAACAATATGTGGATAAGCACAGAGGTGAAAACCCCAGGTACTAGGGGACAGAGTTTGGGTGTCAACAAGGTATCTGCATAACCCCAATGCTTATAGAAAGCTCAGTGCCAGGTACATCAGTCTTTTCAGAATCCTTCACCAGGTCAATGAGATCTCCTAGAGACTAGAACTACTACAACACTGCTGTTTATCACCCACATTTCATGTATCAGGTCTCAAACCTGCCATTCCAGAACCATTGGCTGAGAACACACCAGCTCAAGAACACCCAGCACCAGTGGAATTAAAAGGAGGACTGGTGTACCAGGTACACAAGATACTCAACTCTCACCATAGACAAGGCAACCTAGAGTATCTGGTAGATTGGGAGGGGTATAATCCAGAGGAGCACAGCTGGGTACCTGCTAGGGACATTCTAGACCCCAATGCTCACCCAAGAATTCCACACACAGCATTCTGAGAAACCTGCACCTAGAAAATGAGGGCATTTAAAAAAGGACAAAGACCCACTTTCCTGTGGTAACTACCATCCATACCATCTCTGCTGTGTGCAGATGTTAAACTCTTGCCCAAAATGTTGGCAAGGCATCTGGAGATGGCTGTACCAACTATTGTAGGTACTGACCAAACAGGGTTTGTTAAAGACAGACATTCTTTTCATAATGTTAGATGTTTATTTGATATTGTTTATGCACTGACACCCTCCGACACCCCTGAGGTGGTTATTTCTATGGATGCAGAGAAGGCATTTGACCGTGTAGAATGGTCCTACCTGTTCTTTGTGTTAAAACGTTTTGGTTTTGGTCAAACCTTCATATCATGGATTAGGCTTTGATATATGTCTCCTCACATCTGTGTTCACACAAACAATGATTACTCTGATTACTTCCCCCTCAAGCATGGGACCCGTCAGGGCTGTCTACTCTCTCCACTCCTTTTCGCCATTGCCATTGAACCATTGGCAGTGGCCCTAAGGTCTAGTCAAATACCAGGTATTTCAAGGGGTGGTGTCGAACATAAAGTATCCCTGTATGCGGATGACCTATTACTCTTTGTCTCTGACTTAGACAGAGCTTTCCCCCTTGTCTTAAATTTATTGAAGGAGTTTGGTCAACTTTCAGGCTACAAACTAAATTTCCATAAAAGTGAATTAATGCCGATCAATGATGCAGCCATGGCATATCCATTGTCTGACCTACCTTTCAAAACATCTCTTGAACATTTTAAGTACTTGGGTGTCTATAGACCCTTCCCACGTTACGTCACGACCAATCACTAACAATGCGTCCGCCATTTTGGACATGAACTACTAGTAGTCTACCACAGCGAACAACGGAGAAACATCCAAAGAAAAATATCATGCCTTTATATTGTTGCGCGCCTGGTTGTAAAAACAGCCAGTCAATGAAAGGTCTGTCTTTTTATCGGATCCCCACTGATGCTGAGCGACGGAGAAGATGGATTACTGCAATAAACAGGAAAGACTGGCAACCCTCACAATATCAGCGTTTGTGTAGCG
>JAPEIY010000028.1:10030536-10041852 GCA_026122135.1 Cathorops aguadulce | reverse complement strand
CTTTTTGTCCCAAGTTTTGTCTGGACTATTTTTGCTATTTTTCATCTGTTAACTTTTTGCTTCAATTCAATCACCTTTTTTATTGGGATTACTTGTCAGTGTTCTGATTTTGGATCCTATCGCACCTTATCTCACCACCCTTAACAGTACGTTCTGGCCAACATGGATCCAGCAGAATTGACCCAGCTGAGAATGGCTATACAGCAGCAAGGAGCCCTCCTCGGGACCCACCAACAGGAGCTCCAACAGATTAACCAGAACCTCTGCACCCTATCCAATTCACTCAACCTTCTAGCCATGCAACTCCAGCACTCCCGAGCCATGCCTACCCCTGCCCAGCTGCCTCCTTCACCTCCTGCCACCGCCACTCTCCATGAACCGAGACTCCCTTCGCCTCAGCCCTACAGTGGAGAACCAGTGCAGATCTTTTATGTCTCAGTGTTCACTGATCTTGGAGCTACAACCTCTGGCCTTCCCCACAGAATGGTCCTGGGTAGCCTATACCATCACGCTCCTCACCAGCTAGGTCAGGGAATGGGGAACAGTGGTCTGGGATGCCAATGCATCCTTTTGTTCCAGCATCAAATAATTCTCTGAGAAAATTAGGCGAACATTCGACTGCTCTCTGTCTGGCCAGGAGGCAGCTAGGGAGCTCATGGAGCTGCGGCAGGGGTCCCAATCTACCTCAGATTATGCCATCGAGTCCTGGACGTTGGCAGCGTCATACGGTTGGAATGAGAGGGCCCAAGTCGATGCGTTCCTACATGGCCTGTCCGATGCCATCAAGGAGGAACTAGTCTTTCGGGAACTGCAGTCGGACCTCTCCAGCCTCATGGACCTTGCCAATCGCATTGATGCTCGGACTCAACAATGGAGGAGAGAGAAGAACTGCCCAGCTTCACCTCCTCTCAACCTTCCACCTCGTCCATCAAATCCATGCAGGTAGATCGGGTATGGGTGTCAAAAGAGGAACGACTGCACTGGCGGAGCATAGGGGCCTGCTTTTACTGCAGTCAGCAAGGACGCATCTGCCGAGCCTGCCCGCTAAAAGGACAAGCCCACCAGTGAATCAAGGGGCCCTGGTGGGCAATGCTCAGAACCAGTTCCCTGTTGACCGACCGTTGCTCCCTGTTATCACCATCTTCAGGCACTCGTCGATTCGGGGGTGGACAGGAACCTGATCTGCTCCACCACCGCCAAGGATCTTGGAATCCTGTTACTCACCCTCGAGGTCCCTCTCACTGTCCTGACATTCAATGGCACTGGCTTGACCACCATCACTCACCTTACCACCCCCTTCACCTTAAGGATTTCAGGCAATCACTCTGAAACTATTCAATTTCACTTCATGAATGACCCTCACCATCATTCTAGGACTACCTTGGCTGACGCAGCACAACCCTCACTTAAATTAGACTAATAACATAATCCTAGGCTGGAGTCCTTCCTGCCTGGTCTCCTGCCTGAACTCCACTCTGTCTCCTGCCAAACCACCACAGCCCTCAGCCAGCGACTTTCCCGACCTCTCTCATGTGCCTCCGGAATATCTGGACCTTAAGCTAGTTTTCAGTAAAACCCGAGCAGTGTCACTCCCTCCTCACAGACCCAACGACTGTGGTATCAACCTTCTGCCCTGGACAGCACCACCCAAAGGACACCTCTACTCTCTTTCTCCCACCAAAAGACAAGCCATGGAAAAATACATCACCGAATAGCTGGCAGTTGGGATCATCCACTCTTCCTCCTCCCCATCAGGGACAGGGTTCTTCTTCATTGAAAAGAAGGATAAGCCACTTTGCCCCTGCATTGACTATCAGGGTCTCAATCCTATCATAACCAAGAATCGTTACCCATTACCACTCATGACCACGGCCTTCGAACTACTTCAGGGAGCCAAAGTGTTTACTAAACTGGACTTACACAATGTCTACCATCTCATTAGGATCAGGGAAGGAGATGAGTGGAAGACAGCCTTTAACACCACCACAGGCCACTATGAGTACCTCGTGGTCTCTTTTGGCTTGACCAACGCACCCGCAGTCTTCCAGGCACTAGTTAATGATGTCTTAAGGGACTTCCTTAACACCTTTTTTCTTCGTGTACCTGGATAACATCCTGATTTTTCTCTCACTCCCTGGAGGAACATCAGGGTCACATCCAGCAGATCCTCCAATGCCTGCTAAAAAACAAGCTGTTCATCAAGGTGGAGAAAAGTGAGTTCCACCAAAGCTCTGTCTCGTTCCTGGGGTTCATCATCTTTCCGGCGAAGATTCAGATGGACCCCCTCAAGCTGGAGGCAGTCACTGACTGGCCCACCCCATCCCAAGACAAGAGCTTCAGTGCTTCCTGGGGTTCTCCAACTTCTACAGGCACTTCATCCGCAACTTCAGCATGGTGGATGGACCTCTCTCAGCCCTGACCTCGACCAAGACCCAGTTCAAGTGGGGGGAAGAAGCAGAGAAAGCCTTTTCCATGGTCAAGCGCAGGTTTACCACAGCACCCACTCTCACCATACCCAATCCAACCAAGCAGTTTATCGTCGAGGTTGATGCTTCCGAGTCAGGGGTCGGAGCCATTCTCTCCCAGAGAGCCAATGACAACAAGGTCCACCCATGCTCCTTCTTCTTCCACTGGCTGTCCCCAGCTGAATGTAACTATGACATTGGCGACAGAGAACTACTGGCTGTGAAACTAACCTTGAAGGAGTGGAGACACTGGCTCGAGGTGTCTGATCTTCCCTTCCTAGTCTGGACTGACCATAAATACCTGGAGTACCTCAAGTCTGCCAAATGCCTGAATTCTCGACAAGCCCGATGGTCTCTCTTCTTCTCCTGGTTCAAATTCATGCTCTCCTGCTGTCCAGGCCCCAAGAACGGCAAACCCGACACCCTGTCCAGGATGTTCTTTTCCCGCCAGGAGGAGTCAAAATGGCCGTAACCATCCTCCCTCCATGCTGCCTGGTGAGGGCCACCATACTTGAGGTTGAGACACTAGTGCAGAAGGCCCTGGAGCAGGACCCCAGTGAAGGTAACTCCAACAACATTCCACATAATCATCTGCTTGTTCCCTGTCCTGTGCGAACCCAGGTGCTGCAGTGGGGTCATGGCTCCAAGCTGACCTGTCATCCAGGAGCTGCCCAAACCCTGGCACTCATCCAGCAGTGCTTCTGGTGGCTATCCATCAAGGAAGACATTCAGGAGTTCGTGGCAGCCTACGACATATGCTCCCAGAACAAGACAGCCAATTGACCCCCTGCCGGCTTGCTAAGACCCCTCCCGACTCCGCATCAACCTTGGTCTCACATTGCCCTGGACTTCATCACAGGACTCCCCAACTCAGGTGGCAACGCATGCATCCTCACTGTTATTGACCGTTTCTCCAAGACCATTCATTTCATCCCTCGGTCCAAGCTCCCCTCAGCCAAAGAAACCACTGAACTACTCATCCAGCACATTTTCCATCTACATGGACTGCGCACTGACATTGTTTCTGACCGGGGTCCTCAGTTCACTGCGCAGTTCTGGAGGGCCTTCTGCAAACTCATCAGGGCCACCTGTAGACTCTCCTCAGGCTTCCACCCCCAAACCAATGGCCAGGCAGAACAGGCAAACCAAGCTTTGGAGGTAGCACTCAGGTGCATGCCATCTAGGAATGCCAGTTCTTGGAATAAGTACCTACCTTGGATCGAATATGCTATGACACTCTCCCTTCCTTTGCCACAGGTCTCTCTCCATTCCAGTGCTCCCTAGGTTACCAACCACCACTGTTCCCCAGCCAAGAGGAGGTGGTCATTGTACCCTCAGCCCAGCTCTTTATACATCACTACAGGAGGATGTGGGCATTGACCCAGAGAAGACTCATTCGCTCCGCCCTTGCATCCAAGAGGCAGACCGACAAATGCCACTCCAAGGCACCCACCTACTGGGTAGGACAACGAGTCATGCTCTCCACGCACCCCCTGCTACTTAGAATCATCTCCCACAACCTCACACCCAGGTTCCTTGGACCATTTCCCATCAAGAAGGTAATCAACCCATGTTCCATTTGACTGGCATTGCCATTCACCCCACTTTTCAGATATCACAGCTCAAACCTCTGGTCTCCAGTATTTATCTAAAATACATGACCTACTCAAACCTACTGAGCTTCACTAGTAGAACTCTCAATCCCAGAGGGTTAACATAGAAATAGTTAGTGGTGGATGAGTGAACAACACACTGACCCAGTCTCTCCTTTTTACCAGCAGACAAGGGGCCATACTGGAGGAACTGCATGGATTGAAGGGATCCTATTCAGCAACCTTGGGTTGCTACACACTACTCTCTCTTGTTGAACCTGAACTGAAAATCTAGATATTGGGTTAAAGAGTTCCTAGGCTCTACAAACTTAGGTGGTGTAGTTGGACAGCACAAAATAGTATCTATGCTACATTTTTTTTCTGGCATAGTCAGCAGGATACAAGTTTGTGAGCAGTGTTCAGTACCCAGGGGTCATAAACATTACACAATGATGATGCCAGTTTACCCTACTGCAACTTGGGTGCCCAAATTTAAGGGGCCAGACAGTGATCTTAAGTATGGGGACTGGAAGGAGCAAATGCAAGGACTCTTAAATGCTCGGGAAATGGCAGAAGCCAGAAAAGTAGACATATTAATGGGCGCTCTAGCTAAACAACTGAAGCGACATGTTAGTGTGTTGTTAGTGACCAGATGCACATTTTTCATTTATTTAGAATCACTGTATGGTGATAACATCCCTGTTACAGTGCTGAGGTCACAATTTTCTGGTTGTGTGCAGAAACCAGATGAATTAGTCAAATCTCAAGATAACCTACAGCAACAGATGCTGTTGAGGCTGCAAGAGGGACCCCTATTGCAAATGTTGAGGGCATATGTGTGCTGTAACCCAGATTAGGGATTCACTGCAGTACATAGGGAGGTGGTTCTACTCGAGGAGGAACAGGTTGGACATACCAGGTCGAAAGTTTCTTGCTTTGCCATGGATGAGTCTAGATACAATAAACAACCATGTGACTATGACTGGAAAGGGGCCTTAAAACAAGAAATAATGGATCATGTAAAAGACCAGATGAAAGGATGAAAACAGGAAGTCATTTATGAAATCAAACCTCTTCTGTAACAAACAGGATTTACTGACACTCCTCCCCACAATCAGCCCAGATTTGCACCAAGCTGCTCTGGTTACTCTAATCACTGGACTAGAGATGGCAAACCCATGTGTCAGCAGTGTAAACAGGTTGGACATATTGTTAAGTTTTGCTGGGACTTACCAAACTCTCCACTGGGGTTAAAATAAGTGGCCCTGCTGCTGAGGTCCAAGCACTGGGGTTGGCCTGTGAGGTAACCAGGGGGCCATTACACCATATATCAGGGAATGCCTAACCATAGATGTTTGTGTTGGGGGTTGAAGATGACTGGGTTGCTGGATACAGGCTCTCAGGTCACTTTGATATGACAAGAAGTGATGGACACATCATTTTCAGAAGTTGAAAAAAGAGTGGTGCCCCCTTGGTGCTTCAACTCAAAGCTGCAAATGGCCTCAGCATACCATACTCAAGGTATGCTGTTATGGACTTTGAGGTTGAAGGGGTTAAAATACCAGAAAAAGTAGGCGTTATTGTGAAAAATGAC
Organism: Cathorops aguadulce; assembly: GCA_026122135.1. NCBI lineage: Eukaryota > Metazoa > Chordata > Actinopteri > Siluriformes > Ariidae > Cathorops > Cathorops aguadulce. The sequence goes on along the minus strand of JAPEIY010000028.1, from coordinate 10,036,201 downwards.
TGTTCTATTCATCCACTAATTGTTGGAATGAATGTTATTGGTGCATGTTGGGATGTTATTTTTAAACATGAGAAATTAGTTTTCTGCCCCCCAGCAGTGGAAGTCACTAAAAGCTTGGAAGGAAACCTTTGCAGTCTGTTGGAGGACCATGCCATCACAACAGAGGATGGGTTATTGGGCTATGTCCACCCCACCAGCCAGCGAGTAGTACAGGTATGCCCAAATAGTGAGATTATAGTACGGGCATGCATGGGCCCTGGCAAGACAGACTATCCTTCTGGCCTTGGGGTGTAGCTCAGACCCTTTCAGTGGTGAAAGAGGAAGGGTCTCTGTCAGAGTTTGCAATCCCCACCCTTATGTCCATAGGTCGCTATCAAAAACTGGGCTGGTTGTGTCAAGTGGATGAGTCTGATGTCCAGGGAACTCATGACATAACCCTGGCCAGCAGACCAGAGGGTGTTGTCGAAGTGGGAGCTCTCAGGTGGAGATCTCAGATCCAGGGGAGGAGGATAGCCCCAGTGAAGAGGTAAGCAAACTACTAAGTCACACAAGTCTAACCCCACTGCAGCAGATGGAGCTTCAGGCCCTGCTGAAGAGGTGGGCCAAAGTGTTTGCTGTAGATGAAGAGAATTTTGGCAGGATAAATTTGGTTCAAAATTGCATCTGGGGACACAGTTCCAATCAAAGAGAGGTATCGGCCACTACCACCACTAATGTATAAGAAAATGAAGTTGCTGCTGGCAAGTATGTTGGAGGAGGGTGTCATTCGGAAGAGTTGTAGTCCCTGGGCTGCTCCTATAGTGTTGGTGCGGAAGAAACATGAGAGTTAGCAGTTTTGTGTGGATTATAGAAGCCAAATATTGTTACTCACAAGAATGCCTTCCCTAAGATTGAGGAGACTCTGACCTGCCTGACCAAAGTAGAGTGGTTTTCTATCCTCAATCTTGCCAGCAGGTATTAGCAGGTAGAGATGGATCCCTGAGATCAAGAGAAGACTGCAATTATTACTCTTCTGGGACTGAGTTTGGACACATGCCTTTTGGGCTCTGTAATGCTCCTGCAACATTCCAGTGGCTGATGTAGCAGTGTTTGAATGGCCAGATAGAAGGCACTGTTAATATATTTGGATGACATAATAATATACTCACCTGAAGACTTCTCCAACTTGCAGCACCTAGAAGAGGTCTTCTAGAGACTGTGGCAACATGGGCTGAAGCTGAGACTTGATAAGTGCAAATTGTTCCAACATCAGATTAAAATTCTGGGGCACATGGTTAACAAGACAGGGGTCAGCTTTGTTCAACACTCTGTTCAACTCTGCTGTTTAAAACTAGCCCACTCTGACCACAATATGCCAAGTTAGAGCTTTTTTTAGACCTTGCTGGCTATTATAGATGTTGTGCCTGGGTTAGCCAAACTGGCCCATCTCCTAAATGCCCTGTTGACTAGTGTTCCATCCAGTAAAAGATCAGAGACAGTAAAGGTACAATGGTCCCCTGAGTGCCAGAACTCATTTGAACAACTTAAGGCATTCCTGATGCAACCCCCTGTTTTGACCAATGCTGAATTTTTATTTATTTATTTTTACCATTTGTAGTTTATACTGATGCCAATAATCAAGACTATGGAGCTGTCTTGGCTTCGGTACAGAATGGCCGTGAACATGTGCTAACATATGACAGCTGAATTCTGCACCTTACTGAAAAGAACAATGCAAATGACAGCTCTTTTAAGCTGGAACTACTGGCTTTAAAGTGGGCTATAAAAGTTCAATGACTATTTGACTGGAGTGAATTTTACCGTGTACACTGGTAAACTTGCACATTTACAAACAGCTCAGCTGAGGCAGCAGAGCAACATTGAGTTGCACAAGTGGCCTCTTTTGGGGCGGCACAGTAGAGGGCGGCACAGTGGAGGGCAGCACAGTGGGGGGCAGCATGGTGGGGGGCAGCATGGTGGGGGGCAGCACGGTGGTTAGCACTGTTGCCTCAGAGCAAGGAAGTTCTGGGTTTAAGCCCAGCAGCCAATGGAGGTCTTTCTGTATGGAGTTTCTCTCCACGTCTGTGTGGGTTTCCTCTAGGTGCTCCAGTTTCCCCCACAGTTCAAAGACATGGTCAGATTAATATGGGGCAGCCATGGCCTGAGGTTGAGATGACATGCCCTTGAGCAAGGGCACCTAACCCCCAACTGCTCCCTGGCTGCTGTAGTATAGCTGCCCACTGCATTGGGTATGTATGTGTGCTCATTGCTCACTTGTGTGTGCATATGTGTATTCACTGCTTCGGATGGGTTAAATGCAGAGGTTAAATTTCACTGTGTGCTTAAGTCTGTGCTTGAGTGTACGTGTGACAAATAAAGGCTTCTTGGCTCGGCTTCTTCTTCTTGATTTTGAGATGAAGTATTGTACTGGTAAAGAAAATGCTAATGCAGATGCCCTGTCTAGGCTCCCCACAAATCCCTCCACAGAAACAGAGGTGCTTTTTCAGGCAGCCCAGCTGACTGGGGCAGCAGCTCCAACTTCTCAAACTTGCCCAGAAGAGCCTGAGCTGCACATGGAGGATTGGAGGCATATTCAGGAGGCTGACGCTGACATTCAAATGGTCAAAAAGTATGTGGGGGAGGGATCACTGCCTAGTGGATCCATTGAACAGTCTATGCCTACAAGAGCATGAAAATTGCTATAACAGTGAAAAAAGTTGCAACTTAGTGAGGGCATGTTGTATAGGAAAGTGATGGGCTCTAAAGACTTACTTCAGTAAGTCTCCAAGTTGTCTACCCTAGAGTTAAGTGCCAGGAGGTCTGGAGAAGATACCATGAAGCCGCTGCTCATGCAGGAGTCAAGAGGACCTTGTCCCAGATATGACAGCATTTCTACTGGCCTAGTGTGGAAAGAGAGGTGCGTCAGTTCCATCTGGGTTGTGTTGCTACAAACCTAGGTAGCCTAGTCGGACAACATAAAATAGTATCTGTGCCACACTGAGAGAGACTCAGAATGTGGCATCTCTATGTACTATGTTTTATGTAAAGCTTTGACAAAATTAATATGGAATGAGATTAAAAACTGCTTTCAAAAATTACTAAAAGGCAGAAAACAATACAAAAATGGGAAGCAAAAGTAATATCCATAAAACAGGCATAAGGGTCAAAATTGATAAATTGAGCAATCTTACAAATGACTAGATTGGTTTCTCAATATAAATGTGCAGGGCAGTGGGACTCAAAGACCAGAATTGAAAAACACTGGTCTTGACAAAAGGGAAAGCAAAAACCAGAAGAATAATAGCAATAATACATGGGAATACAGACAGGAATGTGGATGTTAAAGGCTTAATTAGTAATGTAGGCTATGATGCACAAAAAAGACTCATATAGAGGATATTACACAGTTGTACAAAGATATGAAGTTTGTCTTCGAGTGGTGAATATATTCATGAGTGAGCATAGTGAATGAGCGAAAATATTTAACACAAAAAGATAAACTTCATATCTTTGTGCAACCGTTTAATGTTCTTTATATTATATGAACACACACACACACACAAAAAAAAAAATAATTTTAATTTTGAACCGGTTTGCCATGTTGGCATTGTGCGTCCAGTCAGCAGGAAAACCCTGGGAGTGATGTCATTGGAGTGAAATATCAGAAAATATGTCACTCAGATCCACGATGTAGTTTGTATGAAAAATGCAAGTTTTTCAACATCTTCAAGCCAACATGTGATTGTCTTTTTATTATATAGACACATTCACAAACAAAAAGTACCCAAAGTTATCAAAGCATTTAATCGATTTCCTCACAAGTGACATATAGAGATTTATGTCATGGTTTTGGTTCTCCATGTCCCAGATGTATCCCGGCTCCTGTGGGCAGGGTTGAAGTCATGTAAAACTAGAAAAAAGTCTTTCATCAATGAGAAGCAAAAAAGAGACAAGCTGAGGTTTGCTAAATACCATAAGGATTGGACTATAGAGGGCTGGAGTAAGGTCATTTTCTCTGAAGAGTCCAATTTTCAACTTTTCCCATCAACTGGTCATCTAATGGTTAGACGGAGACCTGGAGAGGCCTACGAGCCACAGTGTCTCGCATCCATTGTGAAATTTGGTGGAGGATCAGTTATGATCTGGAGTTGCTTCAGCAAAGCTGGAATGGGGACAGGACAATGTTCCATGCCACACAGACAGGTCAATCAAGGTGTAGATAGAGGACCACAAGATCAAGACAGCTCAATCTCTAGACCGTACAGAGAACTTACAACTGTAACAACATTTTTGTTCTTAGTGGTTTGGCATGTTCTTTTTCATTTTAATTGCTTGTGGAATACTTTTACCATGTTGGATCCCCGTCCTGGCACCAGGGCTCTATTGTTTACACAAGGGATCAGCTGATGAGCCTCTGGAAAAGCAGCATAGCCTGACCTGAAATCCCCAAGGAGCTGAGGAAGAAGGACCAGGGCTGCAGAGCAGGGAGGAGACAATGTATACACCTTCAAATGGAGTTAATTGAGCTTCAAAGTGATGGTAGCCTGAAAGCAAAGTTCAGGATGCCACAATTGAGGACTTTTACCATCTACTGCCCCCTGGTTTGATGCCACAGCTCCGATTTCATGCTGCTCATGTTCTGTCCATGTTTGGGAGCACCAATTGGTGCGAACAGATGTTTTCAATCATGAATCTAAACAAGACCAAGCACAGATCACACATCACCGATGCCAACCTCCACACAGTTTTACAGATTGCCTCAGCACAAGACCTAAAACCAGACATTGACGCACTGGCCACAGGAAAATGGTGTCAGACATCTGGCAAGAAAACACATTGGTAAGCATTTTTAAAAACCTGAATTAAAAATATAATAGAATGTATTTCAACCAAGAATAAGAACAGTTGAATGTGTGCAATGATTGTGCTTGCATTTTCTTTGGTGTTTGTTGTTTTTAGAACATGATCAATGGATGAGGATGGTGTGTGAGATGGTGTCTCAGGGTGAGGAGGGATCTAGTTGGTGTGTTCAAGGACAGGCAGCATCATCTCACCAACTTCACCCAAAACTTGACCAATATAGTTGTGAGCTGAGATGACCCTTATTTTGTTATGTTGAGTTAATTACATACACTACTTTGTATATGTAGCAATGTATTCACTGTATTTACACAGGTTTGTGTGTTCATGCAGAAAAATGTGTACTGTAATCAAACCATCTTATTAGTTGGATGTAGGCTACACCCTCTGCAAGGCTGTGTACAGCCATTTGTTTTTATAAAAGCTAGATTTGTCACACATGTTCGTTCTTATCAGTTCACAATTGTTGGTTGTAATGTCATTCTCCCCCTCTCAACTGTGACAAAAAAGTTTTGAACAAAGTTAATGTCATAACTTGTGTTTAGTGATATTTTTATTTATTTCCTGAATAGTTTGATCATTGATTGATGGAGCAATGTGGGTTTCTGAACCTGATAAATCAAAAGAGCAATAAGCGAGCATATATTTTTACATCTATGCAAATGCATATGTAATATTTGTAACTTGAATAATTAATAAATACAGAAATGCTTATGGGTGGCACGGTGGTGTAGTGGTTAGCGCTTTCACCTCACAGCATGAAGGTCCTGGGTTCGAGCCCCGGGGCCGGCGAGGGCCTTTCTGTGTGGAGTTTGCATGTTCTCCC
>JAPEIY010000028.1:9795445-9812084 GCA_026122135.1 Cathorops aguadulce | reverse complement strand
TAGTCAGCTGGGATAGGCTCCAGCTTGTCTGCGACCCTGTAGAACAGGATAAAGCGGCTGGAGATAATGAGATGAGAACATGATCACCCTTCACCTTGCATGCCTTCCTACATCCAAGCCCACAGTGTACTTAAATAAAGACTGAAGAAACAAATCAAGCAACAAAAGGATTATAATACACTGATCACGCAGATTGGCTGTGTTTGAGATGATAACAGAACAAACCTCCAGTTTTTGGTGTGAGGCGGTCCGACTTCCAAACGAAGCAGAGCATATCGAGCGGCACTAAGTGACAGACCCCGGATCCCATCTCCCCATTCCTTCTCCGCTCTGAGACACAGGCACAGAGAAAGTATGACAAAGTACATATATAGGAGCATGTACCTTGGTGCTACTCCAGTGCTTGAATCACCACTCACCCTTGGTACTCAATGTATTTGTAGATCATGCCAGCAATGCACATGGCTACGATGGCATAATACCAGGATGAAATGAACATTAGCGCCAGACACATACTCATTCCTAGGAAAGACAGGGTCCTGAGAAATAGACAGATAGGGCACTGGATACATATCTGCTCTATTTAAAGGCTGTTCATTACTGTATTCTTTAATTTAAAGCAATAAAAAAAACCTTAATTTCACAAACCCTAGTGCGGCCAGATAAAGCAAAACTCAAATAATGGTCACAATTGAAAACAAGTCCATACTGCATGCACACTCACCAGTGATAGTATTTGAACCGCGGCCTCCAGTTTGGGGTTCTCAGGAGAGTTTGTACAGCACAAGCCAAATTTACAAACAGGTAACACATCAGGAAAAACCTATTAGGAGGACAACACATGGCCAAATTCTTAAGAAAAAAGACAAAGTACAAGAACAGTAGACACAAAACAAAAAACAATGAACTGACTCGCCTAAGCTCAGCATCTGAAATAGGATGTGTATGAAGTGATTATGTGGCAACTGTATGCTTTTACGACCAGAGTGCTATAGACAGATACATGATGCCTTATGATAATTGACCTACCACTGAGCAGAATCATATAGTGCCTTGAAAAAGCCATGGCCTAATTGTTAGAGAAGCAGCTTTGGGACCAAAAGGTTGCCAGTTCAATTCTCTGGACCAGCAGGAATGGTTGAAGTGCCCTTAAGCAAGGCACCTAACCCCCAACTGCTCCCCAGGCTGCTCTGGGAATGTTGTACATTGCTCTGGTGTCTGCTACAGTAAATGGAATATAATGGAATGGAACAAGGCTCCCTGACTTTGGCCAAAGTGTTCTTTAGTGGAAACCCAAAACTGCTCATGACTCTGAGAACACAATTGCCACAGTGAACCATAGTGGTGGTAGCATCATGTTAATAGACTCAGAAAACATGGAAAAAGGTTCCCTGAATTTGGCACAAAGTGCAAATTTGGTGGAAACTCAAAACCACTTGTGTCCCTGAGAACACCATTGTCACTGTGAATCATGGTGGTGGTGGTAGTATCATCTTTTGGAGTAGGGACTGGGAAACTGGTTAGGGTGGAGGGCAAGATGGATGTAGTCATCCTTGAAGGCCATCCTTGAAGAAACCCTGTTCTAGCTTGCAAGAGACTTGAGATTGAGGTGGAGATCTACCTTCCAACAAGACAACGGCCCTAAGCATCATGCTAAGTTAACAATGCAGTGACTGAAAACCAACAGCTTGAATTAGTTAGAATGACCCAGTCAAAGTATGTGGCAAGATTTGAAAATTGCTGTTCACCAAAAGGCTTTATCCAATCTGACAGGGTTTGAGCAATTTTGCCAAGAATTCTTGGCCTCAGAATTCTTGGCCACAGAACTCACAGCCTGTTCTTAAGAACAAGCAAAAATATCAGGATTCAAAACACCCTGACCTGTTGGTGTTTAAGATATCAGTTACAGTGTCATTGTACAGTATGGCATGCATGCATGTGTGTGATTCTATGCAGTGTGTGTTATGTTCTTACATAGAGAGAATGGGAGCCACCATATCCAGTGATGCGATTAAAATGCCCAGTTCAGCTATGAGTCCAGTGAGCAGCAGGGCCCATGTAGGCTCCCCATTGGCTTTACCATGTCCAAACACCTAGATTTTACACATACATACACACAATACTTATTATACAAAGTAGAGTAAAATACACTGCCTGGCCAAAAAAAATCCACCATTTGGAATTAAATAAGTAAATACTTAAGAGCCTTTGATTGCATAATTACTGCAGTGATTAATACGTATGTTTCAGATGCCATCATTTCTTTTAAACTTAACTGATGCAGTGAGTAGCTTCTCATTTCTCAAGCAACCATGTTGGAAGATGTATCCTGTGGTTGTGGAAAAGATGCTACTGTGATTCAAAAGGGTCAAATTATTGGCCTGGATCGAGCAAAGAAAACAACTAAGGAGATTACTGAAATTACTGGAATTGGGTTAAGAACTGTCCAATGCATTTTTCTAGGTGGTAAAAGAGGGCAACTGGACTTGCTTGAAGATCTTCACAGACATGTCCAATGCATTATGAGAACCTGGAAGAATAGTGGTACCCTGCCAATTTTGTGGAAGAAATGCAATCACTTCAACGCTTGGTGAAGCAGTCCACAGTAGAATTCAAGGCTATGTTTAGAAAACCACTTATTAGTGAAAACCACTTGTTAGCGAGGCTCATCAGAAGAAAATGCTTCAGTTTGCTAGGAAGCATAAAGATTAGACTCTAAAAAAGGTCATGTGGTCTGATGAGTCCAGATTTACCCTATTCCAGAGCGATGGATGTGTAAGGGTAAGAAGGGAAGACCATGAAGTGATGCACCCGTTATGCATAGTGGCCACTGTACAAGCCTCTAGAGGTAGTGTTATGATCTTGGGTTGCTTCAGTTGGCCAGGTCTAGGTTCAACAATGTTATGCGGCAATAAAATGAAGTCAGATATGAATGTACTGAATGACCAGGTTATCACGTCAATGGATATTTTCTTTTCTGATGGAACAGCCATAAAATTAGGGCTCAGATTGTGGTTCAGGAAGCATGAGGAATCAGTTTCGCACATGAATTGGCCACCACAGAGTCCTGAGAGACAGAGACTCCATTGAAAGTTTTTGGGATGTGCTGGAGAAGACTTTGCAGAGTGATTTGACTCTCCCATCATAACTACAAGATCTTGGGAAAAAAAAATTAATGCAACTCATCTCATTATCTCTAGCCGCTTTATCCTGTTCTACAGGGTCGCAGGCAAGCTGGAGCCTATCCCAGCTGACTACGGGCGAAAGACAGGGTACACCCTGGACAAGTTGCCAGGTCATCACAGGGTTAACTAATCAGTCAACACAAAAATACCAATTGACATGACTGTTTCATACCCTTTTAAATAAAATTTCCAAGAGGAAGCATTTCAAACAAACTTGTAGCCACTTATTTCATCTACGTCACAGACCGTTGACAAACTTCAACATTGGCAGAGCAGCCAGAATGAATTTTAATGCTGCATTTGGTCTGAACATACCACTAAGGGATATCTATGACTGGGTAATACCTGAAAAATTAAAACTAGGACTAAAATTAAATAAAAACTAAAATACTAGTCAATTCCTAAAAAAATAAAGTAAAAAAAAAAACCCAAACAACAACAAAAAAAAAATACAACTACTTCTGGACTTGTAAAGCTAACTAAAGTTAAACTGGAAAAAAAGAAAAAACAAAAACAAGAAACCCCACCATAATTACTCTGGTGATTAAAAGGTCAATATCTCATCATAACCTGGGGGGACATGGAGTAATATGATCAGATGGATGGGATTTCTGACAACCAACCACTTTGAGGTGGTAACATACTGTGAAATACAGACAGACTGTAGCTTTTATAACAATGAATTCCATTTTCAATTAACCCACATTCTTAATTAATGTACAAATGAAGTGAGTATTTCGTGGGATTCTTACCTGTTCTATCAAATTCTCTCGTTCATCCACCAATTTCCGTAGACGAATTTCTGAAAAGCAGAATTTAGAAAGAATTTATATCTACACAAAGTACATAATGGGTTTTTATATACATAAAAGTTATTGCGGCAGCCGGAGCATGGTCAAGCATCAGCTGTGAATGGTGAGGAGGTAGGTTGAACCAGCAGTGAACATGAGATGAGATGCACCTGTGTCACATTACTGGCTGTCTATTAACCTGTGTCTCAGAATATCTTTCAGACAGTCAGGAACGAGAGAGAAAGTTCTGACACCCCGTCATGTATGTGTTTATGTTTCATGAATAGTCACTGAAAAGTGTGCACAATAAAACAAATTCACCTGTTCTGAAGCCTGCTTCCCGTTCCTCTGTTTCCCAACATTAGTGTGTTGTTACACTGGTGCCAAAACCTGGGACTGAGGAATAGGAAGCAGGCTTCCGAATAGGGGAGTTTGTTTTATTGCGCACACTTTTCAGTGATTATTCATGAAAAATATAAACACACGCGACAGAGTATCACAGCTCCCTCTTTCTCTTGTTCCTGACTGTCTAAAAGAGAGACAGGTTAATAGACAGCCAGTAATTTGACACAGGTGCACTTCATTACATGTTACCTGCTGGTTCAACCTGCCTCCTTGCTGTTCACAGTCAACACTCGACCACGCCCCTCCTGCCACAGTTATATAAGGACATTATCGGACATGCCCATAGGAAGCCATTATAAAGCAGACGGGGGGGGGTTCTAAATGAGCCAAATAGCCGAGACAGGACCAATTGTCAAAATTTTAGTGTCAATCGTTCGATTTCATCTTAGACACTCCAGAAAAGAGGCTAAAAGTGTTAAAAAACGGAATTTTCCTTTAACTCTAAGACCAGCTTAACCAGGAGAGTGTTTATTGTGCTGCTTGCGTGACCATTTAATGATGATCTTTGTGCTGCAATGCTTTTGGGAAACCCACCCCAGATCTTTTTCCTGAGTTAAAGTAAATATGTGGAAAGATGTCTCAGAAATAATAAACATTCATTCGGTATAAACTGTCCTTCGATGGTTAAAAAAAAAGAAAAATCAGACTTACAGCGGTAGAAGGAGCCAGGTTTATGGGAAGTAGGATTCAGTGCATGCAAATGAGCTATACATGGGATGTGGAGGGTGAGGATGGAGAACATGCAGAAACTTCAGGACTGAACATGGAACAAATACTGCTTCATGGAGTAGGGCCCTGTTTACTGAATTCTGTCATATTTGTTCAAATTTATTTAAAATAGCTTAGCATTCTCTATAACCACACACACACCTACTTTAAATTACTGATACTTTATTTTAAAGATCTTCCATTGTGACAATAAACTCTTCCAGGACATCTGAAATTGCTTTACAGAATGCATCAGACTGAAAGATGATATCAGTGAATAGAATGTTAAACAACTGTAAAACTAACTTTCGACAACATTTAATAAGGAACCAGTTATTTTGATATAGCACATACAAATCAATATAATGTGAAAAGCAAAAAGTCCCTTATGGCAGATCAACCACCCCCCCCCAAAAAAAAATACATCTTATTTTTATTAATTATATAACATGGACAAAGGTAGCAACATGCTGCATAATCTTTAGAGATAAAATATCATGGAAACTACCACAGTAATAACAATTAGAAATTAAATAAGCCATATGACTTTCATTGAGTGACACATCATTAAACGAACCTGCAACTTGTTCTTGTGTTTTTAGAAATGTCTAGATCTCACACAAACCTGATAGAGGAACCTACAATACATATAGATCATCCAGCAAAACACAAATGCTGAAATGAACTGTCTGTTTATATACATTTACCTTAAATGTGCAGAGGCAGTAGTTTCTTTCTTAAAGAATATTCCTAGACTTACGGAAATATAATACACATTGTGTGACTCATAAATTTTCTGCATTCATGAAGTTATTCAGGATAAGAAGTTTTTCAAACAAATTCTCACTAAAGTAGGATTTAGTTAGGCTTTTTTAAACTTCATTATGTACTTTTATGGCAACATCCTTTGGCACAGTATTAGGACATTTTGCAGTCCTCTTTACTCTTCCCTTTTCCTTTCTTGCTTTCCCTTTTGGAACCATTCTTTGCATGCTCTTTGTTTCTTTCAGATGTACCCACTGTGACTTCCCTGATTTCCTGCTCTCCCATATTCTGACCTTTTCGTGGAAGGACACTACTGGTCTCCTGGTCTAAATGTCCTGTCTCAGGAAATGGATCATTAAGGACTTGTGCCATATTTGCTGAACTCGTTTCCTGCTTGGCCCTTACATTTTGCTTAAAGTGGAGAATTTCTTCATGGTCTTGAGATCTTTGTTCCTCATTTCCTATAATACATTGTTGCTGATGGTCATTATGATCGCCCCCGGTTGTGGCCATTTGTTCCACAGTTACACCCCTGGCTCTCTCCATTGAGACATTTTGTCCATCTTCTGCAACTGTGAGCTCCTGTGGTTCAGTGGTTGTACAAGTCTGCTCTACACACTCAGCAATGCTTTTGTGTTTTTGCTGACACTCAGCATCTCCAAGTAAACTTCCTTCTGACCTGATAATATCTATATGAAACTCAAAAGATTCTCTACACTCCACCTCACCTTCGTCCTTTTCTACTCTGAATTCCTGATCTGTGCATGTTGGCTCCTGTGATTCTTGCTCTGCTTTTGGTCCTTCGGCCACAACCAGCGCGTCATCCAGCTGCGCATCTGCAGACGCTGCTTGCTCTTCTTTTGGTCCTTCAGCCGCAACCAACGTGTCACCCAGCTGCGTGTCTGCAGACGCTTCTTGCTCTGCTTTTGGTCCTTCAGCTGCAACCAATGCATCACCCAGTTGCATGTCTGCAGATACTTCTTGCTCTGCTTTTGGTCCTTCGGCTGCAACCAACGCTTCACCCAGCTGTGCGTCTGCAGACGCTTCTTGCTCCACTTTTTGTCCTTCCACCGCAACCAATGCGTCACCCAGCTGTGCGTCTGCAGACGCTTCTTGCTCTGCTTTTGGTCCTTCCACCGCAACCAACGCATCACCCAGCTGTGTGTCTGCAGATGCTTCTTGCTCTGCTTTCGGTCCTTTAGCCACAACCAACACGTCACCCAGCTGTGTGTCTGCAGATGCTTCTTGCTCTTCTTTCGGGCCTTCGGCCGCAAACAACGCGTCACCCAGCTGCGAGTCTGCAGATGATTCTTGCTCCACTTTCGGTCCTTCGGCCACAACCAATGCGTCACCCAGCTGCACGTCTGCAGACACTTCTTGCTCTGCTTTTGGTCCTTCAGCCACAACCAACATGTCACCCAGCTGCACGTCTGCAGATGCTTCTTGCTCTGCTTTTGGTCCTTTGGCTGCAACCAATGCATCACCCAGCTGCGCGTCTGCAGATGCTTCTTGCTCCACTTTTGGTCCTTCGGCCGCAACCAACGCGTTACCCAGCTGCGCGTCTACAGATGCTGCTTGCTCTTCTTTTGGTCCTTTGGCCACAACCAAAGCATCACCCAGCTGCGCGTCTGCAGACGCTTCTTGCTCTGCTTTTGGTCCTTTGGCCGCAACCAACGCGTCACCCAGCTGCGCGTCTGCAGACACTTCTTGCTCCGCTTTTGGTCCTTTGGCCGCAACCAACGCGTCACCCAGCTGCGCGTCTGCAGACGCTTCTTGCTCCGCTTTTGGTCCTTCGGCCGCAACCAACGCGTCACCCAGCTGCGCGTCTGTAGACACTTCTTGCTCTGCTTTTGGTCCTTCGGCCACAACCAATGCATCACCCAGCTGCACGTCTGCAGATGCTTCTTTCTCTGCTTTTGGTCCTTCAGCCACAAACAACGTGTCACCCAGCTGCACGTCTGCAGATGCTTCTTGCTCTTCTTTTGGTACTTTGGCCACAACCAATGTGTTATCCAGCTGCACATCTGCAGATGCTGTTTGCTCTTCTTTTGGTCCTTTGGCCGCAGCCAACACGTCACCCAGCTGCGTGTCTGTTGATGCTTCTTGCTCTGCTTTTGGTCCTTTGGCCATAACTAATGTGTTATTCAGCTGTGCGTCTGCAGATGTTTGTGTATCCAGCTGCGTGTTTGTGGATGTTTCTGCACTAGTATAGGTTTCATCATGAAGATGAACAATCCAATCAGTGGTTTCTATATCTTTGGTAGTTTCACCGATATCTTTCTCAGGTTTTACAATAAAATAGCTTTCAGATTCAGGTAAATCTGCACAGATGGCAACGATGTCTTTTGGTTCGATGTCATCAGGGTTGATTCGCAATTTGTATTTGCCATTAGAAGCATTTAACTCCACAGTAGTACTTTCCAATGGAAAGTCAGAAGTAGGGATGGCGATATTCATTTCTGCTTTGGAGTCCACCAGTGGGATGGGGTCAGTGCTGCTCATGCAATCAGTCAGATTATTGATTCGTTCTAAACTGTTTCCAGGGCCAGTATCAGGGCTTTGCAGTTCTAGAGATTCTGCTGTCTTGTGCATCAGGTCAATTTCATCAGTATTCATGAAATCTGGTTCGTTCTCATTTACTGCTGCTTCCTCTGAACGTACAGAGCAAGACTCTGAAAGTGAAACTGCCTGAACTGAACTGCTTTCCATGAGCCGCTTTTCATTCTTGTCCCCCATTTCTGAATGAACCCCTTTTTCATCACAATTGTGCTTTTGTTTCTGTTTATTTTTCTTTTTTTTCTTCTTCTTTTTTCCTGAAACACTGGCACTTTGGGAATGTGATGCATCTATTTTTGCTGATTGCAAACTTTCAGAAACCATTTTGATCTGAGAATCACCAACCACAGTCTCATTTATGTGACCTCCATCTTTTTCTGATATCTCACATGTGAATTTTTCTGTGGAATCAGGCTTTCCCTCTTTTACAGTCTCACTTCTTTTAATGTACAGTAGAATTTCTTGCTCATCTGTTCTTATACCTTGCATAATAATCGCAACAGGTTCTTGTGCTACAGCATTATCATTTGAAATTTCCAATACAACTTCTTCCTTTGTTTCAACCTCAAAATCATTCTGAGGCTTTTCAACATTTAGATTTTTTTCAATGCTGTTATTTAGATAATTCCCAAGACCGCCATCATTTTGTGCTACTATAGAAGATTCAGAAGACCTGCCAGAGGCAGATAGAGGCAGGTGATTCTCTTGAATTCCATGGTCAAGATCCTGTGGGTGTTGGAACTGGCCAGCTCTGGAGCTCTCTACATTTTCATCTCTATACAACTGCAACTCCTGAGTGCCTGGGAGATTGATTGAGGAATCAATGAGAGAGGAAGTAAGAAAAATGTCTGCTGTTTAATATATACATTTTATAGACAAAAGTTTAAAAATGGAAAGGGAGAATGACAGAGGTCAAGCTCAGTATGCTTCTGATCAAATGTGAATATTGAAGAGAGAGAAACATGCAGCATGAAATACAGATAGACATGGAAAGCATACAAGATAAAGTAAACTTCACGTTACTGAGACTCTTCAAGAGGACTGGCTGAAATGATTATATAGTATAAGAAATGTACATGATTCATTCAGGGATTTTTAAGCTCAACCCAAGAGATATTGCCTTTGGCCAAATGTGATGAAAATTATTATCATCCTTCACTATGGGGGGGAGACAAGCTTTGCTGACATGCCATTATGCACAAATCACAAATATAATAAATACAGGTCAACAAATTTGCCAGGAAAAGTTAATGAGGGCAAAATGTATCCAAAGAGCACTGTTTTAGAACTGTACAATTTAGATGATTTCTTGTTGCTGTCTGTTAAATGACACTTGCAGGACAATATTCTGTGTGAAACAACTGAACAAAAATGAAACTCAAAATGCAGCATGTAAATTTCACTAAGCATAACTGAAGCGACAGTTACAATAATCTGTTGTGGCCAGATTTCTTTAGCCATTAACACTATTGACATGTTTGGTAACAAAATGGGGACTTGAATACTATGAAATGTCCCCAAACAATAGTGACAGATCATTGATGTTTTGGTACTGTTTTGTGCGTGGTGATGTAGTGGCTCTTACGTATACCTGGATACCTTTGCCTAAAACCCAATGAATTGTACTCGGAAGTTAAGCGAGGTATACTTATTTTACCAAAGCAGTTATTGCATTTGATTGAGCTTATTTTATTCATTTTATCTTTTTGTGAAAGGTGCCAGTAATTCTGGAAGTAACAAGCTTTATAGGTACCACAGTAATATGGTCTTCATTTAGGTTTGTATTGTGACTTATTGAGCTACAGTATGACCTATTTAACCCAGTAACACCAGAGTACACATTTCTGAGTGATGCCGAAGTACTAAAATAACGTCCAACAGCCTTTATTCCACCATGTTACTACATAACCACTCAAAAAACAAGAACTACTGTTAGTTTGATCTTTGTTGATAAGCAGACCAATTTCAAAATTAAGAGTAAAGGACAGCTTTAGACAATTCCATCACTTTATCAAATGAAATATCAGCTTATTTTCAGTTGTTTTCCCAGACACTTATTAGTGCGCATTATATATATGTCTGTGTGGGTGGGTGTCTGTGTACAAATGTGAATATTAAACCTTTGAAGATGCAACTTTTGAACCAGCAAAAAACAGCTTATGCCATTCGATACAATTCGAAAAGCTGTTGCTGCAACATTTCAAGTGTAGACAATGAAGCTATCACTCCAAAAACGAGATGGAAATAGGAATGCATTCTAGAATAACTATTTAAAGCAAAAGGCAAATATAGCTGTGAGAGTTAATATTCAGAAATCACACTCAACATGCCAAAGCCCCAAGATGTGCATGGTGTCAAAACTCAACATGCCAAAGCCCCAAGATGTGCATGGTCTCTTAGCTTCAGCTAGCACACTGCAAGAAATCTACTTGCATTTGGCCAAGAGAAGCTTACCTAATACATTGCTCTCCTGCTGCAATTCAGTGCAGGCTGATCCATCAGTCACATTTTCTTCAGCTTCTCCATTGGTGCACAAGTCTGGTCCAAGGACAATGCCATGTTTCTGTACAGAATTATTTTATGGTTAAATGATTATTCCAGTCCAAATATTTAGCTTAATGTGAGGGATACATCAGTGTATGCAAGGGGTATGTAAGGGAAATGTGATCGTACATAAGGGCGCGTGAGTGTATGTGAGGAGTACATGAAGGTACGTGAAAATATGTGAGAATACAGGTGTATCTCAAAAAATGAGAATATTGTAAAAAAGTTCATTCAAAAAGGTAAACTTTCATAAATTCAGTATTCATTAAATGTAAAAGTTAAATATTTCAAGCTTTTTTGTTTTAATTTTGATGATCATGGCTTATAGCTCATGAAAATCAGAAATCCAGTATCTAAAAATATTACAAGCTTTCATTTTGAGTTTGAGCAAAACAGTATAAATACCATGCATTTCTCAGTCCAGTTCAGTTCAGTACACGCAACCACAATCATGGGGAAGACTGCTGATCTGACAGTTGTCCAGAAGATGATCATTGACACCCTCCACAGGGAGGGTAAGCCACAGAAGGTCATTGCTGAAAAGGCTGGCTGGAAAAGGAGCACAAGCAACAAGGATGGCTGCAGCCTTGAGAGGACTGTTAAGAAAAGTCAATTCAAGAATGTGCGAGAGCTTCACAAGGAGTGGACTGAGGCTGGTGTCAGTGCATCAAGAGCCACCACACAGACATCTTCAGGAAAAGGGCTACAACTGTCACATTCCTTATATCAAGATACTCCTGAATCACAGACAACATCAGAAGCATTTTACCTGGGTTAAGGAGAGAAAGAACTGGCCTGTTGCTTAGTGGTCCAAAGTGCTCTTTTCACATGAAAGTAAATTTTGCATTTCATTTGGAAATCAAGGTCCTAGAGTCTGGAGAAAGAGTGGAGAGGCATGGAATCCAAGGGGTTTGAAGTCCAATGTGAAGTTTCCACGGTCTGTGATGATTTGGGGTGCCTTGGCATTGGCTGTTGTTGGTCCATGGTGTTTTATCAAGTCCAAAGACAATGCAGCCATCTCCCAGATTTTAGAGCACTTCATGCTTCCATCTGCTGACAAGCTTTATGGAGATGCCAATTTATTTTCCAGCAAGACTTAGCATCTGCCCACATTGCCAAAACTATTGCTAAATAATTTGCTGACCATGATATTACTGTGCTTGATTGGCCAGCCAACTTGCCTGACCTGAACCCCATAGAGAATCTGTGGGCAATTGTCAAGAGGAAGATGAGAAACACCCAACCCAAAAATACAAATGAGCTGAAGGCCGTTATCAAAGCAACTTGGGCTTCAATAAACACTTCAGCAGTGCCACAGGCTGATCGCCTCCATGCCACACCACATCGATGCAATAGTTCATCGTAAAGGTGCCACAACCAAGTACTGAGTTTGTAAATGAACATACTTTTCAAATGTTGGACCTTTCTGTATTGTAAATCCTTTAATTGATCTCAAAATATTCTAACATTTTGAAACACTGGATTTCTGATTTTCATGAGCTATAAGCTGTAATCATCAAAATTAAAACAAAAAAAGGCTTGAAATATTTCACTTTACATGCAATGAATATAGACTATATGAAAGTTTAATTTTTTGAATGAAATTGCAAAAAAAAAAAATTAACTTTCACAATATTCTAATGTTTTGAGAGGCACAATTATGTGAATGAACATGAGGGTACATGAGAGAAGGAGAAGGGGATGTGAGAGTTCAGGATTTTATGCGCCACTCTAAAGTAGGATGGATAAAATGGTTTTCTTCTGAAGTGTCAAGGTGTTGGGGTAGAGACAAATCAGTTTTTAAACAATTTTACAAATTAAATGAAAATCGAATTGCATTTCATCCAGCATATAATCTACAATGTAAATCTACTTTACAATGAAAGCTACATCTGTCTAAATGCATTTACCCATTTATATTTACCTTTAAAAGGTCTTTGAGTTGAACCACCTCATCCCGGAGTTCATCCCGCTCATTTCGAATGGCATCAGAATACTCCTTTTGTCTTTCTAAGGCCTGAGAAGAATCCAGAAGTGTTTTAACAAAGATGACGTACACACAGACGTGGACAACCTGAGTGGTATTTCGCTAATGTGTTTTTGACACATTAGATGAACAACCTTATGTAGCATACCCCAATTTTTTTATCCTTCCATTCAATAGTTTCCTGCAGGTCAGAAACCTCCCTAACAAAGCCCTCTTGTTTGAAACGTAAATGACGGATCTCCTGGTAACAGGATGCAGCAGTATAGAACCCGAAAGTTGAAGAGAGAAAGAAGCAAAAGATGGAGTATAGAAGGAAGTGAGAATGCAAAAACTTATAAATCAAAACAAAGGGTTTTAAATTGTAATGAGTTCAAGAGAACTCTTTCAGTACAGTCATAAACATAGTACTCACAGTCAGTAGCTCTTTACTTTGTTTCAGTGTTCCTTTTTGCTCACTGAACTGAAACTGCAGTATACTGTGAGCATGCTTCTCTCGCTCCAGATCCTGAAAGAATGGTGCACAGCTTTAAAAGGGGTATACAAAAGACATGACTGGTGTAACTGTGGCCATTTCTTATAATTTACAGAGTGAACGATATTGGCAAAACTCTCTTTAGGGTGCTGTGCAAGAAAGTTGGTGAACATCACACTGGCAACAGGGGCAGATCCAGGAAAATGGGAAAGGGGGGGGGGGGGAATCAACCCAGTAAGGCTGGGGGTCCAGGGGCTGCCAGAGGCCCCTGGGAGTTCTGCAGTTTTTAAATACCCGGAGATGCATTTTGTGCTGTCAGAGATATCTTATAAATGAAATTTCTTAAAGAAAATTACTATATCAAAACTATGTTTTAAAAATAGGAACTTTCAAAACCATTTTATCGGTTACTGAAAATGATATTGTCAGAATTGCAGGTATATGCGTAGAACATAATTACAATGGACTATATTTATGAAAGTTGCATTGTCATATAATGCATTATCACATGACACCCTACAGTGTAGTGCACTGACCACAAAACACCGTATATCAATAAATTAATACTATTTTAGCAACTGCAATATGAGCTCCTGATCAGGACATTCAATGTACATATAAGACAGTGAATATACCCAGGTAAACTGAGGTAATGTAAGTGGCCACTTAAGACAGAGCTTAATACCAAGATAACTATAAACAAAGCCTGCAAGAGTTGTATGTCTATAATTTTATTTGTCAGTCCATCATTACTATGATGACTGTGAAGTCATGATTTAAAAAAAAATGCTTGGCATGCTCGTTTGTGGGCTACAAGACCCGCTTTCGAGTGACAGTATCTTTCGCATCTTTCATACTTGAAAGATGTGGCCAATGGGGGGTTTGAGTGGCTGATTTTATGTCTTTCCAAGTACTGTTCCTCTCTAGCCTTTTCCACCTCTTTGATGGCCCTCACAGCAACAGAACACCAATGGCTTCTGTCCATAGCGTCACGTTCCCATGTTGAGTGACAAATGCTGCTAGTCTTCATATGACGCTTCAGCACATCTTTGAAGCGAAGTTTTAGGCGACCACACTTCCTTGTTCCACAACTTAACTCGCCATAGAATACCAATTTTGGTATATGCGTGTTAGGCATCCTTTGCACATGACCCACCCATCTGAGTTGGGACGCTGTTATAATAGCTTCAACACTAATGGTTTTGGCTCGTCTTAGAACTTCCACATCAGGGATTTTATCTTGCCCTTTTATATGGAGCAGTTGCCTTAGATGACATAGCTGAGTTCTAGTCAGCTTCATGATGTGTCTGCAATAAAGGCTCATGCACTCCTACTGAATATAACAGGCATGGAAGAACTGCAGCATTGTAAACCTTGATTTTAGTTTCAAGTCTTACATCATGGCGTGACCAAAGCCTCTTGTGTAATGACCCATATGTTTTATTTGCAGCAGTGATTCTTCTGTCCACCTCAAGATTTGACGAATTGGAACATATTAGGGCACTTCCTAGATAGACAAAAGATTCAACCATCTTCAGTACCACACCATCAACACGATCAGATGGTGGAACACCCTCAGAGGGATTATGAGGGGGAAGTTGGTACAGTAGTTCTGTTTTTGAGACATTGATCTTGAGTCTGAATAAACATGCCGCTCATGAGAAGCAATTAACAACTTCTTGTATATTAGTTAGGTCAGCACAAACTAGTGCTGAATCATCAGCATAGAGAAGCTCTCTCACGCATATTTCTCTGGTTTTGGTGGATGCTTTTAGTCTGGCCAGATTGTAGACATTCCCATCCATTCTTGTTCTGATGAAAACACCCTTGTTCAGGTTTGAGCCCATGACTTCAAGGACTAAGGTATAAGGTAAAGTGAGAATAGAGTGGGAGCTCGCACGCATCCTTGCTTGACTCTGTGGTTAATATTGAATCTTTCGCTGGTATCCCCCCAATCGAAACTTTTCCAGTCATTCCACCGTAGAAAAGTCTAATGATGGAAATCAGATGCTGGGATCAGCCATATACTTCCAATACTTTCCACAGGGTTTCCCTATCCATTGTATCAAATGCTTTTGAGAAATCAACAAAAATTATGTATAGTGGTTGTCGCTGTACAATAGCTTTCTCTTGTAATTGCCTTAGTGTGAAAATCATGCCTGTGGTAGATCTCCCAACTCTAAAACCACATTGGCTTTCAGGCAGTAGCTCTTCTGACAGGATGTTAAGACAATTGATCAAAATTTTTGCAAGGATTTTCCCAGAATCAAGAGAAGTGAGATCCCACAATGGCTTCCACAGTCACTTCTATCACCTTTCCTATTATAGATGGTTATACTAAGTGCATCTTTGAAGTTTTGAGGGAGTGCTAACTTATTCCAGCAGTGGTTGTATAACTTTAAGCTTTAACAGTCTTGCCAGACTTTGTGCTGCTAAGTGCTTTCTCCAGTTCTGCTAAGGTGATTGGATGACACAAGTTCTCTCTAACTGGTTTTCTTGTGAGTCCAACACATGCATTTAGGTCAGCTGACCCCTGTTGATTTAAGAGTGTGCAGAAATGCTGTTCCCATCTTGCTGTGAATTCTTTAAGCTCTATGAGCAGTTTGCTCCCATCTGCTGACTTAACAGGGGCTACAGTATTGCTTTTCGGGGCCATAGATGGTACACAGACTTGAAAGGGCATATTCTGGACCAATTTCATTATATATATATATATATATATATATATATATGAAAGTATGTCCCTTTGCACACTCATCCAGAAGGGTAATTTTGCACAAGGCCATCTGTCTACAGCAGGAAAAAATAAAATAACAAAACACGTCTGGAAAAATCCCAAGGTAGTCTGGAGCCAGATTCATGACATCACATGTGAATCCACCAGCAGGCTGCACGAGCTTGCATGGATTCAGTGCACAGCCTGTGTAGACCAAGTTTAGCAGCTAGTGATTTTGCATTGAAATATGGAATTGTCACCTGAGCTTCTAAACCCATGGATTCATGTATCAATGCTCATCTATATATTGTTACATAAATCATATTTTTTCTAATTAAGTCAAGTGTCAAGTCAAGTTTATTTGTACAGCACCTTTAACAACAAACATTGTCCCAAAGCAGCTTTACAGAATTTGAACGACTTAAAACATGAACTAATTTTATCCCTAATCTATCCCCAATGATGAAGCCTGTGGCGACGGTGGCGAGGAAAAACTCCCTCAGACGCCAT
>JAPEIY010000028.1:8525554-8538892 GCA_026122135.1 Cathorops aguadulce | reverse complement strand
ATACTTATTTTACCGAGGAATTTACCAATTAATTCATTAAAAATCCTACAATGTGATTTCCTGGATTCTTTCCCCCCGTTCTGTCTCTCATAGTTGAAGTGTACCTATGATGAAAATTACAGGCCTCTCTCATCTTTTTAAGAGGGAGAACTTACACAGTCGGTGACCGACTAAATACTTTTTTGCCCCGCTGTATATCAATGCACCTTTTAATATAAGCAAGCTCACCAGTATTATATTTCTGCATTTTTGCTACTCGTGTCTTTGAATACCTTTAAAATGAACTGCAAACCAGAAAAAAGTTCTGTCATATAATTCTCTTAATCTTTCTTCTAATGGTAGCAGGAGGTCTTGCATATTAAGCAGCACTTCCCTTTCAACTGCTGTGCGTACTAACTAGATTTCATCTCGACAGCACATTGTGTAATGTAATACATATGAGCAATTTGAGTATCAAGATAGTGATTTTGAATTAAATGAACAGACAATTGGCATTACATATTGGAAAAATTGTTTTGTTTTTAATCAAAAACCAAGTCGGGGCAGCACAGTGGTGGAGCGCCTCGTAGCGAGAAAGTCCGGGTTCGAGCCCCGTGTCCGGCGAGGGCCTTTCCGTGCGCATGTGCTCCCCCACAGTCCAAAGACATGCAGGTTAGGTTAACCGGTGACTCTAAATTGACCGTAGGTGTGAACGGTTGTCTGCGTGACGACCCGGCAACTCGTCCGAGGTATACCCCGCCTTTCGCCCGTAGTCAGCTGGGATAGGCTCGCCTGCGACCCTGTAGGACAGGATAAAGCGGCTAGAGATAATGAGATGACGTGAGAAAAACTAAGTACTTCTGAGCCTAAAAAATTTGGGCAGACGCTCCTGCGCAGCACATGCCAGCAATCCCCCGCCCCTATGAAATGAGCAATAATTAGGAGAGTTATACATCGTATCGTACCTAAAATTTTATCAGAGATATAATACTGTGATTCTCCTCGACATGCTACATTCGATAAGCTAACCCCATTTATAAAAAGATACGCGCGATCCGATATATTACATGACACACGCGGCAGTGATTCGTGCGATATACGTTTTAAATATAATTAAAACAGGCAAAATAATTTTCAACCTACCCGTGTGTTTTTTGGTGTACGTGTGAAGTTCGATAGTCCTTGCCCCTCTACTAGCGTAGTTTATCGTATCGGAACGCGACGAGCAAAGTACTTTTCCTCGGACGTCTATTTTCCGTACGCGATCGCCGAACTTCGTCGCGACGGTCCGCTCGTCGATCTCGACGTTCTTTCTAACCGAGCCCGTCGAAAACGGTTCTTTATTCCTGCACCTTTATCAATCTTTCTCGCTCGATCCTCTTCTCTCTCATCTAGGACTTTTGCCGATACGCTAAAATATCCCACCTAAATACGTTCCGACGTTACCGACGCGTATCGTCAAACGGCGCGTACGGTCAGCAAACGGCGATTGCGAGCCACACGCACGCGTGTTTATACGCCGCACGCGACGGGATTTCCCAAAAATTCTACCGCAAGCGAGTCGAACGTTGTCGCAAAACTGAACGTTAATTACGACATATCGAAAGACTCGAGCGCATTAACCCGGAGCCACCGAAAATCAAGACGCGATAAGGTGACCACGAATCGTTAACCGTACCGCTCCCCCAAAAAATTGACAGATTTACATCGATCTCAAAAACAATCGTTTTGGTCGGAAATCCACCAATCGACAGAAAATTCTCATCCCCGGGGGGTCTTACTATGGCATCGGGCCTATTTATGGCATACCGGGGATCGTTCACATATATCAAAATACTCACGTCACCTTACGCCGAAGAGGAAACGCCCTCTAAACGGGCATTTCGACAAGACGCACCGGCGAGCGAGCGGCATCTCGGTTCCGGACCGACAAAATTCAAGTTACGGAGCGGCCGGCCCGATCCGACAGAAAACTCGTGGGGCGACGTCAAAAATGCCATCTCCGAGGCGAAAACGACAAACGCAGAGGGAACGTCGTCCCGGGCCGGAATACCTGTTCGCGGGCGCCGAAACTCGGTCGACTCTACGCGACGCGGGTGTGAAGCGGTTCTCAGAAACCGTGGTTATACGACTAAATATTAGTTTCACGAGTCACAGGAATGCTCGAATCGTAAAGATTTTTTCAGTTTGTAATGAAAAATGCAGACGCTGCTATTTTTCCAAACGGCTTCATTTTTCTTAACGTTTTGAGGTAGATACCGTGCGGTGCTCCCAATGCGTAGAAATAAAAACCATTATAAAGATTGAGCTTCACTCGCATTTTTAAACACGCTGCTATTATTTTGAACACGACTGGACATACAGGGTTAGTCAAAATTCTGTTAACGCTACAATTATTTTTCTCCTGCATATAGACGTGGTTCACGGATTAAACGGTACCGTCGCTCCCTGTTTTTTATGTGCCAAACGGCTCGAGACCGTCCCGTAAATCATCCCGCGTTTAGAAACGGTTCGACCGTAAACATAATTTTGACCGATATACCTCGGATATCAATCCAAGGACGGATACCTCTCTCTCGGCCTCCTTCAGCTCCGTCTCTTTCTCTTTAACGCGCAGGACAAACATCTGCCTCATCTCCTCTTCTCTCCGCTGCAGCTCCAGCAGGAACTCCTGCCGCTTCGCCTCGTACGTCTCCTGCAGGCTGAGAAAGAAAAAAAACACACGGGTTACGGTCCGATCCTCGAGCTACTTCGACGAACGACTCGCTCGCTTTTGCCGTCGTTAGTACAAAATTGTAACTCGGGAGAAGAGAAACGAGACGCTTCAGGACAGGGCGTTATTGGAAAATAAACCTACTATACAAACCGAACGAGCGCACGGCGGTTCGTCTCTACCTGACCGGCTTGCTGTCGGCGTCCGTGTCCTTAAAGCCCATCTCCTCCAGTTTGCAGCGTCTGTAGAGCTCGTAGTGGCGCGTGTGTGTCTGCTCGCGCAAGTCCTCCATGTTCACGCAGATCAGCATCTCTCGCAGCTTCACAAAATCGCAATGGTTCTCGTTCTCCACTGAAACATAGACAGCGCTTCAGCAAATACACGTTACACACGGGGAGGTGGCAAGCAGACACGCGCAACATACCTTGCACCACACCCCAGGGGTACTGTCTTGCTTTCACCATCTTATTCCCAATCTTCACCTCCTCTGTGCTTCCCACTACAGCAAACGGCAGGTGTGCCTGAAAACAACACACCGATACGTTTCATTATTTTTAATTACGCTCAGTCATAAAAAAAAAAGTATATTTTTTTCATTTCCAAAGGGCTGACAATCCCTGAGATTTTACTTGCAGAAATTAACAAAAAAATACAAAAGCACGTTCGCGTACCTTTGCGGTGCCGACAGTCCTCGGTCAAACGGTTTTAGTCCCGGGTCCTTACTTAACCCTCCTGTTACGTCACGGGTCAGATCGACCCATTTTAAAGTAAAAAAAAAAATCTAAAAAGCAGGGTTTTTTTCAATATGAAATGACCTCTGCTTGGCTCAATAAGTGACATTGAAAACATTCACATACTCGCAACCCCCCACGTGTTTATTATTACGTGGAGGCTGCAAAGGGTCCGAAGCATCAGATTTGTTTCTTTGCGAGAGAGATTTCACCCCCGATCTCACAGGCCTCGTCCGTAAAGTGCAAGAACGCACGCGTTAGGACTTTTGACGGGAACCGTCCCCGCGGTCAAACTCCACCCGCGTCGAGCGGACGCTCGGCAGGGGAGACAAAACGTAGAAAAGATTTTTGCGACAGAGTCCTACAAACATTACACGCTGCAGCTACATACGACGTACTCCGTCAGAGCTTTACAAAACGAGCAGCCCCTGAGACTCGTCTTCGATCGTGACGGCGAAATAGGCGTCTTAAGACCGGCTCGGTCGATTCAGAGTCTTCCGATTTCAGACCAAACGAGGAAACCGCCGTACGTATTCCCCCGAGCGAGACATTCGCATCAAAAAAATAAATAAATAGGAGAAATACAGTGGTCTTCATCCCCAAATATACATCGGGCAAAACCGTCTGCAGAAAACATAGTACGGGGCCCACGCGGATGGCGGCGCGACCGAGTCGGCTTTTGAGCCGGTCACGTCCGACTCGATACGGAAAATTCAAGTCGAGAAAGAAGTCGCGTTTTGAAACGAGCCAAAGAATTTACGTGCGTATTCGGGGGTCCCGGCCGGGGTCTACGAGTCAAAGGACGGATCGACGGCCGGTCTGCGGGACGCGGAGACGGGCGGGGCTAGACTTCGCACCGCGACGTCTCCGGAGACTTTTCATATTTCTCCGGAGCGATCCGGTTCGATAACCGAGGGTCGTCGGACGGGAGAGAGACGAGCCGTCGGCCGTCAGGACGGCGCGGGTAGAGCGACTTCCGCTACTCTATAACCCGGAAGGCTAGCGCTTTCGGAGGTCGGTGCCCGTTTAGGCAAAACGCACCTTCCAAACCGGCTAAATACGGCATAAAAATCCAGGTGGCGTGCAACGCAAACGCCGGCTATACGTCGAACGTGCAGGTTTAGACCGGAAAATCGGTCAGAGGAGCCCCAGAGAAGAAACGAGTACGAGGGTCGTGCTCGATACGGTCTGGGGGAGCACGACGTATAACCTGTGAATTTTTTCACAAGCTACGACTCGGGTCAGGAGCTTCTAAAGAGAAAGCTCACGACGGTCGGAACGGTCCAAAAGAACGGGGCCGAACCGCCGGTAACCAAGAACGGGGCCCCTCGGTCTTACGCGTTCGCCTTCACGGTCGCTGTGGCCCTAGCGTCTTACTGGCAGTAAGTTACTGCCCCAAAAAGGGGGTTAAAAAAAAAAAGTAGTCACGCTCATGAAATCAGCTCACGAGAAGACCGAGTACGATCCTAGACTACAGTGCCACCGGGGGTCGACTCGGACAAAGGCGAGGGGTCCTACCGCACCGAGCCAACGACTTTTGTACAGAGATCTTTCCTGACCGGAACGTGTCAAAGCCGGACAAGAGGCGCATCTTCCTCGAAGAGCCGGGGAAGGCGCTCGCGGTACCGCATATACGACGGAAGCGACGCGTGCTAAATACGCAACGAGAGGGCGTACCCGTAAGTTCCTTTCCGAGTGGCAATCCTTTATTTCGTATTCTAATGAGTCGCAGGTCCTGCCAGATTAGATGCCGGTTTGTTAAATATCCACGTTTGCGATTTCTGCCTCGGCCAGAGTGGGACATGTCAATGTTGGGATTGATTTGTTGAATTTGTTTTGTTTTATTTTTCAGGCTGTTGTTTCCTTTATCTAGTTGTCTGTTCTTGGAAAAAAAAAACGATAATTCTGTACTGCATGTAGGTTCTTATTGTCCCTTTTTTGCAGCTTGACGCTCGTCAGACTCCCTTGTATCAAAAAACACTTCAAAAATAAATCCACGAGTCCACTTCCCGATTTTAACTGTTTACTTGAAAACTTAAAGCGACATTACAAAAAACTCAAAAGATATTCACAAAATAAAACTTTCCAGGTCAAAGACAGAGAGCCTGGGAAGAGAGGTCAAAAAACTACTGCGCTCCAATCTGTCTTCTGATTCCTACAGACCCCGCTCCCATGGCAACCAAGTTAAGTCACCCCACTGGTGGGTTTTTAAATGTCACAATAAAAGTCCCATCTTACACTATCAATGAAATGTACATGCAAATAGTATTTTAAATCTTTTTAAATCATGAAATTACAAACAACATTTATCTTACTTATGAACTTGCATCTTTTTAAATAAAAATTATCCTAACTTAAATAAACTGCATTTAGGCTCCTACATTTCTGGCCCCTAATTGTTATCAATGCCTTGAAACAATTACTCAAACTTAGATCACAAGGAGCCTAATTACACACCATCATCTTACCTTTAGTTCTTAAGTCAAAACTAAATAACACTTTAACTAAAGTGCATAAATATATTACTATCACCAGTGAAAAGGATATGTGAAAGTCCATTAATCCGTCTCCGACTCTTGCAGCAGGCACAGCTTCGTTACTGGGCGCAAGAGCTCGTTGGTCCGGGTCTTGACCTTCACCTGCCGAACGAAACCTCTCCGGTCTGGAAAAGCCTCTGTAATCCTTCCAAGCGGCCAGGAGTTTCTGGGAGATGTGTCGTCGACAATCAGCACCACATCACCGACGCAGAAGTTCCTCTCCACCGTTAACCATCGTTGCCGTTCTTGGAGCTGCATGAGGTACTCCCTGCACCGGTGCTTCCAGAATATGTCCGTGAGGTACTGGACCTGCCTCCATCTTCGGTTTGTGTACTGATCGTCCTTGCTGAACACTCCTGGAGGCAGCTCAGGCTTGACTTTCAGTAACAGAAGGTGATTAGGGGTTAAGGCCTCTAAATCATTGATGTCAGAAGACGCCTTGGTAATTGGCCTACTGTTTATGATGGCCTCCGCTTCACACAACAGGGTGTGGAGGCTTTCTTCATCCATCATCTGCTCTTTCACTGTGGCGTTCAGAATCTTTCTCACAGAGCGGATGAGCCGCTCCCAGGTTCCTCCGTGGTGGGAACCTGTCGGAGGGTTGAAGTGCCACTGTACACCTTTCTGTTGCAGGTGCCTTTCAATCTTGCTCGTGTTCCACTCACTTATCATTTTCCTCATCTCGCTTTCAGCTGCTCTGAAGTTCGTCCCGTTGTCTGAATACATCTCTCTGACTTGTCCTCTTCTTGCTAGGAATCTTCTTATTGCGTTCAGGCATGCATCAGTGTCAAGCGAGGACGCAACTTCCAAGTGCACTGCTCGAACTGCGAGACAAGTAAAAATGACACCGTATCTTTTTACATGTCCTCTTCCTCTTTTCACCAGGAATGGGCCGAAATAGTCGACGCCAACTCGCGTGAATGGAGGCTCGTCAGGCAGAACTCTGCATGTTGGTAAATCTGCCATGAGTTGCTTGCCAGCTGTGCCATGCAGCTTCTTGCAGACGATACACTTGGACAACATTCTCCTGATGGCTCCATTTGCTCCAGGGATCCAGAATCTCTGCCGCAACTGAGCCAGCATGTGATTCCTTCCTGCATGTGCTGTTACATCATGAATGTGTCTAAGGATGAGCCTTGTGACGTGTGAGTCCTTTGGCAAGATGACTTGCTGCTTGCAGTCATCTGGCAGTGCAGCACGGCTCAGCCTACCTCCCACTCTTATGAGTCCGTCTTGTAGCACTGGGTTCAGCTTGCGAAGCGAACTACTTTTCTTCACCCTTTGTTGTTCTTTTAGCATTTCCAGATCTTCTTGGAATCCTTTCTTTTGTGCGTATTTCAAAATTTCTGTCTCTGCTTTCGTCAAATCTTCACAGGTAAGTCTTGTTCCTTTATATTCTTTCTTGAATCTGTCCATTCTTTCCTTGCTTGATAGACTTAGTTCCGTCTTTTTGTTTGCCTTCAGTTCTTTCAGCAGATCTTTCAATTTCAGGTGCCAAGCTACAGCGCGCTTCAGCTTCGTCCAGGATGAGTAGTACAACATCAGCTGGTCAAGCAGGTCCTTGAAGTCTTGCACTTGTATGGCATGAGATTGAACCTTTTTGACCTCTAGGTCATCCACATTTATCATTCCAGGATCTGGATTCTTTGGCCACTGGTCTTCCTCGCAGCACAGGAATTCTGGTCTGGAAAGCCAACTTTCGCATTTCAAGAACGCTTCAACAGACTGACCTCTGGACACATGATCTGCCGGATTCAGGCTGGTATTGATATACCTCCACTGTGAAGCTTGAGAGTGCTGCAGGATGGCTGACACCCTATTGGCCACGAAAGTCTTGAATCTGGAGCTTTCACTGTTCAAGTACTTAAGCACAACTGTGCTATCTGTCCAATATACCGAGTTGTGGAGTTCCAATTCAAGCTCTTTCTTCAGCAGCTTGTCCATCTTGACTGCAACTGAGGCCACAGTTAACGCCATCCTAGGTATGGTCGGGGATTTCAAGGGCACTACCCATGCCTTTGCCATCATCAGAGAGGATTGGGTCTCACCGGCTGAGGAGCGTAATACAAGGTAGCTTGCTGTTCCGTAAGCATCTTCACTTGCATCAGCAAAGTGGTGTAGCTGAGCGAAGACTGGTGCACCAAACGCCTCCAACTTGATACATCTGTCAACGCTAAACTGCTCTAGCTGCTGCAAGTCCAACATCCACTTTGTCCATTCCTTGATCACATCAGCTGGTAGGCAGTCATCCCAGCTGTACCTTTGCCAACACAGATCTTGCAAAATTCTTTTGGTGGGCAGTACCACTGGAGCTATGAACCCCAGAGGGTCAAAGATGGAGCTCAGGAAGGAGAGCAGGCCTCTCCTGGTGTGTGGACGCTCTTTGAGGTTGATCTTGATCTTAAACTGATCCGTCCTGCCACACCACTGGATTCCTAGCACTCGCTCCATTGGCATACTGTCCATGTTCAAGTCGAGATCTTGAAATCCTTGTGCTCGCTCATCTTCAGGAATTGAGTTGAGCAACTTCCTGCTATTGCTTGCCCATTTGGTTAGCCGAAAACCACCTCTTGCCAGCATGCCTCGTATGTTGGAGCACAGAGTGACTGCTCTGTCCTCATCAGCTGCTGACTTGAGGCAGTCATCCACATAGAAATTTTTCTTCACTGTGGTGGCGGCTTCTTGCCCAAATTCATCCTCAAAATCAACTGCACACTTCTGCAGGGCATAGCTCGCAACGCTTGGCAACGAGGTCACACCAAAGATGTGAACCATCATTTTGAATTCAGCAAGCTCTTTCTGATGATTTCCTTCCAGCCACCAGAGAAATCTGAGTAGATTTGTATCTTCTTCTTTCACTGCCACTTGGTAAAACATGGCTTCCACGTCTGCCATAACAGCGACGCTTTCTTGCCTGAACCGTGTGAGGACCCCAACTAGCAAACTTGTCAGGTCTGGTCCCTGTAGAAGCTGCTGATTCAGCGAAGTTCCTCCAAAGCTTGCTGCGCAATCGAAGACAACACGCAGCTTGCGCATGACTGGGTGTCTGACTCCATGATGGGGCAGATACCATGTTCTTCCCTCAGTCGGTTCGCATTCAGCTCTGTCGATTTGAACTGCGTAACCTTTCTTGACAATGTCTTCCATAAATGCAACATACTCTGCATGGTAGTCTGTGTCTTTAGTGAATCTTTTTCTTAGGTTCAGTGCACATTGTTCTGCTACTGATCTGTTGTTGGGCATGCACAGCGATTTGTTTCTCAGTGGAAGGCAAATACTGTAATGACCATCTTTCAATTGTACAGACTGAGACACCATGTTCATAAATTGGTGATCTTCTTTTGACATTTCAATGTCTTCACTCAGTCCTGCATCTGGAAAGTCCAGCTTGAATTGTTGATGCCAAAGCTCTTCTAGCCTGGCTACTGAGATTTGGTTAGCTGTAACTGCTGGCGACCTAGTTCTCAGTCCATCGTTGCCTCCTTTAAGAGGACTGTTGACTGTCCAGCCTAACGCTGTCCTCACAGCATATGGCCCATCATTCACGCTACTCACCACCTGAAGTTGTTCCATGGCCTTGGGAATGTTAGCTCCGATTAGCAGTCCTACTTCTGCTTCAACGGCTGGAAGCTCCACCTCCTTTAGGTGAGGCCACCTACTGACATCCTCTTGGCGCGGGATATTATCCTTCGTCACAGGAATGGCCTTCTGGGAAAACACCTCTGAAAGTTCAATAAACTGGTCACCTTCCAGGTTACCGATTTCCAGTCCTGTCACTATACACGTGTTCACCACAGACTCATTCCCCATGGTTCGCAAGGAGATGCTTGTGCGGCGTCCATTCAGGTTCAGCTCATTTATTAGTGACTCCGTAGCAAAGGTAGTGGAGCTGCCTGGGTCCAAAAACGCATACGTGGTCACTATCTTGGTTCCTTTCTGTGCCTTGACTTGTACTGGAACTATGGACAGGAAACAATCTTCTTTACCAGCCCTGGTGACACCACATAGTTCAGATGCTTGAACAAGAGCGTTGGTAACAGCTTGCTCATCTTTACTTTCTTTGTCTTTCGTTGTTTCTTCCTTTGACTCTTTAAACGTGATGTGCAGCAGAGTAGGATGTGGACGAGCACATTCTTGACATTGAGCCTTCTCTGTACAGCTGGTACTCATATGGCCATGTTTCAAGCATGCGAAGCACAGCCCTTTACTTCTCAAAAACTCAAGCTTTTCCTTGTGTGGCTTCTTCTTGAATCCTTTGCAGACTGCAAAACTGTGATGTTCTCCGCTGCAGTAAAGACATGGTTTCCCATTAGCATCCACTGATTTTGTTTTGTTAGATGTTGAGCTTTCATTTTCCTTCTGATCTTTGTTTTCTGCTGACGAAGCAACGGATGTTGTGAAAACCTTCTTGGATTTAGCCATGTCTTTGTCTTGTGCTTTTGGTTTCTGTCAAACTGAATCCTTTGTGTTGGTGGTGTTGTCTTTTATGTTCCCGTAGAGAGGGTGTAGTAAGTACTTGACTTGCTTATTCACAAATTCAACAAAGTCCTTGAATTTAACTCTTTTGTTTTTTCTTGCAGGTCGCAGGTGTACTTTCTCCAGGATTCCTTCAGCTTGTAGGGTAGCTTGCTAGCTAATGCCTTAATGCAAGCTGCATTGTCCAAGTCTTCCATGTAGCTAATATCTGCCATTGTATTGGAGCAACCAGTCAGGAACAATGCGAATGACTGCAGCGCAGCGCCATTTTCTGGTTTGATTGTCTGCCACTCCATGGCTTCCTTTAAGTATGCCTCTGCAATCTTGTAGTCATCACTGAAATATTCTTGCAACATTTGCTTTGCTTTGGCATATCCTGTTGAAGGTGACATGTGAATGCAGCTCTTCACCAACTCGTGTGGCTGTCCACTTGTGTACTGCAGCAAAAACTGCAGACGGTCACGGTCATCCTCAGTACGGCTTTCAATGCCATGTTCAATGGATCTAATAAATGATTTATACTCCAATGGATCTCCTTTGAATGTTTTAATAGTGAGATTGGGAAGTAAAGATGCCTTGTGATTCTTCACTAAGTACTCTGTGACATTAGCCTGTTGGGTTATGGCTTGGCACAAACTATCCAGCACAACTGTGTCATTTTTATTCTTTTTTGCATCCGTTATATTTCCTTTTGGTCTAAGAGGCAAGCTGTGATTAAATGAATCAACTCGGGAATAATTCAGAACTGCCGTAGCAGGTCATGGCAGTTGTAGAGTACTTTTCACTGACCCTTTATCATCTGGTGCTTCAGATTCAATGCTCACATTGTCCTGCTCATCCTCATATTTTTGTAAAACTCTCAATTTTGCATCAGACTCAGCTAATTTTGTTTGAATTTCGTGCATTTCTTTCTTAGCTTTAATTTTCCTTTGCTGAGCCTCAAGCTCTGCCTGGAGCGCTGCTTCCTCCTCTTTTTAAATAAAAATTATCCTAACTTAAATAAACTGCATTTAGGCTCCTACAAATGGTAAAGAACAATAAAAAAACAAAATAAATAAGCCTTCAGGCCCCGACTCTTGGGGGGCCCCTTGGCCAGGGGGCCCCAAGCAATTGCCTGCCTTGCCTGTTCACAAGCTGCACGTCTGTTGGTGTTGTTGTTTGTGTGTTAGTCCTGCAGATTAAGTAAATATTCCATACAAATCTTTCACTTGGTGATAAAAGCATCAAAGCTGGCATGAATAATGTCCAGGACTTATATTTTCAGAAAAGCCCATTAGCCACCTGAAAAGCCAAGATGGCCACCACATCTAATCTCAAAAATGTTTTTTTAAGAAAGGAAGAAAGCACAACGTTATTCATCAAATGCTTGTGAAATTTCTTTCTGCATTTAACCCATCTGAAGCAGTGAACACACACGTGAGCAATGAGCACACACACGTATACCCAGAGCAATGGGCAGCCATGCTAACAGCGCCCAGGGAGCAGTTGGGAGTTAGGTGCCTCATTCAAGGGCACCTCAACCCAAGACCGTCCCATTTTAACCTAACCGCATGTCTATGGACTGTGGGGGAAACCGGAGCACCCGGAGGAAACTCACACAGACATGGGTAGAACATGCAAACCCTGCACAGAAAGGCCCCCGCCGGCTGCTGGGCTCGAACTCAGAACCTTCTTGCTGTGAAGCGACCGTGCTAACCACTTACACCATCGTGCCGCCCGCTGTTTTTCACTGTAGAACTTGAATGGCTGGATATATTTTAATTGTCACAATGTATGTATTTTGATGTGACTAATTCAATTATGTCATGAAAAAAATCAATAGGGCTGCTAGTTTTCAAGATGGCAGCCATTGCCTGATCAAAATAAGGCAGAGAAGGTAGAAGCAGGGTGACTGACAAAACCAAAGGTCCAACTAATTGGAGAAGCTTTCTCCGAGACAATGACAACAAGACTGAGCTTTTTGGATTTCTTGCTGACAAAATTGTAGCTTTGTGTCAGTACAATGTGGTGATTGTGACCAAAGGAGAACATGTTCTTAGCAATAAATCCAGTGGTCTGGAAGACTTAAGTCCTTGCAACCACAAAGAGGCTGACACCAGAATCTTCCTACATGCACTGCATGCAGCTGAACAGCAGAGCAAATCTGTGTTGGTGAAGGCCTGTGACACAGATGTTCTCACCATATGCCTTTGGGACTCTCAAGGATGCAGGCCTAGAAGAGCTGTGGATTGAATTTGGTCAAGGTCAATCCATCAGATGGCTGACAGTTCGTGATGTGGCAAACAATCTAGGCCCTGAAAAATCCCATGGCATCCTGTTCTTTCATGCATTCACTGGGTGTGATGTGATGTCAGTCTTCCGTGGTAAAGGCAAAAAGACTGCTTGGCAAACATGGGAGGTGTGCCCTAAAGTATCTGGTCTCTTCCAGAAGCTCAGTCAGTATCCACCAGTAAATGACGATGCAGATCTCAGCATGCTTGAGAAGTTTGTTGTCACAATATATGACAAGAACAGCACTGCTGATGGGCTTGACTTGCTTGCTCGAAAGCAGAGGCCCTGTCATGCTATTCCCCCTACAAAGGCATCTCTTGCACAGCACATTAAGCATGCCACATACCAAGCGGCCTGTGTCAGGGCCCAAGAAACTGTATGTCAGATGCATGCTGAGAGCCCTGCCAACTAGGAGTGGCAAAAAGGTGATGTTTGGCAGGTAGTGTGGACAACACTCCCACCAATTGCCCAGAGTTCTTAGCAATTGACAAAGTGTGGGTGCAAGACAGAATGTCATGGACGATGCAAGTGCTACCGCTTTGGCCTCAAGTACACACAGCTGTGTGCATGCAAATGTGATGATTAAGATAATTAGTTCAGTTGTGTATCCACCCACTTCATAGTCATTTTT
>JAPEIY010000028.1:8479878-8492816 GCA_026122135.1 Cathorops aguadulce | reverse complement strand
ACCCTGATCTATACTTCTCCACAACTTTGTCTCTGGCCTGTTTGGAGGCTCCTTGGTTTTCATGTTGCTTGCTTAGTAGTGTAGCAGAGTCAGGGTTAATTTAACATGTTGAGCATATGGTTTTATTTTTTACATGTGATTTTCACACATGATTAATTATTTATTGTGCAGTACTCATCTCATCTCATTATCTCTAGCCACTTTATCCTGTTCTACAGGGTTGCAGGCAAGCTGGGGCCTATCCCAGCTGACTACGGGCGAAAGGCGGAGTACACCCTGGGCAAGTCACCAGGTCATATCCTCAGCAACCCCAATCTAAACTAATTGTCCTGATACATTTTGTCCTGTGATATACAGTGTCGCCATGGCAACGACATCATGTACAGTATATGCAGCATTAGACCATACGGTAAATGCTGTAGCAAGTGACTCTATTTACCTATAATTATAATTACTCAAGATGGATTTTGTGATCCAGGCAGAAACATAATGCTTTATGGAATCCCACTGGGAATTGTATGTCTTTCCTCTGCAGTTGAATGAAACAGGAAACAGGAAGTGTGCCTTACCGTTTTTACATATGGGGCAGCACTGCTCCGGCTCATACACCGGGTTAACACACTCAGGAATGGCACAGTCGGCCACCACACAGTGCACCTCGCTGTTCGGCTCACAGCGACACCACTCACACGGAGACGGCTGCAGAGAAACACACGCACACACAGCTGTAAAAGATTATCATGGGACATTATATTTCATACACACTGTTGTTTACATACCTTCAAAGAAGCTGCATGTCATAGGGCCCGGTCCCACAAGACTGATAACTATAACTACAACTTCAACTATGACTATACCTCTGCCTGAATTTAATTCCAATCTAGAGCAGTCACACCACAACTATAATCATGACTATAATATTGGTTGGTCCTGTCACTCAGGTTAATAAATGTACATGGTTGTTGGTTTAAACAATGACCTGATTGGTCAGATGTTTAATCAGATCAGGTCCAGGCCTGGAAAAATCACTCCAGAAGCAATCTCACTGATGCCGATAAACCCAGGCCTGGGCTATAGGCATCATTATGGGTTTGGTATGACCACCAACTATATAAACTGCAGGAGACCAATTTATTTATAGTTATCGTTATAGTTGAAGTTATAGTTACTGGTATTGTGGGACCAGGCCGATAGCTGTTATAGCAAAATAATCAAAAACAGGGTGGTGTGATGAAGCAGAGTTACCGTTAATCAACACTCTTTGACCAAAATTAGCCCCTATTGAAAATGTAATGTCTTTATTTTTCTTTTAATTTTCTTACACCCCCCATTAAAAAATATGGAGGAGTGCAAACTTTTATACAACAGATATGTAAAGTCGGCGGCAGTGGCTGTCCATTGCTAGCGATGATGACTGCTTCATTAGGATGCACAGAAATGCAGATGGCAGAAGGACTGCACCAGACTGACAGAGTCATCCGCAGCGATGGCATGAATGGCTTATCTCCTCTCCTAACGAAGCACCTTGCACATTCAGGTAAGATAAATGATGTCATGCCTCATGGTGTTGTTTCTCTGGATTGCCAGACCTGATGCCAAGTGGTGCACAAAAGTGCCACAGACCTGACGGGTATGGAAGTTACCCCGCAGTGACAACTGACTTGCTGAGACTTGCTATCCATTGGCCATTTGAGTGGCTCTTCTGCATGCCATCTGGAGGTGTGCCTTTGACCCTGTTGGGCTCCTCTGCCACATTGTACCGAAAAGCGCCCTGTTGCCAGTGCCTTATTGGTGATGTACTATTTAACCCATAGCTGGAACCCAGGTGGGTGCTACCATTCCAGGTCAAAGCGGACCTGAGAGCAATGGTGATTATGGGGTAACTCCACTTTCCCCAGTACTCAAGTCCTCCCGGACCTGAAACTCACCATCGGTTGCAGTTTAAAGTCATACCCAGGACTATATTTAAATATGAGATCACAATGAAAATGTGAGGAATGCCGCAATATAAACAGTCACTGAATGAAAGCTGAGTTATTGTATATGTAATAGTAATATTTAATATGTAAAGTAGACCTCAGACTAATCACCCATATTTCCAGTAAGTGATCTGTGAAAAAACACTGAGTTCTTCAGGGGTTCTTCAGAAAGTTAAAGCTTCTTCTCTTCATAAACGTGTTCTACATCAAAGCTTTACAGAGTTTTTGTAAAGGGCCAATAATAATAATAATAATAATAATAATAATTCAATTCATATAGCACCTTTCTCACGCCCAAGGTCACTTTGGGGGTGGGGGGAGTCCACCAAAAATGGATCAGGATGTAGTTCCAATGGCATAGCTACCCACAGTCCCATCAAAAGATGCACAAATCCTACACTGCCTGCACAGCTGTTGCGACGCTGCAGGGCAGCATCACTCAGAACACCATGCCATGGATCCACAAAGTGAGCACAGAAGTGCTGCCACACAGATCGCTGGTATGTCCCAAACCACCTGCACAGCCACCATGATACCATCATCGGGCTACATCATTCAGAACACCGCACCAAGCACAGAAGCACTGCCACACAGAGCGCTGGACAACCCTGATGTTAAAAGAGCAACAAGCTCACTGCGGTCCATAGCTAGGAGCACAGGCTTCACCCACAGCAAACCAAGGCCCAAAGGAAACCGATGCCCAAAACTAGGTCTGGCGCTATGCCACAACTGGCGGACAAAACATTCAAACAAAAAAAACAAACATCAAACTATCCAAACATGGAAAGAAAACAAAGGGAGAAAAAAAGAAAAATAAAAAGCTCCAGTGATCAGCAGCAGCCAAAGTGTGCACAGCGCACTCTCAAATGGAAATGGAAATGACGGACTTATAAATGGTTCAATAAACAATAAACAGTTCTAGATGTTTAACATTGCTTAGCCCAAAGAATGTTATTCTAATGAATAACATGGTTTCATGCGTTCTGATTAAAAACATCCAAACTTTTGCTTTAACCACAAAAATTGCATCATTATTCATACATAGTTCCCTCCAAAAATATTAGAACGCCAAAGCCAAATCTTTTGTTTTGCTGTAGGCTGAAGATATTTGGGTTGGAGATCAAAAGACAAATAAGACAAGAGACCAAAATTTCAGCTTTTATTTTCTGATATTTGCATCCAGACATATTAAATAACTTAGGACATAGCACCTATTGTTTGAACCCACCCATTTTTCAAGTGACCAAAAATATTGGAACATATGACTGACACTTGTTTGTTGTTGTCCAGGAGGGCTCTGTTAAATCAATTGTTTAAACAAGTAATAGTTTTAAATATCTAGGCTCAAGGCAGGGGTGAAGGGATCACAATCCACCATTCAAAGAGGACACTGAGAGCAGAACTATAGAGGCCAAACCACAAGATACAAATCAGTCATCAGCAGTAAGAATCAGACCAGATTGGAATTCACAAAGATATACAGAGATGAGTTACAAGAGCTCTGGAAACAAGATAAACTTCTGTCAAAGTGATGGAAAGGAAAAAAAGTGTGGCGAAAGAAAGGATCTGCTCATTACCCAAAACACCAGCTCATCTCTGAAGCATGGTGGAGGTAATGTTATGGCTTGAATGACTTGAATGGCTGCTTCTGGAACTGTCTCACTAATCTTTATTGATGGTGGTGCTCATGATGGTCGCAGCAGAATGAATTTAGAGTTGACAAACATTGTGTCTAACAATTTACACAGAGATTCATCCAAACTACTTGGGAGGAACTTCATCATGCAGTAAGACAATGACCCAAAACACACACCAACACAACACAGGACTTCATTGGGGGGGACATTGAAGGTTTTGGTCTGGACAAGTCAATTACCAGACCTTAACCCAATTGAGCAACATTTCACCTCCTGAAAAGGAGACTGAAGGGAGAAACCTTCCCCCAAAGCATACCACAACTGAAAAAAGCTGTGCTACCAGCTGGGAAAAAAAAAAGAAAAATAATGCAACAGTTTGGTGATGTCAGTGAGTCACTGCCTTGATGCGTTTATTGCAAACAAGAATTATGCAACCAAATATTAAGTGTTATTGACTTTCATATTAGGCAGCACAGTGGTGTAGTGGTTAGCACTGTTGCCTCACAGAAAGGGTTCGCGGCTGACAAGGACCTTTCTGTGTGGAGTTTGCATGTTGTCTGTGTGGGTTTCCGCCAGGTGCTCCGTCCCCCCCCAGTCCAACGACATGCAGGTTAGGCTAATTGGTGGCTCTAAATTGACTGTGAGTGTGAATGGTTGTTTGTCTCTATGTGTCAGCCCTGCGATAACCTGGTGACTTGTCCAGGGTGTACCCCGCCTCTCGCCCATAGTCAGCTGCAAGACAGCTTGCCCATGACCCTGTACAGGATAAGCAGTTACAGATAATGGATGGATTATTATTATTATTAACAGAATAACATGGTTATTTTGACTTATAAATGTTAAAATAATGTCACGTTATCTTTTGACCCAAGTATCTACTCACTTTTGTTCCAGAAGTGATACTTACTTGAGTGAAATAAAGGATGAAGCCAAGACAAACATGACCACTGCGAATGTTTCAGTGTCCATTTTTGTGGTGTCTGTCTCCCTGGCAATAGATTTGCTCTTATCTGATTGGCTGTTGCTAATTGTCTGTTGCCCCAATTAGTTGTCCTGTGTCTTGCTAGCAACATTGCCCAAAAAGTTGCCCCATGTATCATCATCTTTATTGTCAAAAAATAATCATCATGGTTAAGCATGGATTTCTCAACTTCTCTTGAACATGTTTTAATAAAACTTCTCAATACTTACAAACTCCTTGGAAAAAAAATACAGAGAGTAGATCTTTAAAACCTGGCACTGAACATAATGTACATGTATGGAGGGAAAACGTACACTTGTATGGTCTGATGTGGCATGACACAAAATGAAGTTGGATTATTTTTCTTATGACATCGCAATCAGAGTGTTTTCTTCTTCCACCACGACAATTTATCACCGGTCCTGAGTTTCAATTCACTGATTAATATCATGCTTTTTAACCATTCTGAGTTCCATTTAATGTTGTGGGATGTCTAAAAGTTATCGCTTACGTGATATTGCACCTATAAACAGTCAGTCATTTCATCACCAGCATCTCTTTCATAAGTCGATAAGACAATAAACTCCTCTATCTTGAAGGCTTTCCCATCAAAGAATGCTTACTGACACTGGAGACTCCTTCCATAAAAGTTGCTACAATAAGAAATGACGACTTATTAGAACATACAGTAAATATAAACTTGAGATTTGAATTACAGCTGGAACAACAGCCTGAGCTGCTGTTATAGAAAATTAATCAATCAATGACTGTGTAATCAGACCTTATTTCTGAATTTGAGCTTTCATAGTGCTAAAAAGCTATTTCATTTCAAAGTAAATATTAAGTAAACCTGCAGCACTGTATAGATGTGTGATATGATGTGAGAAACTGAAAAAGTCTGTGTGTTTTGCTCCTGCTGGAATCCTAAAAACCCCACAGAGTCATACAGTACAAGCACCAAAAAAAAAAAGGTTTTGATGTCTTAAACCCATGTATCTTGAAAGTTTTTCTTTAAGAGTCCAATGCTGCTGCATTCAGCTATACAGAAAGTCAAAACGATAACCTTATAGCACTTAGGGGTGCATTTATTTATTTATTTATTTATTTATGTTTCCTCAAACTATTTCTTGCTGCAGTAAAATAAAAACTATTCCTATGCATTAGAACAACTTAAAATACCAACAGAAATTATTTTGCATCACTTCACCTATGGATAGGTCTACATAAGCAGTTCATGACAACAGAAATAAACATACATAACTTCTAAAAGGCTTATTCTAATCAAATTTAATCAAATTAAAATTTGATTAATTTTGTCAACTTGACATCCTGCTGTCATTACATCACCAGAGTCAAGTGAAATAGGGTTTTGTTGGAATAAATTTCCGTGTTGTAAAGTTCGTATAATATTTGTGCTTATAAGCTTGTTATGAATACCTTTGGCAATGCTATGGCATGACAAAAAAAAAAAAAAAAGAGTATGTTTATGTGCTTTGTACAAGGCATCATCATACCAGAACTACATTGAGCTATAATCAGTTGTCATGATGTTTAACAGGAACAAGAATCCTTAGTTAAAGGTAGACTGCCTTTGAGATTTTTCAAGTGTAGGTCATAAAAATAATTTTCTCTGACACCCAATTATTTTTTGTTTAATGGACCGAAAGCTACTGAATTTGAATCATAGACTTCCAATTTTATTTATTTATTATTTATTTAATAGAACAATTAATGAATTTAGGGCCACATGACCCTAAATTCTCTGCTATTTTTTTCCTGCTTCACCATGACGCAATACAAGATACTATGTCATGCATCATGTGGTGGGCTTTCCCCGTTCGTTCAAGGCATTGTGGGATATGGATTTTAAACAGGAGAGAAAAATGGAGGCTGCAAATGAAACGTGAAAGACTGACTACAGTAACAAAGTGAGAAGAAAATACATTATATTGCGAAGGAAAGGAAACGCAGGACCAAACTAATAAATATTGGCGGTCAGTGAGCACCGCGGTGTGATCAGCTGTTCGTTTAGCGACAGAATGATGGAACTGTCAGTGCATGGTCAAGGTAAACCTGTAGATGGCAGTAATGCAACATTGTGGATGCCAGCTGCCGTAAAACCCAAAACAAGAAGAAGGTAAACCTGCACATGCCCACAGGGACTTTCTCTATCTGCTTGACTGCAGAAAGCAAACAATTTCATACACATTATTTGCTAGGGAATCCCCTTAAATTAAATAACTTCCCAGCCACAGAATGGCCTGATGTTTTTTTTTTTTAGATATT
Source organism: Cathorops aguadulce (assembly GCA_026122135.1). Taxonomy (NCBI): domain Eukaryota; kingdom Metazoa; phylum Chordata; class Actinopteri; order Siluriformes; family Ariidae; genus Cathorops; species Cathorops aguadulce. The sequence goes on along the minus strand of JAPEIY010000028.1, from coordinate 8,485,953 downwards.
GCAGAAATAAAACATATAACTCACAATGACCAAATTTCAGAGGGAACTAAATTTCACCAATTTTATGAAATTGAAGGGCCATATAGCTTTAATTGTCGATGAGCAAAAGGGATTTGAGAAGTCAATTCAAATCGTGTAACTAGACAACCCCTCCGAATGTCCATTATTGGAATATGCAATTCTAAATCTCGCTCTGTAAATAAAAGAGTGTTCGTCCAGCTGTACACAGATGTTAGTATTAGTACATACCATTTAACAGTTATTCCACTGTTGGAATTCCATTGGACTTCCATTGGACTCAATGGACAGATACCCCCAGGGGTGCCCGAGAGGGAGGGGAGGGGAGGATGAGCACCCCATTTGGATGGATACAACGGTGGTAGACCCAAGCAACGGACAAATGATAATGAGCAAGCAGTGTGCATGTGGCAAAGTTTGCAAGAACAAGCGTGGCTTGAAGATCCACCAAGCAAAGATGAAATGTCTTGTGGGAGCAGGAGCAACACAACACACAGGTGTCCAATCTGGTGAGATGCAGGAGGAGCCAGGCCCGGAGTCAACCCATAGTGCCTGGAACCTCCAAGTGTTGCAAACGGACCACTCGAGCATCAACTCTACCATGAGGCAGATTAAATGGCCTGCAGCTAACATGACCACACTGTGGAAACAGTTTGAGAATGATGTTGACTGAATCCTAGAGGCAATGGCAAATGGTGATGCCAATGAGCAGCTACTAGGCCTGACAATTATCAATCATTGTCAATTTTGCAGCTGAACGGTTTGGAGAGGAAGAGAAGAAAGGCTTGGAAACATCGCACACAAAGAACCACAGGGAGGTGAGGATCCATAACCTCAGGCAGGAGATGAAAGTATTTAAGGCCCAGTACAAGAAGGTGGAAGAGGAAGAGCGCACCAGCTTGGCACAGCTGATGTGCATCCTCCGCAAGAAGATCAAGGTCCTTCATTGGGCTGAGTGGCATCAGAGGCAGAGGAGCGAAAGGGCCTGAAAACGAGCAGCCTTAATTGCTATAACCCCTTTAAATTCGCAAAGGAGCTGCTGGGGCAAAAGCACAGTGGGAAACTGGTTAGTTCACAGGAGGATATAGACCAACAACTGAGGCAGGCATACAGCGACCCACAAAGAGAACAGGAATTGGGAGCGTGCAACAACATCTTGATAGACCCTCCTGAACCAGAAGTGCAGTTTGACTTGGCAGAACTGCAGCTGAAGGAAGAAGTCAGAGAGGTCATCCGCAAAGCAAGGGCAAGCTCTGCCCCATCACCAAGTGGCACTTCATACAAAGTGTACAAGAACAGGCCCATTTGCAGGAATTGATCACGTGTCAATTTTCCCCATCATAACAAGCCTGTGGTGGGCAAGCTAACTTGACATTCCTTGACAACCATAAGAGTTTGACTGGCAATGCAAAGCAATCCATTTCTATAATAGCTGTTTTTACCTTTTCTGCTGTCTTTTTTTACCCGAATTTTAGTGTGTACTTGGAAAAAGTTTGTGGTTTTAATTTCTGTCTTAAGTTAAAGCGAATCATTGGCTGTAAAAGAGAGTTGTTGTTTTTTTTAATCTGCTTCTTATTGGCTAAAAGCACATCTACAGATATATCTGTAGATATTTTCAAGAATCTTCACACATTAAGTGAATGATAAAAGGTAGAAAAGGAGAAATTATAAGTTATAAACATGCCTGATAAATCCACCATCTCGCACGTGAAATTTCTTTCAGCGGTGACCAACTTGAGTCCAAACAAACTTTCTTTTACAGCCAATGATTCGCTTTAACTTCCAAAAGAAGTTAAAACCACAAACTTTTTTCCAAGTATACGCGAAAATTCAGGTCAAAAAAAGACAGTAGAAAAGGTAAAAACGGCTATTATAGAAATGGATTGCTTTGCATCACCAGTCAAACTCTTATGGTTATCAAGGAATGTCAAGTTAGCTTGCCCACCACCAGCTTGTTGCTATGGGGAAAACTGACACGTGACCAATTCCTGCAAATGGCCTACTGTCCCAAACTCCTGCTACATCTGTGGAAATTCCTACACGTCATCTAGAGAAGAGGGCGGATTCCAGACCAATGGCGAGAGGCAGATAGAGTGTGGATCCCAAAGGAGGAAAATTCCACCTAGATCAACCAGTTTTGGATCATCTCTCTGCTGAGCACCAAAGCAACAGTATTCTTCAGCACTGTTTCCAAGCAACTGAGCACCTATTTGGCAGAAAACAACTACAACGGCATTTCTGTCCAGAAGGGTGGCACTGCAGGAACACCAGGCTGCCTGGAACACACCAGCATGGTCACGCAACTCATCAGGGAGGCCAGAGACAACAAAGGCAACCTGTTTGTGCTGTGGCTCGACCTGGTGAATGCATATGGCTACATCCCACACAAGCTGGTACAGCTCACTCTGATGAAATATCATGTACCTAGCAGGATCAGAGACCTCATCGCTGATTACTCCAGCAACTTCAGGATGAAGGTCTCATCAGGAGCAATGACATCAAGCTGGCACAAGGTAGAGATCGGCATCATCACAGGGTATACTATCTCCGTGACACTGTTCTCCCTAGGCATGAACATGCTCACTAAGTCCACTGAACCAAAGTGCAGAGGGCCTAAAATTAAATCTCCTCAATGGCAACCACCTATCAGGACATTCATTGATGACCTCCCAGTCACTACAGAATCCATTGCAGGCTGTCAGTGGATTTTACAAGGGCTGGAACAACTGGTGGGGTGGACCAGGATGTCTTTTAAACCAGCCAAATCAAGCTCTATGGTGCTCAGGAAAGGCAAGGTGGAGAACGAATACCGATTCAGCATCTCAGGCACAGTCATACCAACCATCTCAGAGATGAGCTTGGGCAAGGTTTTTGACAGCTCTCTGAGAGACACATCATCTATCCAGTCAGCATGCACTGTGTTGGATGGATGGCTGAAAACAATGGACAAGTCTGGCCTCCCTGGGAAGTTTAAAGCCTGGATCTACCAGCACGGCATACGTCCCAGAATCCTATGGCCTTTCCTTGTTTATGTGGTCCTACTGTCAATGATTGAGACATTAGAGAGGAAGGTCATTAACTACCTCTGAAGATGGCTGGGGCTGCCGAAGAGCCTGAGCAGCATTTCACTCTACGGACACAACAACAAACTGTAACTGCCCTTCAAATCCTTGGAAGAGGAATTCAAGGTAGCAAAAGCCAGAGAAGTGGTGCAGTATAGAGACTCATGTGATCTGAGGGTGGCTAATGCAGGGATCCAAGTGAGGACTGGCAGAAAGTGGAGAGCACAGGATGTGGTTCAGGAGGCAGAGGCAAGGCTGCGCCACAGTAGGTTGGTGGGAGTGGTTGCTCAAGGCCGAGTTGGGCTAGGATCCTTCCTGACTACTCAAATTAACACCGTCAGAGGGAAGGAAGGGTGTTGCCTAGTCCAGGAGGAAGTGAGAGCAGCAGTGGAGGAGATAAGATCCTGCAGGGCAGTGGGGATGAAGAAGCAGGGAGTGTGGACAAGATGGGAGGATGCAGTTGAGAGGAAAGTGACCTGGGCTGAGCTCTGGACAGCTGAGCCTCACCACATCAAATTTCTCATCCAGGTGGTGTATGATGTACTTTCAAGTCCAGCAAACCTGCACACAAGGGGCATTACAAAGTCGCCAGTATGCCCTCTGTGTTCCAAGCGAGGAACCCTGGAACACATCCTCAGTTACTGCAAAAAGACACTTGGAGAGGGATGGTACCGATGGAGGCATGATCAGGTCCTGAAGTCCATCGCTGAAGCCATCAGTATAGGACTTGATTTGGCTAAGGGGTACAAACCCTCCAAGAAGACCATTACCTTTGTCAGAGCGGGAGAGCAGCCCAATCCTACCAAAACAGCATCGGCAGGCATCCTTACCTCGGCACAGGACTGGCAGCTGTTTGTTGACATTGGACAACAGCTGAAGTTCCCCAGCCACATCACAGCCATCATCATGTGATCAGACATTGTCCTAGTGTCTGAGTCAACCAAGCAAGCTGTGATGCTGGAGCTGACAGTTCCATGGGAAGATCACTTGGAAGAATCCTTTGAAAAGAAGCTCTCAAAGTATGGGGAGCTGGTTAACACCTGTCAGCAAGCTGGTTGGAGAATAAGGTGTCTTCCAGTGTAAGCAGGGTGCAGAGAATTTGCAGCTCATTCCCTAGTCAGAGCCTTTAGCAATCTAGGCATTGTAAGAGAGAGGAAAAGGAGAGCCATCCGCAGTATTACCAGTGTGGCAGAGGGAGCCTCAAGATGGCTGTGGCTCAAAAGAGGAAAGCCATGGAGCCAGTAGCCACCTGGAAACAAGCTGGGGTCTGATCAGCCCTGGCTGGGTCACCTGGAGGAGGGTGTATGATGTTGAAAGACCTGAAACACCCAATGATTCCAGGAACATCACTGAGGATATGTCCAGAGGGCAGCACTAGAAGATGTATGTTTACAGAGAATGAGCGTTGAATATGGTTTATGATATTGCATGGTTGTCAAGATAACATGACGTCACACTTCAGAGATGTAAAACTTCCATGCTAGTGGAACGACTGTGGCAATTTGTAAACAAACATGGCCGGCAGGTTTGATTAGAAGAAGAAACCTTTATTCGTCACATGCACACTTCAAGCACAGTGAAATTCATTCTCTGCATTTAACCCATCTGAAGCAGTGATCATACGCACACAGAGCAGTGGGCAACCACACCAGAGAGCCAGGTGAGCAGTCAGGGGATAGGTACCTTGCTCAAGGGCACCTCAGCCCAAGGCCACCCCACATCAACTTAACTACATGTCTTTGGATTGTGGGGGAAACTGGAGCACCCAGAGGAAACCCACACAGACACAGGGAGAAGGCCCTCGCTGGCCACTGGGTTTGAACCCGGAACCTTCTTGCTGTGAGGCGACCATGCTAACCATTACACCACCGTGCCGCCAGTGTAGTGGTTAGCACGGTCACCTCACAGCAAGAAGGTAAGAAGAAATAGTCTGAATTTCTCGACCAATCAGCATGTGCAATTTTCTATAATCACCTGCGTATTTATACTTAATATATTTAATAATTTTGTTTTAAGGGTATGAATAGTCAATTAGAAGTTATACATGTTAAAGCATGGACACAAAATAACATATACACTGCATACATGTATAAACATTTGCAGAGCTCCAGTTAGAGGGAACAAGAAATTAAACAAAGGACCTGAAAATCAAATTGCCAATACATGTAATGACATACAAAAACATATGTGATATTTAGACCTCAGACAAGGGGATATCTTACCAAAAAAAAAGACTTGGTAGTGAGCAGTTTTGTTTAGTTGACACACACCATGGACTTTCAATTTTGTGCATTCAAATATCTTTATTTTTTCCATTTCATTTTCATTTCTCAAATATACTATTGATTATACTGGCTCAGCACTGCATGAATTATGGATATAATTATAGTTAGTTAGAGCTTTATTTGTCCCCGTAGGGCAATTGTACTTGCATTTATCAGTATGGATATAATGGAAAGGGGGGGAAGGGAAAAAAGAGAAGAGAGAAATGCCAATGAAGCACCATCGCATGAACTTCTGTACAACATACATACAGGTAAAATAGCAGGATGTGTGTAATGGTCATCAGCCGGATCGTTCACAATCCTCTGTAAACTCAGAGAACACAATAAATATTAACACAAGTTTCAGCATGCCCTGCACTAGCCTGTTTCTAATCAGTCTGTGTAAACCACAAGAATCAGTTACAACAGAGGAAAGGACACCTGAAATCTACAGACATTCACATGCCTGAACAAATAGTTAATTGCAATAATATTTAACACATAATGACTTTTAATTGCTTAAGATAACACATAGTGCTTTAACAAAGACACATTCCGTTGAGAACTTGTTTTCTTCAAACCTCTAACACACAATTCACAGCTTTTAATTTGTTGAATGTAATTAGACTTTTAAAAAAATTAGGCCAACAGAACAGGTCCTGGGTTCGAGCCCCGGGGCCGGCGAGGGCCTTTCTGTGCGGAGTTTGCATGTTCTCCCCGTGTCCGCGTGG
>JAPEIY010000028.1:7956531-7967938 GCA_026122135.1 Cathorops aguadulce | reverse complement strand
CATGAAGGATGCCAACGCGCGGATCACCCATTGGTATCTGGCACTCCAGCCCTTTAACTTCAAGGTGATCCACAGGCCGGGGATGCAGATGGTCGTAGCAGACTTCCTCTCCCGTCAAGGGGGGGGGGTTGGCTGCAGGCCGGATGGCTGCCCAGCCTGAGTCAGGCGGTGGGGGTATATGGCAGCGGGGGCGTGGTCAAGCGTCGATCTGTGACCGGAGGGCGGAGTCAGGGAAGGTAAGTGGCAGAATCACTACACCTGATGTCAGTTCACGTGTGTTTGTGTCTTCCCAGTGACCTCGCCCTATATAAGGAGAGAGAGAGCAGAGGAAGGGAGTTCTCTCTCACCAACCAGATGTCTAATGTGTGTGTGTGTGCGTGTCTGGAAGTGTGTGTACTGAAAAGTGACACAATAAAAGAGCTTTTGACAACTCAGTTCTGGCCTGCCGTGCTTCTGTTCTCCACCCACCTGCTCCAAGTCTTACAGTCTGTTTTATAGTTCAAAAAGGCCTTTTTTTCCACACTGCAATAGTGTCCAATCCAGAATGTATTCCCAGTCTTTCCAGGAAAGACTCTACCTGACCAGGATAAAGGGGTTACTGAAGATGCATGAAACAAACAAATACATTTGTTCAATGGAAAGAAAACCAGTGTAGGTTTTCTGTTGTTGTTTTTTTAGGTCAGTGGCAGAGAGAGTGGATTCATTAGCAAACAATAACATTAAATCAATTGTGCTTCCAAGCAACCAACAAGAAATACACAACCTGATGAAATAAAATATCTATAGTGTATGTTGTGAGAATGAAACTAGGTAACATTTATCAAAACAACTCCTTTGCACTGTTGATGCAATAATTTATCTTCTGACAAGGTACTTGATTTAAAAAATGCTACTTTTTAAAACAGCTGCTGGGAATGTTTAAACTAATATCTTAGCTACTTGTGGCGATCAGAATAATATTCTGTTGCAAATGTGTCATGTGAAAAATGACATAGTGCTACGGTAGTGATTATCAGTGGTTTCAAAATGACCTAACTACCACCAGCACATACTAAAGCATAGTTTAAAATTCCTGAAGCATTTAACACTTTATAATGATCACATCATGATTTGGAAGCGTGTTGCTGATATGATCAGCACCATGGACAGTGCTATAGTTCGAGAACATGTTGCTCATCCTGTCAGTGTAGACCTCTACTGACAGCAATACAGCACTTCTATTCTGAAACAAGATTTTTGAAAAATGTTAACAGGCTAAAATCGTACCAAGACAATGCATATAAAGCTAAGCAGTAGTGACAGGCATCATCATTTCCACTGCCTATGCTCTCTGCAGCCAACTCCAGCATAATAGCTACTGTAACAGAAGCAAGGTTAAACCAATTAAACCCAGCCCACGCTAACAAGGCTTTAAAGCCTTGTAAATCACCACTCTCAGAGAGAGAGAGAGAGAGAGATGCATGGCTGGATAGAGCAGATTAGTGGCTGAGTGCAGGGAGTGGTAGAGGAACTCGGATGAGTGATAGATTCAGTATACTTCACTCAGGGCTCTTAGGGAAATGAAGACATTTAATTAATGTTGAGCTAACATTAAGTTTATGCCTAACAAGCCATTAGCTTTGGGTTTGGGGTCTAAATATCAATCAACCACTATGTGAATTTCTGTGTGAATTCCTGTGGTTATGTATAGGATGTGGCAATCTTGTTAGTCATATTTTCCATGTCTATGCAGCTTGGTGCTTGATTTATTATGAGGAACGCTTTGTGCACAGTGGGATAAGACTTTAGTTTTTGTGTTGCCCGTTTAAAGGATTGAAAACGTGTCTAAATCTGCAGGGAGTGCAAAGAGGACAGGATTAGAATAATTAAAGTATGTCTTATACACACTCTATGCACATATTTACAGACACTTGTTCAAGCATATGCATATGCAGTATTCTTTAGAGAGAGAGGAAGCGATGGTGTGTGCATGCATGTTTTAAATTAAACGGCACTTCATTCCCATTTATAATACCATCTCCATGGCATTCTAATGAAAAAAGAAGCATGACTTAATTCGGTGAAAATGTGGCTGTCTCATCACATTCACCACATTGAGCTTCCTCCAGCTTTGTATTTAAAACCAACAATTAGTTGCTCCAAATTCATTCTACATATACAGTGGGATCCAAAAGTCTGAGACCACATTGAAAATCTGAGATTTTTTTTTTTTTAATTTAAAATTTAAAATAAATAATTTTATAAATGTTTCAGAATATTGAAACATTTAAAGCAAAGGAAATTAAATGTATATATCTTGAACATTTAATATTAATGATTCTGTAGTATTTCTAGATCCATGTTTACAGTAAATGTAGGCACTTATGTGATATTGACCATGTAAAAGGTCAGATTTTCATGACGCCTAATCTCTTCTGTTGAAGCATGTGTTTAGACAATACTCTGATGGATTTGATCTAAAATGGATCATAAGGTTTTGCACAAAGCTGGAGTCACACTGCTTGAATAGTTCAAGTGCACTGTCATTAATGTAGCAAATATTAAGAAAGTCTGAAATAGATTCTACTTTTCACTTAAGTTGTTGGCAACAATATAGTTTGTAATGAAAACTGTTGTATTAAATTAGAAATAGATACATTTTTATGAGTGCTCTCAGACTTTTGGACCACACTGTATGTATGTCTATGTCCTTACATTCTCATTTTCCATATAATCTACCTTTATGCCCCACCAGACACCACAAAGCAAATGTGTCTTTTTCTCAAGAACATACAATCCAACGGTAATGATGCTCTGCTTCCCCCCTTCAATTTTCTATTTGAACTCTGCTCTCCAACTCACTCCTCATCTTTGTTATGGTGTATCTGTTTGTTTAGACAGAATGATAAATTACCTTAGCATATGGTTTCTATTCTGAGAAATAGGCAGTTGTGCAGGGTGAACACGCTCACGGAGAAACTGATTTAAATGACTGACAGAGACACCTGGTGTGGAAAATTCTATATTAATAAAAAAAAAAAAAGCAGGTGTTGCAAAGAATTAAAAGTAATGAGAAAATATTTTAAGCACCAAATGATAATTAGGCTTCATTTGCATATAATCTTCATCAGAGTACTTTATCTTTGTTGTCAAATTTGAAAAGTTTATTATTGGTTTTAGTGGGATGAAATAAGAACATTCTTTGAAGAAAATGCAGTACAGTCTTTGAGTAATTAGTGATACAGCCTTTTTTTTTTGTTCTGATTTTCTTACTTGAATTGCACTCACTATAAGGATGCAATGCAGATGATCAGAATATCAGTTTTAGGGGTATTTATGTTTTACAGTGGGGTGATTTTATACCAGAACCTTTTTATATGTGGTGTGTGTGTGTGTGTGTGTGTGTATATATATATATATATATATATTAGATATAAAAAGTGTAAGTGTACACACCCCCATTAAAATTATAGGTTTTGATGATGTTAAAAAAATGAGACCACGATGAATAATTTCAAAACTTTTCCCACCTTTAATCTGACCTATAACCTGTACAATCCAATTAAAAAACAAACAAATCTGTTCGGGGGGAAAACATAAAAAATATACAATAAGCTGGTTGCATAAGTGTGCACACCCTTAAACTAATACTTTGTTGAAGCACCTTTTGATTTAATTACAGCATTCAGGCTTTTTGGGTATACACCTGCCATCAATTAAAATGACTCTGATTAACCCCAAATAAAGTTTTTACTCATTTACTCAGTTGCATCCTCCAGCAAAAGCCATGGTTTGCAGAGAGCTTACAAAGCATCAAAGTGATCTTATTGTTGAAAAGTATCAGTCAGGAGAAGGGTACAAAATTTTTTTTCCATGGCATTAGATGTACCATGGAGCACATTGAAGACAGTCAGCAAGAAGTGGAGAAAATATGGGACAACAGTGACATTACTAAAAACTGGACATCCATCCAAAATTGATGAAAATACAAGACGAAAACTGGTCAGGGAGGCTGTCAAGAGGCCTACAGCTACAGGAATTTCTGGCAAGTATTGGTTGAGTACTATATGTGACAACAGTCGCCCATATTCTCCATGTGTCTGGACTATGAGAAAGGGTCAAAGAAAAACATCCAGGACTGGCTAAATTTTGAAAAAAAACATCACTTCTCCCAAAACCATGTGGGAAAATGTGTGATGGTCTGATGAAACCAAGGTTGAAAATTTTGGCCACAATTCCAAAAGGTATGTTCCATGCAAAAACAACACTGCACATCACCAAAATAACACTATACGCACGGTGAAGCGTGGTGGTGGCAGCATCATGTTTTGGGGTTGTTTTTCTTCAGCTGGAACAGCGGCTTTATTCAAGGTGGAGGGAATTATGAACAGTTCCAAATCCCAGTCAATTTTGGCCCCAAACCTTCAGGTGTCTGCTAGAAAGCTGATGATGAATTTCATTTTTCAGCACGACAATGACCTCAAAAAAGTTTTGGAGTGGCCCACCCAGAGCACAGACCTAAATCCAATTGAAAATCTGTGGGGTGACCTGACCTCACTTGAGCTGTGCACAAGAGATGCCTTCGCAATCTGACAGACTTGTAGTGCTTTTGCAAGGAAGAGTGGGCAAATATTGCCAAGTCTAGATATGGCAGGCTGACAGACTCCTACCCCAAAAGACTGAATGCTGTACTTAAATCATAAGGTGCATAAAGTATTAGTTTAACGGTGTGCACACTTATGCAACCAGCTTATTGTATATTTGTTTTCCCCCTAACAGATTTGTTTGTTTTTCAATTGAGTTGTATAGGTTATAGGTCATATTAAAGGCAGGGAAAGTTTTTAAATTATTTATTGTGGTCTCATTTTTTTACATGAGAAAAACTTATCATTTCAATGAGGTGTGTAAACTTTTTATATTCACTGTAAAGAACATTACATGGTGGCATAAAGATATGTTGCTTATCTTCTCATGTTGAAAACTGTCAGTAAACCTGCTGTAGATACTCAAACATGGACATTCAAGACTACAATCCACAAGACTCACAGCGCCCTCTGTCTCCCGAATATTAACCACAGCTGACACTCATTTCCTCAATTAGCCCTTCTCCTACTTAAGCTACTCCACTCCAATGTGAAGTATCGTTCTGTTTTCACCCAGTTCATACCAAGCTTTTCTATTCTCTATCTGCCTCTCAATTTCCTGACCTTTGCTAGCATTATTTCATTTACGCTCTTTGTCTCTTCTATTCTACCTTGTTTGCCAATTGCCCAACCTGCGCTTGTTTCCTGACCACACTTCTTGTCTATCATTTTGGCTTCATCGCCAGTCTGCTTCCCCACTCTCCTCTGCATTTACATCTGTAAGTGCTTACACTCTGACAGGATACCTTGACATCATGGATGTAGTCGCAGAGGTGAAGCAGACTGCTTTGAATGCTCAGGGACACATGCCCGGAGATCATCAACAGATGCTAGCAGATCTTAACACCTATCTAATGCAGCTGACCACCATGATGTCGCAGGCCCTCCTACCACACCCAAGTCTCTTCCTAGCCCCATGCTACAACTTTCTGCACCTGATAAATTTGCTGGAAATGCCCTCACTTGTAAGGGTTTCTTGCTTCAATGCTCCATGTATTTTGCCACCATGCCAAATCTCTCCGATAAACATAAAATTGCTAAATTCCTTTCTTTCCTTTCTGGCAAAGAGCTACACTGGGTAAGTGCAGTATGGAGCAAACACCATGAACAAACCACATCAAGTGAGCAATTTTTCTCTAGGTTCAAGAGTTTTCAACCATGAACCAGAGGGTACTGAAATTGGTGAAAGTCTGCTTACCATTTCACATGGTTCCTGAAGTATGGTGGAATATGTTCTCGACTGTAGAACATTAGCAGCAGCCAGTGGATGGAATGAGCCCACTTTGAAAGCCATCTTCCGCCAGGGTCTACGTCCTGCTATTCTCAGTGAACTAGCATGTTGGCATGAACAACTCACGCTGGACTTGCTTATTGATTTGGCCATCTGACTCAATCATCTTTTGGCACGCTGCCCATCCATTCAGGAAAGCATTAAGCCTATCATGGCCTTTGAGGACAGCTCGCCCACGGAGGTTTCCCACACCAGGCTGTCACGGTCCGAGTGTGAGAGATGGAAAAGGGAAGGTTTGTGCTTCTACTGCAGGAGCTCTGAGCATCAGCTCAACCACTGTCCCATTTGTACATCCCATACAGCTCCAGGGGAAGGTTCTATATGTTCTGTGAGTCTGGTGAAAAAAATTAAGTCCAAGTCTTTTAAAATCCCAGTATCACTGAAATGGACTGACTCCACACACCTCCTGCATGCTTTTATTGATTCAGGGGCAGAAGGGAACTTTTATTAGCTGTTCCATTGTGCAGAAACTCAACCTGCCCAAGGTCCCCTTTGCCAAGTGCACTCAGCGTTAGGGCATTGATGGAAAACCAATAGCAGATAGCTTTGTCACTTTGTGGCCCACACCACTTCATAGCCAAGTGGGCATTTTACATTCGGAACAGATCTTTCTCTATGTCACTAATACAGTAAGTCAGCACCTTATTCTTGGTTATCCATGTCTTCAGCTTCACAATCCCTTGAGTTCATGGCAGAGCAAGGATATTTTTCAGTGGTTTCCAACTTGTTTCAGTAACGGCATCTCTTATCCCCAAGTCAACCTTTCATCCACCATAGTAAAGAGTCCTCAACCTGACTCCTTGGATGGTGTCCTGGAGTGCTACATGGATTTGCAGGAGGCCTTTAGCAAGGGAAAGGCATGCAGGCTACCACAACATTGGCCCTATGACTGCACTATTGACCTTTTGTCAGGCATGTCACCTCCATGGGGGTGCATCTACCCCCTGTTCCAGAAGGAACATGCTACCATGGAGGAGTACATTCAAGTGGCCATTAAGCAAGGATATATCTGCCCCTACAAGTGTCCCACATCCGCTGTGTTCTTTTTCATGGAGAAATGAGGCAGCGGAGTCTAACCATGCATTGATAACAGAGGGTTGAACCAGGTATCTGTAAAATACTCTTATCCCCTTCCTCTAGTTCCTGCAGCATTAGAACAGCTTCGATTGGCTAAGATCTTTTCCAAGTTGGATCTAAGGAATGTATACAACTTGATCAAGATCAAAAAGGGCAATGAATGGAAGACCACCTTTAGCACAACTGCTGGCCATTTTGAATACCGAGCGATGCTGTATGGTCTTTCTTCCATGCCTTGTGTGTTCCAATGCCTAATTAATGACATGCTAGGCAGATTTTCTATTGCATACATTGACATCCTGATCTACTCCACAGATGAAGAAAGTCACAAGAAGCACATCAGAGCCATCCTGAAACACCTACTTGAAAATCACTTCTATGTCAAAGCAGAGAAATACAAGTTTCATCAGGTTTGAATCTTCTTCCTAGGATACATTATAAGCACTGAAGAACTTAGCATGGACTCATCTAAGGTCACCACAGTTACTTCCTGGCCCACACCTACTTCAGTAAAGGAACTTCAGCATTTTTGGGGGGTTCCTGAACTTCTATCATCGATTTATCAGGGATGTCAGCACTGTCGAAAACCCCTTAACAACCTTACTGAAGAATGGCCCAAAGCACCTCCAATGGAACCCCAAGTCAGAGGAAGCATTTCAGCATCTCAAACAACCCTTCACATCTGCTCTGATCCTCCAGCATCCAGACCCCACCAAACCTTTTACGGTAGAAGTGGATGCATCTGACACTGGAGTAGGGGCAATTCTATCCCAGCAATTTGGTGAGAAACAGAAACTACATCCTATAGTGTTCTTCTGGGAAAAACTTTCTTCTGCAGAGAGGAACTATGACATCAGCAACAGGGAACTGCTTGCCATTAAGATAGCTTTTGAAGAGTGGCAGCATTGGCTTGAGGGGTCCACTCATCCTTTTGTTATTCTCACAGACCACAAGAATCTGGAATACCTCAAGAAAGCCAAGAGGCTAAACCCTCGTCAGGCCAGGCAGGCACTATTCTTCACAAGGTTCAACTTCGCCATTTCATTGCACCCCGGTTCCAAGAACACAAAGACTGATGCTTTATGTTGCAACTTTGGTTCTATTCACCAAGATTCTGTAAACCATCCCATTCTTCCAACTCAATGCTTCATGCAATCCATCACCTGGGCCCTGGACCAAGAGATAAGAAATGCTCAACCACAGTCTTCCCCATAACCTCCCACCTGGTCTACTCTATTTGCCCAAGCAATTTCAAGGTTGATTAATCACATAGTCCATCCGTCACCTGCCACAAGTCATCCTGGCAGTCACCGTACCCATGTCATGCTAAAGAATAAGCATTGGTGGGAAAATATGCTGACTGAAATTAACTAGTTCTCCACATGGTGCTCAGGCTAAAGTTCCTAGAACCCCTCCCGCTGGCAAATTGTGCCCCCTCCATGTCCCTCAAAGACCCTGGTCCCATATAGCCATTGACTTCATCATGGAGCTCCCTCCCTCTGAGAACACCACCATTATGGTCACCATTGATGACTTCTCAAAGGCTTTCAAACTCATCCCCTTACCAGGCATCCCAACAGCATCTCCAACTGCAGAACTCCTCTTCTAGTATGTGTTCAGGCATTATGGTATTCCAGAGAATATAGTCAGTAACAGAGGCTCGCAATTCATTTCTTGCTTCTGGACCTGCTTTATGGAGAGGTTAGGGGTTTCAGTGAGTCTTACATCAGGCTGCCACCCTCAGTCCAATGGCCAGGTTGAGAGATCCAACCAGGAGATCAACTGCTTCCTGAGAATCTTCTGCATGTGCAACCAGGAGGACTGGGCATGCTTTCTCCCATGGGCTGACTATGCACAGAACTCCCTCAGACACTCCGCAACACAGTTAACACCATTTCAGTACATACTCAACTACCAACCACCCTTGTTCCCTTGGAACGATACACCAAGCCAGGTACAGGCAGTAGAGGATTAGTTTATATGCAGCCAAGCAATATGGGAGGAGGTCCACCAATGTCTCAAAACAATTAATGCTAAGTATAAAGAATATGTGGACAGACACAGGGGAGAGAATCCAGACTTCTCCCTGGGCGACAGAGTGTGGGTGGCTGCTAAAAACTTGTGAGAGCCCAACACCTGCAGAAAGCTTCAGGCACAATACATTGGTCCATTCAAGATATTGCAATGCATTAATGAACTTTCCTACTGCTTAGAACTCCCCCTGCACAGCAGATTTATCTCCTATGTTTCACATCTCCAACCTCAAACCAGCTATTCTGGGCCCCCTGGCCAAAAACACTCCAGTCCAGGAATACCCTGAACATCTTTTAGAGGGGGAACCCATCTACCAGGTAAATAAGATCCTCGACTCCAGACACAGAAGAGGACAAGTTGAGTACCTGGTAGATTGGGAAGGTTATGGACCTGAGGAACAAAGTTGGTTTTCTGCCAAGGATATCCTAGACCCTCTCCTCCTCAGACAATAATGTCATGCCCAAAATCCACACAAACCAGCATCATGAGGTAGGGGACACCCTAGAAAAACTCCAGCTCCCAGAGGGAGCTCCTTTTTTGGGGGGGGGCTCTGTCAGTAAACCTACTGTAGACACACAAACTACAAACAAGGACATTCAAGACTACGATCCACAAGACTCACAGCACCCTCTGTCTCCCGAATATTAACCACAGCTGACACTCATTTCCTTAATTATCCCTTCCCCTCCTTAAGCCACTCTCACACTCCACTATACCACAAAGTATTGTTCTGTTTTCACCCAGTTCATACCAAGCCTTGCTATCTGCCTCTCAATTTTCTGACCTTTGCTAGCCTTATTTCATTCATGCTCTTTGTCTCTTGTACCCTACGTTGTTTGCCAACTGCCTGACCCTTGCTTGTTTCCTGACCATGCTTCTTGTCTATTGTTTTGGCTTTGTCGACGGTCCGCTTTCCCACTCTCTTCTGCATTTACATCTGTAAGTGCCTGCACCCTGACAAAAATATTTTCACTTGACTCATATATAATACATACATACCCACCATGGTCTGTTTTGTTTGTCACTCATAATGCCTTTATTATGATTTAATTTATTTAATTCAGGAAGTCAGTTCCAGTCTCTGCTACTTTGCACAGCTTATTTGAATTAAGTTTGCCCAGATCCTCTTTTTGTCTCCACCATCAGGATCAGATTCGCTGTCATTAAATCGTAACGAGGTTTGGTTTATTTCACTGCATGTGTCCCAAATTAAGAGCCATGATGCTGATAGACTGAACCTGCACAGAATACAGAGAGAGAGACAGAGAGAGATAGAGAGATTATGTTGCATATTTGATCCTAACGGACATCCGCAGTGTCTCTGTCTCACCTCACAAACATTTCTCACACACAACACAGTCCTTCATTAATCACAAACATATGGATCTCACTTCACATCATTTACTTTTTCTCCACTTCACTCACACTGACAGTGTCAAAATTTCCTCATTAACCATACAGTGGAACTGTGTACAGCACAAATCTACTGCAATACAGCAACACTGCTCTCGTAACATGATACTACTAAAGGTGGGTCATCATCTTATTCCATACTCTTCGAGAGCTTTGGAGACTGTTTTCCACAATTTGGACCTGTTGGCTGTCTTTTTTGAGTGAAAAAGGTTTTCTTGGAGGAAATACTGTGAGTGGTCCCCCTCGTTCTTCTCACAGTGCAGTGGTCACTTACTGACTCCAATTTGCCCAGCCATTGGTGCCTTTATGGCTTTCTTCCACCTGTGCAGTTAACTTGATTATTGTTGACCCATTTAGTTTATCTACCAATGTTGCCATTTAACACCCTGTTGTC
The DNA here is from genome assembly GCA_026122135.1 of Cathorops aguadulce. Classification (NCBI taxonomy): domain Eukaryota; kingdom Metazoa; phylum Chordata; class Actinopteri; order Siluriformes; family Ariidae; genus Cathorops; species Cathorops aguadulce. The sequence continues at coordinate 7,957,107 of JAPEIY010000028.1, read as the reverse complement.
AGTGTTTTCCCCATAACCCTGGTGTGGGGGGCTTACAGGTGCTGGTCCTTGCCCAAGGGGCACCTGAAAGCATCAACAGTGATTAGGACATACTCTGTCATCTCCCTGGTCCTATCAGACCCCACTGCCTGGATGCCATTTTATTTCATGTCCAGGACAGTAGAGGTTGGTAGAGTAAGCAAAAACTTTACTCATGTAAAAGCAGTGAAGTAACTTCATATGATGATTTATTACAACTATGATGTACATTCAAATTTAACAAAATTAGTTATGCCCAAAATAAAAAGCTACAGTGCTTGTCTAACTAATGCAAATTAAACCTCCTCATTCAACCACTAACTCATATTCCTAATTTCAAAAAATAATTAATTACAGCAGGGCAAAAAAGTATTTAGTCAGTCACCAATTGTGCAAGTTCTCCTACAAAAAGATGAGAGGCACCTGTAATTTTCATCATAGGTATTCCTCAGGCACAGTGGTGTAGTGGTTAGCGCTGTCGCCTCACAGCACAAAGGTCCTGGGTTTGAGCCCCGGGGCCGGCAAGGGCCTTTCTGTGTGGAGTTTGCATGTTCTCCC